>JAANYP010000952.1:424719-628765 GCA_020465985.1 Centrapalus pauciflorus
ATGTAAAATTAGATGCTGATGCCAGTGGTAAAGCTGTTTCAGTAACAGCTTACAGAGGCATGATTGGGAGCTTGCTATATTTAACTGCTAGTAGACCTGATATTATGTTTGCAACCTGTTTGTGTGCTAGGTTCCAAGCTGATCCAAAGGAATCTCATCTAGCTGCTGTTAAACGAATCTTCAGACACCTAAAGGGTACACCAGGTTTGGGTCTTTGGTATCCCAAAGACTCAAGCCTTGAACTAACAGGTTATTCAGATTCTGATTTTGCAGGCTGCAGGCTAGACAGAAAAAGCACAACAGGTGGATGTCAACTCCTTGGTGGAAAGTTGATCAGTTGGAGTAGCAAGAAGCAGAACTCAGTGTCCACTTATACTGCTGAAGCTGAGTACATTGCTGCTGGAAGCTGCTGTGGGCAGATTCTGTGGATGCAGCATCAGCTTGAAGATTATGGCCTTGTGTATAGGAAAACTCCTATTCTGTGTGATAATACAAGTGCCATAGCCATATCCAACAATCCAGTATTTCATTCAAGAACAAAGCATATTGAAGTCAGACATCACTTCATCAGGGATCACATTCAGAAAGGTAATGTGGAGGTAAGTTTTATTTCCACAAATGAACAGCTTGCAGACATCTTCACCAAACCTCTGGATGAAACAAGGTTTAATTACCTTGTCAGCAAGCTGGGCATGTTAAACAAGAGTGACTAAGTGTTTCTCAATGGTCTAAAAATCTGTATGTTTCACTCTGCTCAAGTTTCTCAGAACAGCTTAGACAGAACAGGTTATACATGTTCTGTACTTAGTCATTTGTCTGAAAAACTTGAACAGCTTGAGCATACAACAGGCTGAACAAAATCAGTTTATTCGTCCAGCCTGCTATGATGGTTCAATTCTCAACCTGTTCATTTCTTCACACCGTCTTACAAGTTTTTCTCTTGTAACCTGTTCACCTGTTGAACACAACCATGCTCTTACAAAAGAGAGCAGGCTGGAGGAACAGCTTGAAAGATGAACAGCTTGAAGCTTGAACAGCTTATGATGACCTTGGTCATCACAGGGTTGACCAACAACTTAGACCAAAAATTTTAATTACCTTTCTTCAAGATTAAGTTACTTAATTAATATTTTATTTAACTTAATTACTGCGGATAATGTGGATTACGTGTGTAAGTGATTAAAAAGAAATCAAGTGGTCTGACAAACGGTCTGACATGGACAACCGTTTCGTTTTCCGTTAACGACTTTTTTAAATCAAACCGCCCAAAATCTTCTCTCTCATACACACTCACATTCAAATCCTATAAATACCAAACTACTGTTTCATTTTCTTCATCATTTCCAGAAATCCTCAAGAACCCTAAAAATCGACTAAGTGTCTTTTGCTTCTTCACACTTCAAAACTTCCCAAATGGCTCACAACCCTAATCCCTTTCTCCCAGTGTTCGTTGGTTATGATGTTGTCAAACACTCATCAGTCACCACAATGCTGACCATCAAACCCACAAACTACGTAGCAAACCTCAATATTCCCAAAAATTATGTGGGAAAAGGCTACGATCAAATGGTGGAGTTTCTGCAAGTTCATCCGTTGAACTATGCCATGACTGCAACTCCTGGTGTCCTGTACCAGGAGATGGTGTATGAGTTCTGGTACACCTGTTCCTACAATCCCAACACTAAGGTCATCAAAGGAACTATTCTTAATGGGACTCAAACCATTGAGATAACTGTTGATCTTCTGAGGGAGGTTCTTCATCTGCCTGTTGCTGAGTCATATGATCTGCCCCAGCCTGAGAACGAGCAAATGGGAAATCTGCTACGCTTCTGTGGTGTAGCAGAACCCAAAATTGGAGCAACATTGTACAGGAAGGATTTGTCTCCTACCTACAGCTTTCTATTTGCTTCGGTGATGATGAGCTTTAGCAGCAAAGTTGGTTCATTTGACCAACTCAGTAGAGATGAAGTTCCAATAGTCCTACAACTAGTGGATGGGACTACTCTTGACATGGCTAAGTGGATCTTTGTGAACTTGAGGAACCTCGTGCAGCAAGAGCCAAGACCAGCTGCTGTCCGATATCCCAGGTTTCTAAGCCTCATTTTCAGCCATGTTTGTGGTGAGCAACTATACAACTCCCAGCCCTTACTTAAGTCTGCTGCATTCCCTGTCATAGGGAATAGAATTTTTCATACTCCTGTACTTCAAAATGAGCCTCCTCTATCCACACCAATAAGGAGGTTGTTAGGTTTGGTGGAAGGACCCTCTGATGTGAGGGTGGATCCTGAAGCTGCTGCTCCCGCCAGAAAATCCAAAGCCAGGTCCAAACTTGTCAAGCGGACCCTGGCAACTGCTGAAGCTGGGCCTGTGAAAAAGAAGGCCAAATCAGCTCAGACTAAGTCTGCTCCTTTAGCCTCTGTGGCTGAGGAGGAGCAGACTCCTCACCCTGGTTCATTTGTTGAGCCTAAAGCCTTAGTGGCTAGTACCTCTGTGGCACAAGAGACCATGGAACAGGCCAGCCCCACTGTTCCTGACCCAGTCTCACACCCTGTCCAAACAGATCCTCTCTCCTCTCCTCAATCACCCACTCCATCCATCCTCTATCACAGAAAATCCATCTCCAAAAAGAAATCAGCTAAACCAACCACCTCCTCTGTTCCCTCTCAACAGGGTTCAGTTGAAAAAGAAGCAACCCCTGCTGCCTCTCCTATTTTGGGAGAAGGTTCAGCTCATTTGGAGCCTGCTTCACTCCAATCTGAGTCTACCCAGAGTCAGCCTAGACCCTCTGGTTCCTCCCAACAGGAACCAGTTGTACAAACGGAGATACCCACATCAACTATCCCAGCCTCCCAACAGGCTGAGAATATTGAAAGACAGGAGTCCTCTCCACTCCATACTGCGTCCACACTGTCCCCCACTAAAATCTCCTCACACACTGAGTCTGCACGAGGTGCCCACGCTGCTGGTATAGAGCAATCAGCAGCTCAGCCTCAAACTTCTGCTCCCCATGATACAGCTGTTCTACACCAAACAGCTGCTGAGGGACCAACAACCCAAGCTGATGAACCTCAGGGATCACACCATCCCTCTGGTGAGGCTGCTCCCTCCATGCAAACTCCATCAGCAGGTTTCACCACTGCTGATGTTGAAATGCATATCCCATCTCCCAATGATGAGGTGCTTTTCCACCAAGGCACTGCAGAGGGAACCACCACTGGCCTTCATGAGGATGTTGCAGCACAAGCAGGATCTGAAAGGCCCTCAACACCAACCCCTTCTCCTGGTGATGCAGCTACAGCCGCTGCTGAAGGACCCCTTGACCTCTCCACCCTGGGCCATCTAACTTTTGCCCAGGCTATGGAGCTTCTTTCAAAAGTTTCTCTTCCATCTCCATCTCATCCTCAAACACCAGCCTCATCATCATCTTCTCCATCTACCCACTCAAAACAATCTACCCATACCCCTCCATCTCCTAAAGACCTGCCTTTGAAGGATCAGCTTTCATTGCTGACCAACAAAGTTAGTTCTATAGAATCCTCTATGTCTTCTCTCCCCTCCATCATATCAGACTCTGTGTCTGCACAGCTTCAGGGGTTCTTTGATTCGTTCAAAGCCTCTTTCCCTACCACTCCACAGCCTGATCACTCTCCACAGCTGTTAGCACTCACTGCTCAGCTGCAAGATGTGTCCACCTCCCTCTCCTCTATTCTTTCCATACAGCAGGACTCTGTGTCCTCAATGACAGCAATTTCTCAACAGCTGTCATCACTTCTCACTTCTTGCACCTCTACTCTTCCAGCCACTCTGGCTAGCTTAAAAACTCTAATTGGCTCCCTTTCAAACTCTGTGTCATCAGATCTTGCTGATGTGCAAGATTCTCTAGAACTTCATCTTGCACAGCTGCAAACTCTGCTGTTCACAGCGTCTGACAGGGAAAATATTGTTAAGCTTACAACCCTTGCTGATTCCCACTCCTCTTCTCTTCAGACCTGTCTTTCCCAGCTTACAGAGGTGAAGGATAACTTGGCTTTCTTAGTGACTAGCCTTGTTGGTCCTAAACCTTCTACTAAACCTGCTGACTTTGTGTCTTCAGGCAGACCAGGTGTTGAAGTCGCTGCTTCATCTCCTTCAAAGGGGGAGAAGTCATCTGCCTCGAAGACTAAGTCTAAGGGGGAGAAAACTTCTTCTCCTAAGGAGATACCAGTGTCTGCAACTCACACTGATCAGCCAGCAGATGTTTTTACAGGTACAGCTGAAGGTGCCTCTCAAGCTGCTCTGCCTACTCAGGCTGTCTCTCCAAACCCTGCTCAGTCTAAGGGGGAGGAAGTCATTCCTGAGGACAGGCCTAGCAGTAAAAGAAGGCACTTAATTCTAACTGAAGAAGAAGAAGAAGAAGAGGAAATTCCTGAGGCTGCTGTCACTACAGCAGCAGCTAAAGGAAAAGAAAAGGTAGCTGATGATTCCATGCAGCAGAAAGAAACTGAAATCAGATTCCACAAGGCCAGGGCCAAAGAGATGGGTCTTCCTATGCACAAATATTTTGAGTTTAGAGAAGAACAGCTTCAAGCCCTGGAGGTTATGAGAAAAGAAGAGGAATCTGCCAAAGCTGCTAAATCTTTTGCTCTCCAAGAAGCAAAGAAAATTAAAATGTCTACCTTGGAGGTGCAAAAGAAAATAATGGAAGCTGCTAGACAATCAGCAGGCGAGAAAGAGAAGGAAGTAGAGAAAGGTACTCAGGTCTCTGTGACCAAATCAACAGTACCTCATGCAAGAGCTCAATACCACTTTGACAACTTCGCTAGGAAAAAGTTTCATGATGTTGCTGAAAGAAGGCTAGCCAAGGAAGCAATTGTCAAAGTTGTCCCTGTATCAAGGAAAGGCAGTCAGTGGAAGCTTAAAATAACAAGGATGGGTGCAACAGGCCCAGAATTGGAAACTTATGACCACACTGATGTAGCACAGATGGGATACAGGGAGTGGATTGAGCTGGCAGTTGCCCTGAGTGAATCAAAGTCTGAAACTGCTAAAGAAATCAGGGCATATGTCAAGAAGTTTATGGAAAGAGTAAAGGATCTTGGCCTGATATCTAAGGAAGTTAGTGAAGGTGTCTTTGTGACACATCCAAAAATAAAGGCCAGGAGGACAAGGAAGGACACAGAGATGGAGCTACTCCTTACACTGATTGAACAGGGCGACTATGCCATTGAAATGAAAGGAGTTAATCATAGCTTGCCTAAAGGAATAGAGTTTGAGGATGGCAAGATTCTTGAAGAACCTGAGCTGGGGGCATTTTTTGTAGATCCCCTAACTCAGAAGAAGTGCTTCCAAAGAGCCTCAGAGCTGTACAAAGTTGATCTGAGACAACTTGCCGCCTTCAGACTTGCAGTTTCATTTAGGCAGTCTAGCAAATGGAGAGCAGCCGTCTGGGATCAGCTCAGAGGCTTCTATGAAAGAGGTGAGCTCAATGATCCTAAGTTCATGGTCATCAGAAGTGAAGTTGAGGAACTTGAGGATACAAGAGATGAGCTGGAAAAGATGTTCCAGGGTCCCCCTCCAATGGAGTGAAGTCCATCTACCGTCTGGGTAGGTGAAGAATGGAAGCTATCCATCAGTTGGACAGGCTTGCCATTATCTGCTCCCAACACAAACAGTCCAAATACTTTTGTACATTAGTTGTACATCTTGTACATTAGTTGTACATCATTACATAAGTTGTAATCTTTTCTTTTACATTAGTTGTAAAATACTTTAGTACATTAGTTGTACTCTTGTAAAAACATGTGTTGTTGTATGTAATCAAGAATCAGTGTATATATAAACTGATCTTTTACTTTACTGTGATGTTGTAATTTCAATTCAGCAAAAAATGTACTGTAAACATATATAGTGATTTTTGATAAGACCAGCTTAGACTGGTTATTGCAAATAGGGGGATATTGTTAGGCACAAAAAGACCTCAGTCAAACCTGTTCTACATCTGAGGGGGAGATTTCTGATCAAACCTGTTGATGCATTTGAAAGTTGAAATTAAGGCCTGTTATATGCCTTATTGAAACCTGAAAATGATTTGCAATATCAGTCTAAAGCTGTTCTATATGTTGCATGTGTTGCAACTAAGACAGTTTGTCCAAGCTGCTCTGTCTGCTGAACAGGCTGGACATAAACTGTCTACGCTGCTCTACACTGGTGAGCAGCTTGGGCACTTTTAAAGTGTTCTGTTCTTTGTGAACAGAACCTGTTCTTTGTGAACAGGCTAAACACTTTATGGAATACGTTTCCAAGTCATCATGTATTGTTTTTGACTACAAGATCAGTTTACAAAGTCGAAGACAAAGTGGAAAACAGAACTGCTCAACCGGCCCACGCTGTTCTGTAACATGAAGACAAAAGGTTATTTGAAAAAGGGTGACAGACCTTTTTCTTATATCAAAATAGGCCTTTACAAGGAAGAAAGACGCAAAGTTGACATTCCTAAATTAGTTAAAGGCAATGCAACAGTAGACAAAGTGAAAAGACAAAAGTTCTGCACATGTGAAGACAAGTCTGCTTTTCAGAAAAGTGCAGAAAAGTTATGTTGTCTTTTCAAACAAGATTTCTTCTTTTTCATTCCGTCCAATGAAGAAGTTTCTCTTAGATCCTCTGAGTGAGTATAAAAGGAAGCTTCTAAGGACAGAAAGATTAAGCCAAAAAGCTAAGTGCTGAAGCCAAGAGTGAACGTGCAAGTGTGTTTTTCATGCATGCAAGCCTGCCTGTGTAATACAGTTTCTTTGTGTCCAAGCTGTTCTACATAAGCTGTCCCTCTAAGTCTTGTAAACACAGTGAGTGCTTCTTAGTGAGTGTATTCATTGTAAACTAGTTTGAGTCTGTCTTAGACTAGTGAACATACTGTTGTATCTGTCATCTCAGCTTGAACCTTTCCGCATTCAAGCTTGTTTGTAATTAACAATTGTTAATAATACATACAAACATTGAGAAAATTGTGTGTAGTTTTAAATAGTTGTATTCACCCCCCCCCCCCCCCTCTACAGCTTAAAGCTATATACTTTGGGAACCTCTAGGGACCTACATATATGTATAATACATATATACATACATGTATAACTGAATAATTCAGTAGTCATGTGTTTTTAAAACAAAAACATAACAACCCATATATGTACTTGCAGTTAAACTTTGTGGGAATCAATCTGCCAAGAATCGTTTCTGCCAAGTGTCACATTTGTTCCCAATCT
Organism: Centrapalus pauciflorus; assembly: GCA_020465985.1. Taxonomy (NCBI): domain Eukaryota; kingdom Viridiplantae; phylum Streptophyta; class Magnoliopsida; order Asterales; family Asteraceae; genus Centrapalus; species Centrapalus pauciflorus. The sequence continues at coordinate 431,952 of JAANYP010000952.1, forward strand.
CAGGTAAGTATTTAATGCACATATCATGTCCTAACATGTATGGTTTAATGTCCTAACATGCATGGTTTAATGTTCAAATTTGAAGTGCAGTGGAAGTAATATGTTATTTATTGTTTTTTTTTTTATAAAGGCAACATACATTACCATCCATTGAGACTTGAACCTACAACCTTTAAGTTGGGACAATACATAAAAGTTGATAAGAATAAGTTGGGACAATAATGGTATAATTTAGATCATATATATTATAGCTCACTTTATAAGAGTGGACATTTATTTTGGGACAAATTATAAACGAAAATGTGTACACTTCTTTGAGACGGATGAAGCAGTGTATTAAATATCTAAAGTCAAAGGTTTGACTTTTCAGTGGCCTTACCTTCACATAAATTTCATCTCCGTCAGCATCCAAGATGTCTTTCCAAACTGCATTCAATTCGCTATTTTCGGCCACTGATGTTCAAAACAGAGTAGAATTCAATAAGCTGATAAAGTGAAAATGAAGCACTTCTATGCATAATAAAAAACACGAAAAGAGAAAAAAGAAAGGGAATAAACATAAAATTATATATAACCTTGAGCTGTAACAAGGCTCATTATTTCCTCAGCTGCAATGTAAGTTAATGATGGCTTGATTCTTGTAATCTAAAGGATAAAAAATTCCGTTTTCAACACATGTAATAATAAGATAATCGACGCATGGGATTTATTTGTGAAACATAAAACAAATACATGTTTGCCCAATTTTGAGTCAACAATTTCTGCAACCAGATTTTGAACCTATAGTTAATAGGTTCAAAATTTTTTTGGTCAAAGTCAAAATAAATATTACACATGTGTTACCATAAAGATGTTTATATTTTAACATGCATCTTTACCTAAGTTTGTACTTCATTCGTCCCAAAATAAAGGCACCAATATCTGTTTTAGAATGTCAAAGAAACTACAAATTATTACTTTTCTAATACCTTTTCAATATAGAAGGAAAAGTCAAACCATTTAAGTGAAAAACTCAGTCCTTTGGTCACACACATCTGCTACATAGTACATACAGAATCTTATGTTCAAGTGAGCCTATCTGCAGTACATGAAATTCTGACCTTTGAAAAATATAAACATAATAGCCTTCAGTTAGCAACACATAAACAGGAATGTATCTAAATGCAACTTTGTAAAACAAAAACATAACAACCCATATATGTACTTGCAGTTAAACTTTGTTGGAATCAATCGGCCAAGAATCGTTTCTGCCAAGTGTCACATTTGTTCCCAATCTCAGGTAAGTATTTAATGCCATGTCCTAACATGCATGGTTTAATGTTCATATAAGTATAGTTATATAAAAGGTTGTTTGTTCTTTTATTGTGTTACTTATCATTTAATCTGAAATGAACATGAAATTCTGACCTTTGAAAAATATAAACATAATAGCCTTCACTAAGCAACACATAAACATGAATGTATTTAAATGCAACTTCATTTAATAGCAGATTAGTAGCAGCATCCTACTATGTGATAAATAAGACTAAGTAGTGTGTGTAATCAGTAATGTTGCTGGGAAAACAGAATAAATCACAACAGCATGTAATACATTTAGATGTGTGCATAAGTAAGTGGGTTAGTGTGTGTGTGCAACAGCAGCTACAGTCATATACATACTTGCATAAATTTACTATTCCGCTAATTTTTTGAAAAAAAAATATTTCAACTTTTATAATAGTTTTTTGAAAAAAAATTATTTCAACTTTTATAAAAGTTCTATAAATCAATAGTTGAAAACATATCACATATACTGCTTTACATATAATTGATTCATTCTAATCTCTGCTCAACATTTCTGTTTGGCATTTCAGCATCTCAAGTATCAGACCCTTCTTCTCACAAACACACAAGTTTCAGTCAAATCATATATCACAGGTGCTGTTGCAGTTTTTAAACTTAATTCCCACACCCAGCACACTACATAAATCACAGACACACACACACAACCACCTTAAGTCTTGATGAATTTATGCCATTACACTTTTGATTCTGCTCTGGTCTAGACATTACAATTTTGAGTTCCTATTTTGAGGAATTTATCCCATAACAGTGGCAAAACTTTAAGTACTACAACCCTTGAAAGCAAAAATACAACCTAACTGTTGGAGCTTAAATTAACTAATTATATACTTACCATAAAAAAATCAAATAGCAACCTACGTTCAATGTATTTTTTTCATCCCATTATGTTTCTTTATTGTGTTGAATTTTAATTTTTTACTTGATTTATGAATTTTCTAATATATATTTTATGTTCTTTTCATGTTTGCTAACTGTAGCCATTAACAAATTAAAGATAATTAAAATAGAATAAAACTTCACTTAAATAACGTCAGTATTGTAAATAATTTTCTTTGTAGAAAATGGACCAATATTTTTATGCGGATGATTTTTCATCACTCCATCACGTCCATTTGTGGTGGAAATTGACGGCTGTTCGAGTAGAATTCTCTTTGAAGGTTGAAACCCCCTCGAACAAAAAAGGATGATATTAATTTTACTTGATCGGAATGTAAGTTACACATTAGAATCTTTATTTGTTATTATACTATATACTATATAAAGAAGGTATTTTTAACTTATTTAAGTTTTGTTTTTCAAGAGAGAAAAAATGGCAGCAATTATTCCTGAAAGTTTAGTACGTTATTATGACCGAAGAGATTTGGTGGGTGGAGTATTTTCCTTGGATCATTTCCAAATTGATTGGAACTACTATGAATACCCAAGGCATGAAGGTTATAGTTTCCTTCGTAATGAAAGGGAGATCCGCATAAGCAAAAACACTAAGCTTACATGGTTGACAGGAGCTATTGAAAATAACTTTGTATTTTATCCATTGACGTCTTCGATTAGAACCATTGCAGAAGACAGAACCACTCGAAATATGTTGATTGGTACATTTAAAATTTTTATTAAAGCTCTTAGTTTATTTTTGTTACATTTTAAAGTATATAATAAATAACTAAACTTATCTTCTGTTTTAGACGTTGTTGGAAAAATCATCGCAGGTGGTGTGGTTAAGTATGAATGTTTTGGCACTCTGTTTTACACTTTCTTTGAAGTTTTTCTATCAGACGGAACGTAAGTATGTTTATGTATTAGAATTATTATGACATATCGTGTACATAGCATCTACTTACTAACTTTATTTTTGAAAAATTTTAGGGGACCCATTATGAAGTTTAGGTTGTATGACTATAGTGATACACGTCCTGTAAGGTTCTTCAGAGCAATAATAGATAAATCCATTGTCTACATATCACGAGTTAAACTCTGTCATATGAATACAAGTAAGTTATTTTCTATACTCTATTATCTTTTTGATAATTTTATTTAATTTTCCATATTTTATATTTTAGCATCTCCTTAATAAGCAATCTTATTTATGTTTTCAGTGAATATTTTGATTTCTACGAAGTTTACGAGTGTTACGAACCCGAGATTCTAGAAGCACATCGCCTTAGACTTTTGTTGGGATGAAAAAACTACATAGACATTTAAACATTTGGTGATGTTCTTTTGATGTGCTGTATTGACATTTGGTGATGTTCTTTCGATGTTTGATGTATGTGTTGTATTAAATTTTTTTGATGATCTTTTGTTTATGTTATTGACATTTTGTGATGACAGTTGGATGAAACATGTTTTTTTTTATTAAACCTCAATCCCTTCTATTATGTATGTTTAACAACTTTTTTCTGTTTTTACCTAGGTTGCAAGATTGATGGGTTCTTTATCGTAAATTATCAGTTATTTGATTTTTAAATTTCTAACTTTAAACATAACTATAAACTCTCTAATTATTTAAGCATTCTAAATCATAACATATGCATATATATATATATATATATATATATATATATATATATATATATATATATATATATATATATGTATATGCATTTTCAAATCATTAATTCTAATAAGTAACATTATTTTACCTCCAAAGTTGATTCACATATACATCTACAGTTAAAAACCTTATAAAATTCTTGAACGATTAAAAAAAGTACTACTGATTTTTATGAAAAATTAAGACACAACCAACTAAATCAAACATATACATATACATCTATACTGAAATTAAAGACACTACCAACTAAATCAAACATATACATATATAAAACCATAGAGAAAAGTCATAAAACCATAGAGAAAAGTAATGATAGGAACCAGTACCATTTGATGGAATCATGACAAGAAAATAAAACCAACAAGGAGATGCAAAGCAAAAAACATGTTTGATTTTGACCAAAGTAAGGCAGATATATACATAACGGTTATACGATATAACCAAAACCTTTGTGAAAGTCAAGGCCAAGATAATCAAAACAAAAATTCTAGACAGACGAACATGGTTCGTTACAAGTAGTGTTTATTACACAAAGCAATTTGTGAAATACATCATACCATATTATTTACCTAATTCAATATAAGATAACCCTATTCAGCTTCCTTTTATCAGCTCAAAAATTCAACTATAGTTACATAATCATTCCACTTTTACACCTAATCTGACACAAAGAAACAAACTTTTGAGAGAGAGAGAGAGAGACAGAGAGTCAGAGAGTGAAAGAGATTAGAGATATCGTGCGGAGCTGCGAGCAGCGGAGGCGGGCAGGCGTCGAGGAAAATAAGCAAATAAGGTTTGTCGAGAAGTGGACTGGTTGCCGGTTGGTGGTCGAAATCTGTTGAGCGCCGAGCGGTGGGGCGGTGGCCGGTGGCCGGTGGTGAGCGGCTGCCTGCTAAGAACCGAGAGGGCGAGAGAGAGGTGAGTGACTGCGTGAGATGTGAGAATGAAGAGAGACTGAATATTGCTAGGGTTTGAATTTTTGAGATGGTAAAAGTCTCTGTTTGAGACTTCAGGAGTTCACGTGAATATGATCAGATTTTTTAGATTATTGGGACAATTTTGGATCTTTGTTTTGGTTGGGTCCTCCACCGATTTTTTTTTTTCATTCAAAATGTTAACATTGGGCTTCAAATTATCAAATGCATGGACTAATACATGTCAACTTATTGGGCTTAAGGTTAAAAAAATCACATATATAATTTTTCAAAAAATTTTTGGGATTCGGATAATCCGAATATCCGATTTTTCGGATATTCTTCGAAGTTAGTTTTGGGTTGGGCTTTTTTATAATTTTTGGGCTAATTAAATTATGTTAAGTTTTCTAAATTTTTTTGAAGTTAATACTCAATGTTATTTCAATAAATTTAATTAAAAAAATATGTATATTATAAATGTATAAATTTTTTTGTAGGTGTCACCAAAAAAAATTTGTAGGTGTCACTCAGATTTTTGATACATACGCAACTCAATATTTTGAAAATTTATATTTGTCGAGTGACACCCATGCTATAACTATAGGTCCGCCCCTGGAGAGAAAGACGGAGAAGGAGGCTGTTAGAAGGAGATCGATCGCCGATAGAGAAAGACAGACATTAGTTTATTTATATACTTTAAGGGTAAAAATAAACATTTGTATAAAAAAACAAAATCAAAATAACAAAACACAATAGTAAAAATATTAGCAAATAATGAAAATTCAAGCAATAAAAAATTAATATTAAATTTAAAAAATTGAGTTAATAATAATATGAGTTTATTATGAATATATGAGTGGATTTATCTCATTAAAAACATATACATGTCTTCTTTTAATAGTGTGTATTGATGTCTGGAGACAAGAAGACCACAGACAAAATCAATCTTAAGAGTATGGATATACAAAAAGGTATGTATATTGTATATGTTTTTTGATGTTATGAAATTTAATGTGCATGATGCATATTTTCTAAAAATTTCAGAAAATCGAAGAAAGTACAATAGAGAGTATTATGAACGACAAAAGTTGAGAAAAAATGCTAACGGTGATGTCTCTCAAGTTAATGTAGATATTAGAAAAGGTACGTGAAATACATAGTATATCATTTTTTTGTTTTCATTATATACTCATTCACACTACATATGGATTAAATAATGATTTTACAGAAAAGAAAAAAGAACACAATAGAGAATATTATGCACGACAAAAAGAGAACATCGAAATGAGAAATATATATAATGGTGAAGGAAGTAGCCAATCAACGTCATTGATGACAAATATCACGATAGTAGACACCACTGGATTGAATACAGAGACACCACAGAGGGTGCCATTAGGAACACTGACAAAACAAAGTATAAATACTTTTCTATGTGATGCTGTGAATAATGAATCTAGGGCAAAGGCAAGGGCAATGTCTTGTGGTATGGAGACAACACCACATTCACGTGGTGTGATGGCTGGAAATAAAGAAAATATTACACCATGTCAAACGCAAGTCTTTCAAGAACAAAATATTGAAAGCATCTCAACAAGTATATTAACTACTGCTCAAAAAAAGGAAAAATGTAAATCAAATGTATTATCAACGAACAAGGAATAGAAGCTCCAAAAAGACCACTGAATCGGTGAACATTTCAAGCGGAGAAGGTTCAAGCCAAATATGTTCAGAGTTAACACATGAATATTTTGTTGGTAAAAACCATACACTAAATATTCTTTTCGATGCTAACCATTTTCATAGATTATCACAATCATGTTTTCCATTCTAATATAGGCAATCGAAGTCAGTGTGGTATAGTACTACCTCTGTTTGATGAAGTAGTCGGTCAAGTTTCAATAGGTTAGTGTTTAATTTACATCAACGTTTTATATAATATTTTATTCAAATAAAGAATTTTTTTTAAGTTTTATGTTTAAGAATAACACTTATACAACTAATGAAATGGGATGTAGGTAGTTGTACTGAGGTCAATGCCAACACATTATTTCAAGATGAGATCCATAATGAGGATCCATATGACTTTGTTTACGATGGTATCCCTAAAGAACATCGTGTCTTGAGGTACAAAATTCATGTGTTCATTGTGGAGCAAAACGCTTGCAATTTGAATTCCCCACCTTCTGTTGCATGAATGGAAAGACAAAGTTGGCACACTCACCTATTCCCCAAGAGTTGTATCATCTCTTCACCTCCCAATCTGAAGAGGGTGAAATGTTTAGGAACAACATACGTGCGTACAACACGAACTTTTCCTTCACTTCCATGGGTGTAAAATTGGATGATACAAAAACTAACATGACATCTGGAGTATATACTTTTCGTGAGCACGGAGGGATATATCATCAAATCGATAATTTAGTTTCGACTGATGGAAAATCAAGATACTTACAATTATATTTTTATGATTCTGAATCTGGTTATTCACATAGAACACAATGGGAAAATCTTGATAGACGCATCATTCAAATATTGACCCGTGTTCTTGCTTCAAACCCGTATGTGAGAACATTTCGAAGCCTTGCTGAGCTGGGACCGCTCGACAAGTATAGGGTCACTTTGAATGCATCAGTGGAACTTGACCAGAGAGTGTACAATCGGCCGACTACATCTGAGGTTTGAATATAAGAACTTGAGTTTATTTATTAATAATAAAATGTGTTAGACACCACATTGAATTTTTCATGGATAGGTTGCTGGTATTTGGATTGAAGGAAATGACAACATCACTGCATACAAAAGAAGTATTGTTTTGTATGGTAGGCCCGGACATAGTCAAAAAATTCAACCGTACTTTGGTTGTTACGATCCATTGTCGTATCAAATGTTCTTTCCCAATGGCAAGTCTGGATGGCATTCACGTATACCAAGACATGGAGTGTCTATTGATGAGATCATCAATGATAATGAACACATCAAGGAAGAGTTCGAAGGTATGTAATGTATCACAACTTATAGAATTGATAAGTTAATCACAATTATGAAATATGTACATATAGAAAAATTGTAATTTTTAAAACAATAATATTATGCAGAGTCTAACGTAAGAAGAGGTAGGAATGTTGTAACTATAAGAGAGTATTATTGTTACAAAGTTCAAATCCGCTCTGACGAGAACGTGATTCTATTTGGAGGGAGATTGTTACAACAGTTTGTGGTAGATACATATATCAAGATTGAGACTTTTTTTGTCAACTAAACCAGCCCAAAATAAGAGCAGAATTGTATCAGGGTGTTGTGGATTGCGTGAATTCTGGTGAGGTTCGACCAAGTAGAGTCGGACAACGAGTTGTGTTGCCCGCGAGTTTCATTGGAGGTCCACATGACATGCGTCGTAGATTTTTAGATGCGATGACTTTGGTTCAAGATGACGGGAAGCCTGATTTTTTTTATTACCATAACATGTAACCCAAAGTGGCCAGAGATTGATGATGAGCTGTTTCCAGGCCAGACGGCACAAGATCGTCCAGACCTTGTGACGAGAGTTTTTCATGCCAAATTAGAAGATTTCAAGGAACAACTCTTCAAAAAGCATATCTTTGGCGTAGTCGGGGCATACGTTTACGTTGTAGAGTTTTAAAAGCGTGGTTTGCCGCATGCACACTTCCTTTTGATAATGAGTCCAGAGCACAAGATAACTAATCCAGACCAGTATGATAAGATGGTGTGTGCTGAAATTCCAGACCCCATAAAGTATCAACAATTGCATGAGTTGGTCGCCAAACACATGATGCATGATCCTTGTGGTTACTTACGACCATCCAGCCCTTGTATGCAGAATGAGAAAGGACAGTGTCGTTCCAAATATCCCAAGCAATTTAATGAGAGAACGACCCAAGGAGATAATTCATATCCATTGTATCGAAGGAGAAATAATGGAATGACGGTGACTGCACGTGGTAGTACTCTAGACAATAGATGGGTGGTCCCATATAATCCAAAACTTTTGATGTTGTTTAATTGTCATATCAATGTTGAGGCTTGTTCGAGTATAAAATATGTGAAATATATATTTAAGAATGTCTACAAGGGTCATGATAAACAGTCTATCCAAATTGATCCCGACGGAGAAGAAGGTGTTATCAACGAGATACAAATGTTTCAAGATGCACGTTATGTATCTCCACCTGAGGCAATGTGGCGGATTTTTAGTTTCCCACTTTCACAAATTCACCCTTACGTTTGGCATTGCAAATTCATCTCCCGAATAAGCAAATGATCAGATTCAGAGATGATGACTTAATGACAGATATTGTAGACAAGGAGAGAGATAAACATCCAATGTTGACTGCATTTTTCGAGAGAAACAAATTCGATGAGACTGCAAGGCAATATTTGTATAAAGATTTTCCAAGACACTTCACATGGAATGCGAGCTCACGTCGTTGGAATCCTCGAAAACAAGGATTAATGAAAGGGAGATTGGTTTCTGCTAATCCTGCCGAAGGTGAGCGTTACTACCTTCGGTTACTTTTATCGCACGTTAATGGACCTACAAGCTTTGACAATCTGTATTCCGTTAATGGTATATTTCATCAAACATTTCAGAAAGCTGCACTTGAGAGAGGGTTAATAGAGACCGATGACAATTTATCACAATGCCTTACGGAAGCGTCATTATTTCAGTTTCCTAATGCTATGAGGAGACTATTTGCGACTATATTGATTTATTGTGAGCCTGGAGACGTTCGAAAGTTATGGGAAGACCACTACGAATCACTTTCTGAAGATTACAGTCGACAGTGTGAAAATATTGAGCGTGTTCGCGATATGGTTCTGATCGCCATTTCTATATTTCTACTATCTATGGGTAAGAATCTTAATGATTTTGATCTTCCAAAATTAAACTCAGTTGTCAATTTACAAACAAGAGTGCCCCATGAAGTGCAAGAGGAATATTCCATTTTTGTTGAAGAAGAACACATGCGTGCCCGCGACTCCCTTAATGTTGATCAAAAGGCTGCGTATGATGTGATAATGAAGCATGTGGATGATGATCGTCCAGGCGTGTTCTTCATAGATGGTCCCGGCGGAACAGGAAAAACATTCATGTACAAAGCGTTACTTGCTGAGGTTCGATCACGTGGCCTTATAGCCCTTGCGACTGCTTCGTCAGGTGTTGCAGCTAATAACATGCCAGGGGGGAGAACGAGACATTCACGATTTAAGGTTCCCCTTAACCTTGCTAACAACTCAGTGTGTAACATCAAAAACCAAATTGTGGCTGCTCAATTGCTACGAGATGCCAAAATTATCATTTGGGATGAAGCATCAATGGCTAAAAGGCAGGCGGTGGAGGCGCTCGATAGAACATTACAAGACATCATAGGGGTGTCACCTCCCATTCGGCGGAAAGATTATGGTTTTCGGAGGTGATTTTAGAGCCGGTCGTGAAACATGCCACTCCGGCACAAATTGTAGACTCAAGCCTACGAATGTCTCCTCTTTGGTCTGCAATTAAAAAGATACGACTAAATATAAATATGAGAGCACTGGCTGATCCGTGGTTTTCTGATTTTCTACTACGAGTCGGTGATGGAGACGAGGAAGTAATAGATGAAAGTTTTATTCGCATACCTGATGACATGACCATCCCATACACTGATAAAGCTAAATCACTGAATGATTTGATCGATGCAGTTTTTCCGTCTCTTCAAATTAATGGAAGCTCTTTAGATTATATCATATCTAGGGCGATCTTATCGACTAAGAACAAAAGCGTTGACGAGATAAATGATTTGCTAATCAACAGATTTTGTGGAGAGGAAAAAAGCTACTATAGTTTTGATGAAGCAGAAGACGATAATAATAACTTCTATCAGATAGAATTCTTAGACCCTCTCAATGTTAGTGGTTTGCCTCCTCATCATCTTCGTCTCAAAATTGGATGCCCGATAAATCTTTTACGAAATATCGATCCCTCAAATGGATTGTGTAATGGCACAAGACTGATATGCAGAGGTTTTCAACAAAATGTCATCGATGCAGAAATAGCGGTTGGTCAGCATGCTGGTAAAAGGGTGTTATCGCCATGAATTCCTTTATGTCCATCTGACGAAGATATGTTCCCATTCAAATTGAAGATAAAACAATTTACTGTCCGACTTAGTTTTGCTATGACAATCAATAAAGCTCAGGGACAAACAATTCTGAATGTTGGTGTTTATCTACCAGAATCAGTATTTTCACATGGGCAACTTTTTGTGGCACTGTCTAGAGGCACATCACGTCACAATACAAAGGTATTGGTCAAATCAGCCAAAAAATTCAATCGTGGCGGAGTCTACACATCAAATGTTGTGTATTAAGAAGTTTTACGTGATTATTAAGGTACGATCATATGGTCAATGTTACACTTGTTACGATCATATGGTGTTTATCTACCAGAATCAGTATTTTCACATGGGCAACTTTATGTGGCACTGTCTAGAGGCACATCACGTCACAATACAAAGGTATTGGTCAAATCAGCCAAAAAATTCAATCGTGGCGGAGTCTACACATCAAATGTTGTGTATCAAGAAGTTTTACGTGATTATTAAGGTACGATCATATGGTCAATGTTACACTTGTTACAATATGCATCTATTATAATTATCAACATTTTATTATTTGCAGGATTTACTTACAGTTGGACTCTTCGACTATATATATAATGACAGATGCTACATTAATTTTAATTTTTTTTCCATAAATATGTTGTCTTTTTATTCTGCTATCGTACAGTTTTATATTATATTATATTATAAATGTTGATTGAATACTATTTTTATCCTTTGATGTTAAACAAAAATTTTGAAGTAATTTTTTCGTATTTTTTATTTGAATAAACATATTGGAATTGAAAGTTAATCATGATACAAATTGTATGTATATTTGAAAGAAATTATTCATCGTTGAAAACCACCTTTTTTGTCATTCTAAAAACAAGTCATCGAACAAAAAATGTTTGTCGCCGCTGCCGCTTTGCGCGGGTACAAGGCTAGTATATATAGGGGTGGATTCAATGGAAAACCACTATGCACCTGAAAACTATGGAAACCAACGCCTACCGTCCGATTTGGTGCATTTCATTAAAAACGCGATGGCATGATCGTAAATAAAGTGATGCATCACACGGGATTTTGATGCATAACGCAGGAAATTTGATGCATCACGCGGGATTTTGATACATCACGTGGGGAATTTGATGCATTTGTGGTGGTGCAGTGCGGTTTTCACAAGTTTTCAGGTGCATGGTGGTTTTCCATTGAACCTCCCTCAGTGTATATATATATATATATATATATATATATATATATATATATATATATATATATATATATATATATATATATATATATATATATATATATATATATATATATATATATATATATATATATAAATATATATATATATATATATATATATATATATATATATATTTATATATATACGTATGTATGTATGTATGTATATAGGGTTGGGATCATTGCAGAACCTTAATTTAGTGCAAAACCATAGAACTAATCTAAACCGTTGGATTATAATATTACACTAGGGATAAGATGATAATTATGCAATTAATATTGAATTAATAGTAGCCTACCAAGTTTGACTGTCCAGTTTGACCATTTTTGACTCTTTTAATATCGAAGGTACATGCAATATTGCATATATGATATATAGTATCACTTCGATGTTGAATGTGTGATATAAACTGTAATTCGACATTGAATGATCTCTATATAATATATTGAAAGGATGTCTAGGTAAAAATTTTTTTTACGAAAAATAAACACGTAAAATTTTTTCGAAAAAAAATATCATTATTGTTCTCATTAAATCAACCAAATTTTGACTACTAATTTTGACCATTATTTTGGTTCTGTTAATTTTGAATAAACATGCAGTGTTGCGTCGACGTTAAATATACGACATCAAGCGTTCATTCGACATTGAATGATATCGGTCATGCTAGTGCATCGTGGTCTGGGTAAATTTTTTTTTTGAAAAATAAACACATAAAATTATTTTCTAAAAAAATATATCATTACTGTTCTCATTAAATCAACCAACTTTTGACTACTAATTTTGACCATTATTTTGATTCTGTTAATTTTGAATGTACATGCAGTGTTGCATCGACGTTGAATATACAATATGAAGTGTTCATTCGACATTGAATGATATCGGTCATGCTACATTGCATCGTGGTCTGGGTAATTTTTTTTTACGAAAAATAAACACGTAAAATTTTTTCGAAAAAAATATATCATGCAGTCTCGTTTTAAAGAGTATAAAATTTCATTTTTATGGTATAATTTTTTTGATTTAACAATTAATCATATTAATGTTATTTTTATTTAAAAAAAAGATATTTATTTTACTAATGCCAATCTTTTTGTTATTTCCAATCTATTCCTTTTTTACCCCTGAAAGAATTAAAAAATCACTAATGTCAATAATTTTTTCACTAATTCCAAATTTATGGTTTTAATCAAAATCATTAGATTAATCTAATCTATGGACGATATTGGTTCTACGGTTCTACACTAAATTTAGATTCTGCAATGATCTCATAAATAAATAAATAAATAAATAAATATACATATATATATATATATATATATAGTCAGGTTCAAAAAAGTACCTCTCGAAATCAAGTGCACCCGAATGTACCAACCTTAAAAAACTTTTTTTAAAATTTTTTTCCTCATAACCATGTTTAATTTAATGTTATACACATGATATATGAATTTCACATACATTCACACTTTCTGTGTCCTTAAAAATTATGTGAATGCTCAATGCATATTTATGTGAAAGGACAACCATGTGAATGGTCATTCACACCATGTGAATGGTGTGAATGACCATTCACATGATCTTTTTTTTTTTTTTTTTTTTACCATTTACAAGATTTATGATGTTGCTTCTTTTGAAAAAAGTCTTATAACGTTATCTTATACTTGTCTATTCAAAAAAAATATATGTGAATGATCATTCACATTAGGGTATGCTGGAATCTTATAGGTACGCTGATGAACCCGATTCTCTCTCTCTCTCTCTCTCTCTCTCTCTATATATATATATATATATATATATATATATATATATATATATATATATATATATATATATATATATATATATATATATATATAGGGTTAGGTTCAACGGGGCACCTGTGTGCATCGTGCAACTTAGGAACCTATATACACCTTTAGATCTAGAAAATGAATAGTTAAGATTACAATGACAAAAGGGTAATAAAGATGAAATTCGTGTATGGTTAAGATTACAATGGCAAAAGGGTAATAAAGATGAATGGTTAAGATTACAATGGCAAAAGGGCAAAAGTGTGGAAGAAAATTCGGAAAGTGGTTAATGATATTATTTAGTTTCCTATTTTCTAATTAATCTATTAATTAAAAGATCAATTAATTTTTTAATATAATTAGTATTCCCGTATTACCCTTATTTCATCCTTAGTAAATAGGTTATGCATTTTTGGTTCCCACTGGTTTCCAATGCATCGTGGTGCCCCATAGAACCTCAATATATATATATATATATATATATATATATATATATATATATATATATATATATATATATATATATATATATATATATATATATATATATATATATATATATATATTATTATATATATATATATATATATATATATATATATATAGAGAGAGAGAGAGAGAGAGAGAGAGAGAGAGAGGTTCAATGGAAAACCCCCATGCACCTAAAAACTTGTGAAAACCGCACGGCACCACCACAAATGCATCAAATTCCCCCACGTGATGTATCAAAATTCCGCGTGATGCATCAAATTTCCCTCGTGATGCATCACCTTATTTACGATCATGCCACCGTGTTTTTCATGTAATGCACCAAATCGGACGGTATGCGTAGGTTTCATAGTTTTCAGGTGCATAGTGGTTTTCCATTGAACCCACCCCTATATATATATATGGTTCGAGAGAGTACAACTCATTATGCAGCGCACCAGAAGGTACCACCTTTATACATGTTTTAATTAACATTATGAAAATCATATATAAATTTCACATATATTCACATCTCCTAGCTCCTTAAAAATGATGTGAACACACACTTACATAATTTTGAAGACATGTGAACATGCATTTATGTGATGCGTGATTTCATGCACTTAGAGTGTTCGGATTTGCGTGAAATTTACATATGATCTGTGTAATGTTAATTAAAACAAGTTCATAAATTTTTTTTTGTCAAAAAAGTTACTTTTAAGGGTGGTACCTTCTGGTGCGCTGTATAATGAGTGGTACTCACTTGGACCTAAATCATATATATATACTACCTTTAAAAAAACTTTTTTAAAATTCTTTTCTCATAAACATCTTTTAATTAACATTATGAAGATAATATATAAATTTCACATACATTCAAATCTCCTAACTTCTGAAAAATGATGTGAACGTACACTTACATAAATTTGAATACATGTGAACATGCATTTATGTGATGCGTGATTTCATGCATTTGGAGTATTCAGATTTACGTGAAATTTATATATTATCTGTGTAATCTATACTATATAAAATAAGAAAATCACTTGGAGTTTCTGGAACATTGGATGGAAAGAAATCAATGGTCCAGATTAATGACAACTCATAATTATTTATGAAATGTCTCTTATACCCTTAATTAAAATCAATAATTATACCTATGTCATTTTTTTAATTCATTTTCTAAATTTACTACCTTAACTTAATTACATTAAATTTTAATTTTAATTTATTCATTAATGAATAAAAATTAAATTAATATTTACCTAAAATAAATATGTGTCATTATTATCCTTAATGATCATAGTTAAATTCAAATGTAAAAATTTAGATTTAAATGTAGAAGTGTAGTAAATAAAGTTAAAATTTTTTGTTAATTATTTTGCTAACAAGATTTAAAATTTAATTGATAAAACTTCAATTGTGAATATTATAAATTTTGATTGTTGATTTTCAGAGATTCCATTTTTATATTTTATCATTTTCAAAATATATACACATTCACAT
The DNA here is from genome assembly GCA_020465985.1 of Centrapalus pauciflorus. Taxonomy (NCBI): domain Eukaryota; kingdom Viridiplantae; phylum Streptophyta; class Magnoliopsida; order Asterales; family Asteraceae; genus Centrapalus; species Centrapalus pauciflorus. The sequence goes on from JAANYP010000952.1 coordinate 447,881, forward strand.
AATTGAAGTTTTTTGTTTCTTACATTGATATTTCATATATGAAGTTAATAAAAATTAAAAGAAACAGTTTTTGCAAACACATATTATCTGTTTTTAGTAATACAATACAATGATATATTTATTATTTAATATCAAACAACTAAGTATTTTTAATCTTTAATTTAACTAGCTTTCAAATTTTTTATTTTAATTATATATAAGTTTTATAATAATTTATTACAATACAAAAAAATATGTATTTTCTAAACCCATGTAATACATGGGTTGATTAACCTATATATTATAATAAAACAAAACAATTATGTCATATGTCACTTATACAATACAAGAAAATTTTATTTTTCCACATCTTTTTCTAAATTTAACACCTTAACTTAATTGCATTAAATTTTGATTTTATTTTTTTCATTAATTAATTAGTAATAAATTAGATTTTGTAACATTTAAAATAAATGTTTACCTAAAATAAATATCTATCATTATTATCCATAATAAACATAATTAGTTCCAAATGTAAAAATTTGAATTAGTTGTGGAAATTATTATTATTAGTATAATAAAGGAAAACATCAAATGTCACGTGTCACCTCTACATTCACCAAAACCATAATTATTAAGTTGAGTTAGTAGGATATAATTATCAAATTCTATGGTTGGTATTTAAAATGTTGATTTTTTTTTTTGTAGTTCGAGAATTAGGAAATAGAAATTTTATTATATATATGTACAAATCTCATCATATTAATGTTTAAAAAAAGATTATTATTAAATAAATTAACACATGCATGCATGAAAGCATAACCATCATCATCATCATCATCATCATCCAACAATTTGCATATATTCCTATAAACATGAAAACCCTAATAACATTTTAACACCTCAAGAACATACACACATTTCTGAAAAATATTGAAGAAATTGGGGCTAGATTCAAGGATTGAGAAACAAGTTCATCATCACATTCATCACCATTCTTGTGATTTTGAGGTAACCAATCTAAACTTTAATTTTCGTATGTGTTGTTTAAGGGAATTATAGAACCCGCAAGAGATTGTTTATAGATTTATTAATCTGAAAATAAATAGCTAACAACATCAAAAAATCATCATCTTCTTCATTTTTAAGATTTAAAAGGTTTCTATGATCTTCAATAGTGATTTAATGGGTTTAGTTTTTTTAGAAAATTTATGAGTAAAATCAATAGAAAATAGGAGTAGAAATAAAGGGTGTGTGAATGGTGTGAGTTCCGGCCGGAGAGGCTGCCGGCGGCGGAAGTTGTTTTTCTCGTGTGATGCCCTTTCTGTTCCTATCGAGAAAGAGAGGAGAAGACTAAGAGGGGTGCGTGTAGGGTGGTGAGTGGCCACCGACCGCACGGCGGCAGTAGCAGCGGCGTTGCTGCCTGTGCTGTCTACTCCAGACTGAGGAGGAGGCGAGGAGCAGAGGCCCCTCGTTGAACTCAACCGACGCTACATCTTCCAATCGTGCATGTGAGGCTGACAGGTTGTGAGTTACTGAGTTCGTCATTCGTGAAGTGAGGGCGAAGCCGCAGCGGAGGATTAGAGGAGCAACCGTGCAAGGGTTTTTGTTGGGCTTGTGAGATGTGTCTGCTAAACAGATCACATGTACATATACCTTGTATTTTTTTGGAGGCCCTCTTGAATTGTGGCCCTGGGCAGAGGCCCAGTATGCCCACCCTCTAAACCGGGCCTGCTACTCCTCTATTCTGTTTTTGGGTCTGCGTTTGCACCGAGAGAGAAAGGGAGAGTAAGAGTGGTGTGCGTGTTGGGTAGTGGTCTTGTCGGCGTCGGAAACGCCTTGGCCGGCGACTGCTTCTTGTGGCCGGCATTGGCTTCTGTATGCGTCTCCCTTCTTCTTTTCTTTTCCGTTCTTGGCTGAGTAGGGTAAAAGGAAAGCAACAATTATATATATATATATTTATTTTATTTTATTTTTTTTTCTTTTCATTCTGTTTGCGTGCACCGGAAAGGAGAAAAGGATGCATACCCTTCCTTTTTATTATATCTTGTATTTATTTACTTTATATATTTATTTTCCTTCCTTCTTTTCTTATTTATTAACCAGTTGGGTTCGTATTTTTAGGTTAAGAATGTGTTTTTTAAATTTAATTTGGGCTTCATATTTTTTGTCCAATATAATTAGTGGTCTGGACCTTTATTTGTAGTTTTAAATTTGAACTTAATGTTAAAGATGGGTATTGGGCTTAATAAAATCTAACTATTCAAGTTGGGCTGAATATTTAATTAACATGGACTAAGTATTCAATTAAATTAAGTGATCCAATTATTTATAGGCTATGTTCATTTGGTTGGGCTATTATATGCACAAATAAATTGGGTATATTAAAAAAAGGAATTGTAGATTAAATGACTCATTTAGTTAATTTAAATAAATTTAATTTGGACTTAAGGATTATGATTTGGTTGAACTTTTTGTTAAATTGAAATAGAATCTAAATAGATCAAAATAAATGCTCTATATGTTAAATAATTTAGTAATTCTATATAAGTTGATATATTATTCATGCAACCTCAATTAATAATTTTATAATTGTTGGCGGAATAACTAAAGTAAATTATAACCTTAATTAAGTTAAAAGAGATAGCGGGCTTAGTAAATTATAGAGTTAAGAAGATTGATAAATAGATAATGTACTTTGATATCAGGATTCTAGTGGTTCTCTGAGACGTGTGACTTTCAATAAGTACTCTCAGCTGATTGTCGGTTAGTCGCTTGGCGGGTTACAGATTGCGAGCACTGTGAGTAATTGATTTAATTTGATAAATGATCATTTATAATATGTTTGTGCTGGTTATCTATTTCATTTCTTTTATCGTGCTTATCCATTTCGCTGCCATATTGCCTTTGTTATCTGTCATTCTTTTTCATCATCATGAATTGTTACATGATAACTCTTATTCTCCGGTATGCAAACTGTGTATTGATGTGATGATTGCATGCCTGTGTGGCTGCATGTTATTTTTATACGCCGTAAGTCGGGAGTGTCGCAAGCTATGTTACTGTGTATGCATTGCTGGTAAGGCCGGATGCAACACAGACTACCTATTCGTGGACGCACTGCTGGGAAGGCCGGGTGCTACACATGTTGACTTTGTGCCAATACTTGTATCATTCATGTTATTCTTGTTTATTTGTGCTATTAAATCTATTACTCGCTAGGCGACGGCTTACCCCGTTTGTCGGGGCAATGTTTCACGTTTAGTTGATAAAGGGGAAAGCACCAGCTTCAGGGTCAATGGTTTGAGAGCTCGTGGTATCAGATTGACTTCCGCATTTTTTTTTGTTATTATTGCTGAAATGTAATTGGGTTGGGTAGATCCCTAGACTTTCAATTTGGTTGTAATAATTAGATTATTTATTTTAGCGTACTCTGAATATTATGGTTTAGTTTATTTATGCACTGAATTTGAGGTTTGAACTTAGATAACTTTTGTTATATTGAATTTTGAGGTTTATATTGCAGAATTATAGTAAAAACGTCACGTTATTAGAACGGCGCGTTTCTATATCAGATACTAGTTTGGTTTAAGTGAATTAAGTACCTTTTAGGTACTCAGTCTTAAACCGTAGGATGCATGATCATTATTAGCTTAAGTTATGACCTTACGAGTTCAACTCTACCCTGATGGCCTAGGAAATTGGGTACGGTTAAGATAGGACTTAAACTGTAACTTTCATAAATATATAACATGCACCCTTATGAGCAAACCGTAGATTAATCAAGTATGTAAACATAACGAATTCTTAATTTAACTCATAAATTTAATTTTCTGCACCATGGCTGATGACGAGAGTCATAGTCATCCACGCGATGAGCAAGTTATCATAGAGTCAGAGGATATAGAGCATTCTGACGGGGAGCGCGAGGAAGATGATGATTTAGATGATGATATTGGACCCGAGGGAGAGCCGTTGACCCCTCGTGAGACCTGGATGATGAGGTACATGACCTGTTATGTACGAGATGTTATGGACGAGAGCCGCACGGAGGTGCAGCAGGGTTTTCAGGAGATTCGTGACTTGATTGTTTCGTCTCGATCTGATGTGGGCAATCCTTTGGTATCTACTCCTACTGGCGGGGGCAATATTGTGGGGACCAAGACTGGCGGACGACGATTTGACCGTGCTTCGTTCAAGGCCTTTAAGGGGTCTGGGGCGAAAGAGTTCGATGGGACTATGGAGCCTGTGAAGGCTCTGGAGTGGCTCGAGTGTTCAGAGAGGGCATTTCGCCTGAGTCACTGTTTAGAGACTAATATGGTAGAGTATGTCGCAGGGATGCTAGTGGGCCCAGCGTTGACCTGGTGGAAGAACACTTCGAGGGCTATTGGTTTCGATCTGGTGGGGGCGATGACTTGGGCTTAGTTCAAGCAGAGATTCCAGGATCAAACTGTCCAGCTGACTTGACGAGGGAGATTGAGAGGCAGTTTCTAGCTTTACGACAGGAGGGTCTGACAGTTCAGGAGTATGAGGCTGCGTTCAGGGAGAAATCCTAGTTTGTGACAAGATATGCGATGGATGAGGAGACGAGAGTAGACATGTTCGTGACAGGGCTTCGATCTTAGATCAAAGAGTTTATGGAGATGCAGAGCTATAAGACTCTTGAGGAGGCAACTATGAGTGCGCGAAAGCACGAGTGGACATTGTTGGGTCCTACTTCTACTTCTTCTTTAATGCCACCTCCCAAGAGGTCTCGATCTGAGGGATCATTCCAGAGATTTCAGCCTAGATCATCGGGTTCATCAGCTGGGGCTTCTAGGGGATTTTCTTCTGGGTCATCTGCGCCGAGCAGATTTGCTCATCAGGGTTCTGTTCAGTTATATCAGGCTACATCTGGATCGCAGGGTTCATTTTTTTCTCGACCTCAGCAGCAGCAGCAGCAGAGATCGCAGTCCCAGGCACCGCGAGATTGTCGAAGATGTGGCAGGAGACATTCTGGGACTTGTAGCGGGGTATCCACAGGGTGTTGAGCATGTGGCGATTCACGTCATGTTTTGTAACAACCTAGCTTTTGAATTGACTTTAATTTCTGTTTTTGATTCAATAACGTAACTTTATTACATTATTTGTATTGTAATTTTTAATTAAGTAATGAAATATTTAATTAAGATAAATTAAATTAGTGATGATAAAATGAAGATAAATCTGTATTTAAATGAAAATCAGATGTGGAGGGACCAAATGCGTCAATATTCGAAAGTTTAGAAATAAAAGACCAAAAGTCTTTATTTCTTCATTTTCATCATCTTACAACACTCAAAACTCTCTCTAAAATCTCTAAAAACTTGCTGGAAATCAAAGATTAGAAGAGGAATTTGTGAGAATAACTGAGATTATAAAGAATCCGAAGAATATTAAGGTAATACAATTAATTCTAAGTTTTATTTAGTATTTTAAGAGTTTAAAATGCATCAAATTCGAATTTATAATCTGTAAAAATTATGTTATGTGTTTGAAATATTGGTTAGAAATCATATGTTGAAACTCATAAATGATTCAGAAACAAAAAGCGTAGCTTAAATCATCCAAAATCATCAAAAATCTGAGTTTTTATAAACTTTTATGTTCTTGAGAAAAATTCAACATTTTGGACAAATCTGGATGATTTAATGTGTTAAAGATGGGTAAAACAGTGTAGAAACACCCCAAAATTGATAATATAACGTTGGATTTAATTGCATGTTAATATAAATTTAGTTTGGTGAATTTTTGGTAAAACCCGTATGGGTCGACCTGCAAACCTGCAAGTCGACTCGGCGAGTCGCCTATGTGACTCGGCGAGTCGCCAAGAACACCATGAATTTCTCTTAAAAATTTTATAAGTGTTGGATCCGTATTTCGATTTAGATCCGAGTTCGATATAATCCGAATTCGGTTTGACCCGAATTCGGATGTGATCCAAATCCGTTTTTGACCCGAGTTCGGATGGATAATCTCGGTTCCATAGGCTTTTCGGATGCATACGGATTCGGCCGAGGATCCGAATTTCGGACCTCCACTCGCCGAGTTGTCTTAACCGACTCGCCGAGTCGGTCCCAGATGGTGCGAATTCGGATGTAATTATTATGATCTGTTAGGCACAAAAAGGCCTCAGTCAAACCTGTTCTACATCTGAGGGGGAGATTTATAATCAAACCTGTTGATGCATTTGAAGGTTGAATTTAAGGCCTGTTATATGTCTTATTGAAACCTGAAAATGATTTGCAATATCAGTCTAAAGCTGTTCTATATGTTGCATGTGTTGCAACTAAGACAGTTTGTCCAAGCTGCTCTGTCTGCTGAACAGGCTGGACATAAACTGTCTACGCTGCTCTACACTGTTAAGCAGCTTGGGCAATTTTAAAGTGTTCTGTTCTTTGTGAACAGAACCTGTTCTTTGTGAACAGGCTAAACACTTTATGGAATATGTTTCCAAGTCATCATGTATTGTTTTTGACTACAAGATCATTTTACATAGTCGAAGACAAAGTGGAAAACAGAACTGCTCAGCCTGCCCACGCTGTTCTGTAACATGAAGACAAAAGGTTATTTGAAAAAGGGTGACAGACCTTTTTCTTATATCAAAATAGGCCTTTACAAGGAAGAAAGACGCAAAGTTGACATTCCTAAATTAGTTAAAGGCAATGCAACAGTAGACAAAGTGAAAAGACAAAAGTTCTGCACATGTGAAGACAAGTCTGCTTTTCAGAAAAGTGCAGAAAAGGTTATGTTGTCTTTTCAACAAGACTTCTCCTTTTTCATTTCGTCCAATGAAGATGTTTCTCTTAGATCCTCTGAATGAGTATAAAAGGAAGCTTCTAAGGACAGAAAGAAGTGTGAAGAAAGCTAAGTGCTGAAACCAAGAGTGAACGTGCAAGTGTGATTTTCATGCATGCAAGCCTTCTGTGTAAATCAGTATCTGTGTGTCTAAGCTGTTTTACATAAGCTGTTCCCTTAAGTCTTGTAAACACAGTGAGTGCTTCTTAGTGAGTGTATTCATTGTATACTAGTTTGAGTTTGTCTTAGACTAGTGAACATACTGTTGTATCTGTCATCTCAGCTTGAACTATTCCGCATTCAAGCTTGTTTGTAATTAACAAATTGTTGATAATACATACAAACATTGAGAAAATAGTGTGTAGTTTTTAAATAGCTGTATTCACCCCCCCTATACAGCTTAAAGCTATATACTTTGGGAACCTCTCGGGACCTACATGATCCGAAATTAAGACTAATAAACTAACTTTTTAGATATGTTTTTATGACTTAACAAAAGATATAATTCAAAACCAATACTATGTAATAATAAACGAAATATGAGATGTTCAAATGCAAGATTTGGGCATAAAATACATTTGAAAAGATTATGAGTTATCAGAATCAACTTAATGAAATTCCAAGGATTGATAATGATATGTTATGATAAATTCTGGACAGGTTCAGATAAATTCTGAACAAAGAGTTAAAGAATTAAAGATTTAAAGATTGAAAAGTGCAAAGCCAGAGTCCGGAAAGATTAAAGATAAATCCTGAGATAATTCAGGTGGTGGATTTTAAATCTGCTAGATAAAGACCCCAAAACCAGTGAGTTATAGATATTCAGTTTTTCATGCTAGACTTCTGGTTGAGACATATTGTTGATGATAGATTATTTGACATTCATACTTGTTCAGCTGGATTGTGACCTGTGCACACCATGGTTCGGTGATGCCCTGTGGATCATGATAGCTATTTGACTTATCATTTCGCATGACATTGTATTTATAATTCATTTTCAGATATTGCTACGAGTTTATTGCTATCATGACATTGATGACTTATGCTTTCTTTATTACTCGTATCTTTGACATATTGATTCAGCTTAGTATGATTAGCCTTGTCGGTCTATTGTTCTAGACCATGCTACTTCACCAGTTCTATTGAACTTGGTATAGACACTCCGATGTTCCCCCATGAAGACCGCTGGTAGCTAGCCCAGCATAAGTGGATAGCTTCCACTAAAAGCGTGAGCGTGGGCTGAACATCATCCAATTCTATGAATTCTATGTCTCAATCATGAGTGGCTGTAGCGGCAGTCCAGAAATATCACGCTTTGGCCCATGATCCGCTTGATTCTTGCATGTAATCTGAAAATCTATATTCTCACTAAGCCATGCTTACAGTTGCTATTTGACTTTTTTTACAGGAAAAGATAAAGGAAAGTCACCTGCCGGACCTAGTTCTTAGGTCTTACAAGATCCAGATTGAAGTTTTCTATAGACCACTACTCAACAAACCCTTCGGTACTGATTGGCAGATGATAATTGTGGTGGTCTAGGTAGATTCGATTTGAATGTATGATGACATGAATTAGATTAGTCTGGTACCCTTTATAAGTTTAATTTGAAAATTGTAATCTGAAGTAAAATTGTATTAAACTTATCCTAATGTTTGTACTTGTAATCTGAAATTCCGCAACTTAAATTACTCTATCTTAGTTATGATTGATATTGTGTTGCATGATGTGGGACCTAGACTCTGAGGACTGCCCCGTAAGGGAAGGTCTTCACATGTTTGGGCTAACTGCCCGAAGTTTTCACTTATTTGTTATGATTGTGGGGGATCTGGACACATGGCGAGGGATTGCACTCGTAGGGGGTAGAGACATAGTATGAGTGGTAGTACTGCATCAGCGAGCCGCCCAGCTACAGGACAGACTCAGACTAGGAGAGACGAAACTGTTAGAGTTCCAGCTCGTGCTTTTCAGATCACGGCAGAGGAGGCCCGTGAGACACCTGACGTGGTTACTAGTATCTTTTTACTTAACACCTTACCTGCTCGTGTATTGTTTGACTCTGGTGCGAACCGTTCTTTTATATCTGTTGCATTTGCACGTCATCTGAGTGTTACATCTTCTGTGCTACCTGCTCCTATATCTGTTGAGACCGCAAATTGGCCAGTTGTGATGATTTCTGATATTTATTTGGGTTGCATGCTTAGTCTTAAGGATCGTACTTTTACTATTGATCTTGTACCTATGATTATTGGGGGGTTTGATGTGATTGTGGGCATGGATTGGCTGGTTGCCAATAATGCACACATCGATTGCTCGAGCCGCATGGTTCGTATTCCGAGTGAGCAGGGTAGGGATATTTGTATTTATGGTGGGAGATGGCGGGGTGATTTGGGGTGGATATCTATGGTTAGGGTTCGTCGTTATATGATGCGGGGTTGTGAGTCCTTCGTTGCTTATGTCGTTGATACGAGCGATGCAAAGAAGACCGTGGATGATGTTCCGATAGTGCGCGAGTTTGTTGACGTGCTTCCCGAGGAGTTGCTTGGTTTACCTCCCGTGAGGGAAGTGAAGTTCCGTATTGATCTTGTATCGGGTGCAGCACCGATTGCTCGTGTGCCGTACCATTTAGCACCTGCTGAAATGCAGGGGATGATGTCCCAGATTTTAAGAGTTGTTGGATAGAGGTTTTATTAGACCGAGCACTTCACCTTGGGGTGCTCCGGTTTTGTTCGTTAAGAAGAAGGATGGTAGTTTTCGTATGTGCATCGACTACCGTGAGCTGAACAAGGTGACTGTGAAGAACAAGTATCCATTGCCGCGGACGACCTGTTTGATCAGTTGCAGGGCGCCAGTTGTTTCTCCAAGATCGATTTGAGATCTGGCTATCATCAGTTGAGGGTTCATGGCGATGACATTCCCAAGACTACTTTCAGGACCCATTATGGTCACTTCGAATTTTTGGTGATGCCTTTTGGCTTAACCAAAGCTCCGGCAGCATTCATGGATATGATGAACAGAGTTTGTCGTCCGATGCTTGATCGATCTGTCATTTTATTCATCGATGATATTCTGGTTTATTCTAAGTCTGAGGCTGATCATGCCGTACATTTGAGACAGTTGCTAGAATTGCTGAGGAAGGAGAAGCTCTACGCCAAATTTTCTAAGTGTGAATTTTGGCTGCCGAAGGTATGTTTATTGATTTATTCTCGAGTCTATTTCCTATGTGAATCTAACTTTTCTTTGTTGAGTTATCAGGTTCAGTTTCTTGGTCACACAATCAGTGGCGAGGGTGTATCTGTTGACTAGACGAAGGTCGAGGCTATTCGAAATTGGGGACAACCCCGTAATGCTTCGGAGATTCGTAGTTTTCTCGGTCTGGCGTGTTATTATCGGCGTTTTATTCACGTTCTCTAATATCGCAGTGCCCCTGACTGAGACAACGAGAAAGAATGTGAGATTTGTTTGGGGTGAGCCGCAGGAGCAAGCTTTTCAGGAGCTGAAGCGATGTTTGAGTGAGGCTCCGATTCTTTCCTTGCCGGAGGGCAATGAGGATTTCGTTGTTTATAGCGATGCATGTTTACACGGCCTGGGGTGTGTTTTGATGCAACGGGGGAGAGTGATCGCTTATGCCTCGAGACAGCTGAAGGTTCACGAGAGGAACTACCCGACTCATGATTTAGAGTTGGCGGCAGTGGTGTTCACATTGAAATTATGGAGACATTATTTATATGGTACGAGATGTCAGCTCTTCCCCGATCATAAGAACCTGAAGTACATCTTCGACTAGATGGAGCTGAATATGAGACAACAGCGTGCCATGGAGTTGATTAAGGACTATGATTGCGAGATCCTTTACCATCCTGGTAAAGCGAATGTAGTCGCTGATGCGCTGAGTCGCAAGTCCTATTCTGGTGTATTGTGTTGTGCGACGGCACGTCCTCCTGCGAAAGATTCTATGATTGCAGATCTTTTGAGTTATCAGTCTGAGGCGTCATCGGCGGAGCATCTGAAGTCTGAGCGGATGGTTGGCTATATAGAGCGTCTTTCTCCTGATAGTCGCGGGGTATTATTGTTTGATTCGCAAATTTGGATTTCTAGACTCGGTGGCTTGCGGGATATTTTGTTGGCTGAGGCTCATAGTTCTCGATTATCCGTCCACCCTGGTACTACGAAGATGTATCGTGACTTACGTTATGATTTTTGGTGGCCCGGCTTGAAGCGGGATGTCGGTCGATTCGTTGAGCAGTGTACTACTTGTTTGCAAGTGAAGGCCGAGCATCAGAAGCCATATAGCAGTTTACAACCTTTACCTATTCCGCAGTGGAAGTGGGAGGAGATTGCGATGGATTTTGTCACTAAGCTCCCGAAGACACAGCGACAGCATGATTCGATATGGGTTGTAGTTGACCAACTTACAAAGAGTGCGCATTTCATTCTAGTTAGGGAGAATTATTCGATGGATCGGTGGGCACAAATTTACATAGACAAGATCAATGCCAGACATGGGGTGCCTAAGAAGATAGTGTCCGATCGAGATTCGCGATTTACTTCTCGGTTTTGGCAGAGCTTACAGGACGAGCTGGGTATGCGTGTTACTCTTAGCAAGGCGTTTCACCCACAAACAGATGGCCAGAGCGAGCGTACGATACAGACACTTGAGGATATGCTACGAGCCTGCGTGTTAGAGTTCGGCGGGAACTGGGATGCTCATTTGCCGTTGCTCGAGTTTTCTTATAATAACTCGTATCATTCTTCTATCGGCATGGCACTGTTCGAAGCGTTGTATGGTCGTAGGTGTCGTACATCTACATGTTGGCGAGAGGTGGGTGAAAGACCTATTGGTGGACCTGAGTTATTGCAGATTGCGCACGACAAGATTCAGATCATTCGCGAACGATTGAGGGGTGCTCATGATCGACAGAAGATGTATGCAGATAAACGGCATCGACCAGTGGAGCTTGAGGTTGGTAGTTTTGTGATGTTGAAGGTGTCGCCCTGGAAGGGTATTATGAGGTTCGGCAAGAGGGGTAAGCTTAGCCCTAGATTTATTGGACCCTATCGGATTTTAGAACGTATTGGTACACATGCATACCGATTGGATTTGCCACCAGAGCTGGCCGGTGTGCACGATGTCTTCCATGTCAGCTATTTGCGGATATGTTTGAAGAATGCCGAGGAGATGGTGCCAACTTAGGATGTCCAGAACGACCAAAAACTTAGATACGTCGAAGAGCCCCAGCAGATAGTTGATGAGAAGATCAGCAAGTTGAGGAATCGACAAATAAAGATGGTCTTAGTCAGATGGCGACATCACTGTGGACCAAATCATACTTGGGAGCCGAAGACGGAGATGATGATGAAGTATCCTGACCTGTTCAAATCTACATGATCACGAGGACGAGATCAATCTAACTTATAGGAGATTGTAACGCCTCAAAATTTTGAGGTAATTAAGTAATTTCGAGCCATTTAATTTAATTATTAAGTTGAGTTAGTAGGATATAAATTATCAAATTCCATGGTTGGTATTTAAAATGTTGATATTTTTTTGTAGTTCAAGATTTAGGAAATAGAAATTTTATTATATATATGTACAAATCTCATCATATTAATGTTTAAAAAAAATTATTATTAAATAAATTAACACATGCATGCATGAAAGCATAACCATCATCATCATCATCATCATCATCATCATCATCATCCAACAATCTGCATATATTCCTATAAACATGAAAACCCTAATAACATTTTAACACCTCAAGAACACAAACACATTTTTGAAAAATATTGAAGAAATTGGGGCTAGATTCAAGGATTGAGCAACAAGTTCATCATCACATTCATCACCATTCTTGTGATTTTGAGGTAACCAATCTAAACTTTAATTTTCGTATGTGTTGTTTAAGGGAATGATAGAACCCACAAGAGATTGTGTATAGATTCATTAATCTGAAAATAAATAGCTAACAACATTAAAAAATCATCATCTTCTTCATTTTTAAGATTTAAAAGTTTTCAATGATCTTCAATAGTGATTTAATGGGTTTAGTTTTTTTAGCAAATTTATGAGTAAAATCAATAGCAAATAGGAGTACAAATAGAGGGTGTGTGAATGGTGCGGGTTCCGGCCGGAGAGGCTGCTGGCGGCGGCATCGCCGCTAGCGGCGACGGTTGTTTTTCTCGTGTGATGCCCTTCCTGTTTCGGAGTTCCTATCGAGAAAGAGAGGAGAGGATTAAGAGGGGTGCATTTAGGGTGGTGAGTGGCCGGAGACCGCACGGCGGCAGCAGCGGAGGCGCTGCTGCCTGCTCCTCTATTCTGTTTTTGGGTCCGCGTTTGCACCGAGAGAGAAAGGGAGAGTAAGAGTGGTGTGCATGTTGGGTAGTGGTCTTGTCGGCGCCGGAAACGCCTTGGCCGGCGACTGGCCGGCGACTGCTTCCTGTGGCCGGCGTTGGCTTCTGTCTGCGTCTACCTTCTTCTTTTCTTTTCCGTTCTTGGCTGAGTAAGGTAAAAGGAAAGCAACAATTATATATATATATATATATATATATATATATATATATATATATATATATATATATATATATATTTATTTATTTATTTATTTATTTTATTTTATTTTATTTTATTTTCTTTTCATTCTGTTTGTGTGCACCGATAAGGAGAAAATGATGCATACCCTTCCTTTTTATTATATCTTTTATTTATTTATTTTATATATTTATTTTCCTTCCTTCTTTTCTTATTTATTAACCAGTTGGGTTCTTTTTTTTAGGTTAAGAATTTGTTTTTTAAATTTAATTTGGGCTTCATATTTTTGGTCCAATACAATTAGTGGGCTGGACCTTTATTTGTAGTTTTAAATTTGAACTTAATGTTAAAGATGGGTATTGGGCTTAATTAAATCTAACTATTCAAGTTGGGCTGAACATTTAATTAACATGGACTAAGTATTCAATTAAATTAAGTGATCCAATTATTTATATAGGCTAATGTTCATTTGGTTGGGCTATTATATGCACAAATAAATTGGGTATATTAAAAAAAGGAATTGTAAATTAAATGACTCATTTAAATAATTTGAATAAATTAATTTGGACTTAAGGATTATGATTTGGTTGAACTTTTCGTTAAATTGAAATAGAATCTAAATAGATCAAAATAAATGCTCTATATGTAAAATAATTTAGTAATTTTAATTAAATTGATAAATTATTTATGCAACCTCAATTAATAATTTTATAATTGTTGGCGGAATAACTAAAGTAAATTATAACTTTAATTAAGTTAAATCAATAGCGGACTTAGTAAATTATAGAGTTAAGAAGATTAAATAATAGACAATGTACTTTGATATTAGGATTCTAGTGGTTCTCTGAGACGTGTGACTTTCAATAAGTACTCTCAGCTGATTGTCGGTTAGTCGCTTGGCGGGTTACAGATTGCGAGCACTGTGAGTAATTGATTTAATTTCATAAATGATAATGTATAATATATTTGTGTTGGTTATCTGTTTCATTTCTTTTACCGTGCTTATCCATTTTGCTGCCATATTGCATTTGTTATCTGCCATTCTTTTTCATCATCATGGATTGTTACATGATAACCCTTATTCCCCAGTATGCATACTTTGTATTTCTGTGATGATTGCATGCCTGTGTGGCTGCATGTTGTTTTTATACGCTGTAAGTCGGGAGTGCCGCAAGCTGTGTTACTGTGTATGCATTGCTGGGAAGGCCGGATGCTACACAGACTACCTATTCGTGGACGCACTGCTGGGAAGGCCGGGTGCTACACATGTTGACTTTGTGCCGATACTTGTATCATTCATGTTATTCTTGTTTATTTGTGCTATTAGATCTGTTACTCGTTAGGCGACGGCTTACCCCGGTTGTGGGGGCAATGTTTCAGGTTTAGTTGATAAGAGAAAAGCACCAACTTCAGGGTCAAGGGTTTGAGAGCTCGTGGTATCAGATTGACTTCGGCATTTTCTTTGTTATTATTGCTGAAATATAATTGGGTTGGGTAGATCCCTAGACTTTCAATTCGGTTGTAATAACTAAATTATTTATTTTAGCATACTCTGAATGTTATGGTTTAGTTTATTTATGCACTGAATTTGAGGTTTGAACTTAGACAACTTTTGTTATATTGAATTTTGAGGTTTATGTTGCAGAATTATAGTAAAAACGTCACGTTATTAGAACGGGGCGTTTCAGGTACCTTCTGTTACGCTGCGTAATGGGTGGTACTCACTTGAACCTAAATATATAGTGGTACTTTCTGGTGCTGCCTAATAGGTGGTACTCACTTGAACATATATATATATATATATATATATATATATATATATATATATATATATATATATATATATATATATATATATATATATATATATATATATATATATATTGAGGTTCAATTGAAAACTTTATTCATCAGGGAATCTCAAAAAACTTTTATGCACCGAATAATCTAGTAATGGTGCATTAAGGGCATTTGTGGAATATGCAATTAATGTGAAAATTAAATTAAATTAGGAACTACTCTTAAAAATTAAACCAAATTCTTTTTTTTTTCTCTCCCCCTTTTGCTCCCTCACCTCTCTTTTTGTCCCTGCATAGACATATCAATCGGGCGGAGCGGGGATCTCAGTTCCCATCCCCATCCCTGCTTCTTAAACCTCTCCCAATCCCCGCCCCATCCCCATCGGGGAACGAGTTTCTATCCCCATCCCCGTCCCAATTGGGGATCGGGGATCCCTGTCGGGGAATCGTGTTTTTCAAGTTTCTATAATACTATTAAGTTTAAACTATAAATAGTAATTTAGTAAAAAAATTTATGTTATCAATTCAAACATATTTGAGTTATTACATATATAATTTATAATTTTTAATGAAACTAAAACAAAGAAATGTTTGCAAAAGATTTATAAAACCACTAAAATGGAAAAAAGAATAGTATTTTAAATTATAAAAAAGTCATATACAATAATATTTAATATATTGTAAAAAATGTAATGAATAATTTATATTGTAAAGTTAAATATATATAATAATCTATATTAAAACATAAAACATAAAACATAATCGGGGTTGGGTTCGGGGTCGGGGATGAAAGTGTCTCCCATCCCTGCCCCATCCCCGTTAATTTAAATCGGAGATTCCCCGTCCCCGTCCCCATCCCTAGTCAACTCGGGGATTCCCCGGTCAAATCGGGGTCGAGCTACGGGTTCCCTGTCGGGTATGAGTTTTTTTTGCCATGCCTATCCCTACACCTTCGACCACTCTCTCTCTCCATTTCCCTTGGATTTCCAGCCACTATCTCTCACCCGCTCTCTTTCTCGGTTTGTAAGACCACATTACCACTGTTGCATGCATCGGCAACCTCCATCGTCGGCAACCACCATGCCTCTATCTCTCTCCCTCGGCAACCACCACCGTCGCATGCCGCCGACGCTATGATGATGAACACGATGATGAATGATGAACGGGCATGATGAACAAAGAATGATGATGACGAATGACGATAATGAACGATGATGATGAACGATAACCTTCACTATGCATATAATGATAAACGATGAATGAAGAATATGAACGACGAACACAATGCATAGATGAATGATGAACACGATGCACAGATTAATTTGTGTATTTTTTTTGTTAAATGCGTCTTTTTTTTAACACGATGTATAGATGAACACGATTAACGATGAAATGCATCGATCTCCATCATATTTTTTGATTTTGTGTAATTTTTGTTAAATTTGGAAGTGTATCAATTGAATTAATTTTGAATTTATTATTTGATTATTTGTTGAAATATTAATTTTAATAAGGTATGCACATTCCCCAATATGTCATTCCATGTTTGTTTCTGCAATGCACAAGATGCATAAAATTGTCAAACTATTTACCATTTTGTCGTTAATCTAATCCATACAACTTTTTGATCTAATGGGTGATATAGATTCTTTTGTACCTTGATGCATAAAAATTTTCAATTGAACCTCACACACTCTCTATATATATATAAAGATATTTTGTGAACACTTTATTCGTGGTGAACATTGTGAACAACCATAAACTAGCTTGAATCTTATGAATCTTGTTGAAAATACTACCGAACCCTTCTATTAACCTTTTAATATTATTGGATCCATTGGATTTTTTTGAAAATCATTAATTTGTCAAATCTTATGAATCTTGTTGAATCCTATGAATCATGTTATAAAAACTCGTATGAACCTTTTGAATGTTCTGAATTTTTTGTAGACACTTCTGTAACATCCTCGGATTTAATTATTATAATTGAAGTTTATTAAGTTTAAATTTGTAAGTTAAGTTGATTTATGAAAGTTGGTTGCTATTTTGAGAAATTATGAAGCTTTGGAATTTTGAATTATTATTATGATTTATAATTGTTAGTAAGGGTAAAACTAAGACAAACTCAGTATTTATTGGAACCGGATAAGTTAAGGGGCTAAAAGTGTCAAAAGTTGAAATTATGGAATAAAAGGCCCTTAGTCTTTCATTTTGAACTAACTCACTCTCTCTCTACAACTATACTCTCTCGGCTCTCTCTCTCTCTCTAAAAAAATTTGAAGATCATCAAAGATTGGATTTTGAAGCTGAAAATCTGGAATAAGATTGCATTCAAGGAACTAAAACATCTGCAATCATCGAATTAAGGTAAACATTTCATCAACACTACGATTTTGATGGTTTTTGGGTTCGGTTTTGATAAAAACCGAAAATTAGATTTGGAGTAGAAGATGTTGATGCATGTAATATATTGTTATGGATTTATCTAAATCTAGTGTATGAGATGCTATATGTTAAATTTCAGCTTCTGATTCGCATTATAAGTATGATTTTCGAAGACTTGTGTGTGTTAATGTGTGTGTGTGCGACGGCTTGTACAAAAAGGGTCAAAAGGGGATAAATTTGGTATGTAAATGTGTTACTTTAGTGATAGAAAATGGTTGTAATCAAGTATATTTTAGTTGGTGTAAGTTATTTCACGTATTGAATTTAGTACCAAAAATGACTTGGATTAAATCTGGAAAAAATATCAAGACTGCACCAATATGAACTCGGATGTCCGAATTCGGATCCAGCAGGAACTCGGATCCGGACCGAATTCGGACAGGATCCGAAATGTTGATGTTCAAAATTAGCAAAATAATTTCTAAGTGTTGGAATTCGGATGAGGGTCCGAATTCGGTTGCTGAACAAATTCGGATATGGACCGAATTAGGATGTGGTCCGAATTTGGCATAGGTCCGAAATAGGGCATATATTGAGAACCGAATTGGGGGTCCGAATTCGGGTGGGGTCCGAATTCGGACATGGATCCGAATTTGGGATCAAAAATGGTAAAAACTTATAAAAATTAAGTTTTATGGAATTAAACAAGATATTAACACAATGTGTTGTTACAAATGACTTACAGGTCCCTTGTGGTGTTGTTTAACCCACAGTGGGGTACTTGGTTGATCCGGTTGAAATCCCGAGGAGAAATAAAATTTGCTTAAAGATTAATAACGCACCCACTGTGAGTACCTTTGATTTTTAACATGTCTGCATCTGCTTTATGTTTGCATTGCCTGCTGAGGCCTGTTGTTTCATGTTCGTTTGGCATTCTACTAACATGCGTTTATGTTGATGCACATTCATACTTGTTGCATGTCCGTTCATTTGTTGTGCATCCTATCGATGGACCTGCGTGGTCGCATCTGTACTCTGATGTTACTGTGCTATATGACCAAGAGTTTGACACCTCTGTGGTCAGGATAGACAGTAGGTCATCCCCGATGTAATGTCTGCCTCAGATGGTTGGTTATTCTTATGCCGAGTGTCAGCTCGAAGGAGCTGCGGCTCAGGTTTGCGTATCTGGGATACGTGTGGAGTATACGGTATGTGTTACCGCGGATACTCTGGGGGCATCATAAAGATTTGTAGAATGTGTGAAAATCATCTGGTATTCACTAAGCTTTAGCTTACCCTTTCAGTTGTTATATTTTTTTACAGGCAAAGGGAAATCCGCTGCGGGACCGTCTAGCTAAGTTATCAGTTGAAGTGTTTGAAGATTTCCACTGTTTAGCTTGGTATTTGTTTTATGAAATCAATGTTGTAATAATTTGGGGATGATGTAATTCAGTTCAAGTTTATAGATTTAGATATGTAACCTTTGTAGCACCGTAGGGTGTTAAATTCTGTTGTAATGCTTTATTTATGTATTTTGCTTCCGCACTATTATTAAGCTATCAGATCATTATGTTATGTGTTTGTTGGTGATTAATCTTGGGTGAATGGTAATTGGTGGTTAACGTGGCAAGGGTGTCACATCGAGATGGTATCAGAGCAGTAGTTTGAGATTCAAGTGTCCGGGAGGTCTTGGTCTCAAACATTAAGTGTTGACATGTAGTGATGCTAAGTAATGATCAGAACTAAGATAGGTTACGATCTAGTAATCGTAAGAATATTGACTTTCATATGGGACAATTGGGTGGTGTCTATAAATAAATGACATGTTACTAAATAAGTTATATGTTTCATATTTCAGAACATGTCTGGAGGAGGAATGACACCAGAAGAGACGAGAGAAATGATGCTAGCCATGATGGCTGAGCAAAACCGAATGATACAAGACCAGTTTCGGGCTCGAGATGAGGCCGAAGCTAAACGAAGAGAAGATAAGAGAAAGAATAAGGAAAGAGAGGGAAACGATGACGAGCAAGGTGACAACACTGGGTCATCTAATAAGCCCAGGGGTTGTCGTTTCAAGGACTTTAAGGGAAATGGAGCCGTTGAATTTACTGGGTTGGGGGATGCTGTTACTGCACTGGAGTGGATAACAGCTACAGAAAGGACTTTCCGAATCAGCGATTGTGCTGAGAAGGATATGGTCCGGTTCGCTACTGCAATGTTCACTAAGGATGCAGTAATGTGGTGGAACTCGATGGTTAATGCGTTAACCTTGGAAAGAGTATCTGTTATGACATGGGCTGAGTTTACTGATATCTTCACTCAGCAGTATTGCCCGGCCGATGAGCGCCGAAGATTGGAGGCTAAATTTATGACGCTGATTCAGGGGACTAAGTCTGTGTCCCAGTATGCCGTAGAGTTTACGAGGCTGAGTTTGTTCGCGCCTCATCAAGTGGATACTGAGGAAAGGAAAGTGACCAGGTTTGAGGCTGGTCTTGATTTGGAAATCCGGAGGGTGATGAGCAATGTACGCTACCCCACATTTGCTGGTTTGCTGGAGGCCGCCAGGAATGTGGAACAGATCTTGGGTATGTCGGGATACGTGATGGGGTCCGCTGCTGCTTCAGTCAACCCAACTCAACCTTCACCACCGAAACGCCAACGCGAAGGAGGCTACTCTGGTTCTTCACGATCATCGCAGTACTCGCCGCAACAGTCCTTCCGTCGACAGTCTGGTTCTTCCGGTCGTGCTCGTGCATACTCTATCAACACCGAGCCACAGTATTGTAACAAGTGTCATCTGGAACACTTCGGCAAGTGCACCAACGGGCGTGCGTGTTTCTGCTGCGGAGAGTTGGGCCACTTTCAAAATGAATGCCCACGGAGATCTGATGCTTGCCATAAGTGTGGAGTTCATATGAATCATGTTACATACACTTGTTGATATATATGAATGATTATATCTATTTTTTTATTTGTTCACAACGTTCACAACGAATAATTTGTTCACAATGGATGAGATCATTGCAGAATCTAAATTTAGTGTAAACTAGTAAAACCAATATCGTTCATTTATTAGATTAATCTAATTGTCTTGATTAAAAAAAATCAAGTTTGAAATTAGTAAAAAAAAATAATGGTATTAGTAGCATTTTAATTCAGATAAAAAAGAAAAAGATTGGAAATAATAAAAAGATTGACATTAGCAAAATAAATATCACTTTTCTTTAAATTAAAATAACATTAAAATGATTAATTTTTAAATAAAAAAAATTATACCATAAAAACGAGAATTTTATACACTTTAAAACGAGACCGGTCATGATATATTTTTTTCAAAAAAATTTTACGTGTATATATTTCGTAAAAAAAAATTTACCCAGACCACGATGCAATATATCATGACAAGATCATTTAATGTCGAAGTAACAATTTATATCGTATATTCAACGTGAAAGTAATATAATATACCATATATGCAACACTGCATGTACATTCAGTATTAACAGAGTCAAAATAATGGTCATAATTAGTAGTTAAATTGGTGGATTTAACGAGAACGGACATGATATATTTTTTCGAAAAGACTGTACGTGTTTATTTTTTGCAAATTTTTTTTTACCTAGACGACCATTCAATATATCATATCGAGATCATTCAGTGTCGATATCCAGTTTATATCACATATTCAACATCGAAGTAATACTATATATCATATATGCAACATTGCATATACATTCAATATTAAATGAGTCGAAATAATGGTCAAAGTTAGTAGTCAAAGTTGGTAGGCTACCCTTAATTTAATGTTTATCGCATATTTACCATCTTATTTGTTATATTATAATCCTATGGTATAGATTGGTTCTAGAGTTCTGCACTAAATTAAGGTTCTACAATGCTCCCAACCATATATATATAAATATATATAGCGGGATTAATAGAGTACCATATTAGATTGTGGAACCGGAGTCAACCCATGTTTGGTTATAACTAAAAAAGGGTAATATAGTCAATTAGGTTTTTCTTAATTAATAGATGACAACTATTGAATTAATAAATCCCTTAATTGTAGGGGTTTACTACCATAAGTCGATAACAATGGGTCTCCGTGAACATGTTCAACCGGAGGTGTCCAACAATGATATTTTTTTTCATCAATCCGTTCGTGATGGTTCATTCATCTACACAGTGAACATGTTCAATCGCGATTTATGGTGTGTCATCGTTGCACATGTTCATTAGGGGTGTTTATTAACTTAATTTTGTTAGTAGTGTAACATGTTACATGTGTAGTACGATGTTCTGTTCCAATTGCACATGTTCGTTATCAGTTGCACATTATCAACGACAATTGCACATGTTCATTATCTTTGTTAATCACACAGTCATACAATTACAACAGTTATAGATGATCTAAATTTAATATTATATTATACAAGTGTGTATTCATTATACATTACAGTAAGATATGTGCAATTGCATTTATGTAACTAATTTTTGACATTATACTAGACATGTGCATATTCGTTGTTGTAATGAACATATGCAATGTTGTTCTATGTTTTTCGTGTTCAATTAATTTGGAATAACTATCATGATAAAGAATGCTTGCATTTGGTGATAATAAGGATTCTTTCCATTTGATATAATTGAATGGATCTTTCCATTTGATATAACTGACATGGAATGATTCTTGAAATATTTCATCCTCATTTAAAATTTTCAATACAAAATATACCCCTAAACATTAATTAACATGGGGAAAATTTTTTTAGCAAAATTTTATTTTATCTAATGATTTCAATGATAAATGATTGACTATAAATGGTTCCCCGGTACCCCAGTCTAACATGATATCCCATTGATTTTGTATGTGTGTGTGTTTGTGTGTGTATATATATAATTGTTGTAATATTACCGACTAAATTACTAATAGATGAAAAAACAAATGGAACAAATGAAAACTCAATTTTCTTGTATCACTTTTTCATATAGTGTTGATTCAGTTTATACTACAAAACTAGACAATATACACTATTAGTCATATCAAATATACTATTTTCTTGTTTCTTGTCTTGGTGATAGATGAAATTTTCATCCATCAATTATTTATAACAATTCCACTTGGATGATAATTTTTTAATAAAAGTTCAACCATAAAGTGTTGCCTTGTTAAAAGCTTGCTAAAGAATAAAAAAACTTTTGCCAAGCGAAAAAGAGTACAACGAGTGGTTGACTCCCCTTCATATTGTAATATGGAGGTCATCACATGTTTTGTACATGTCACATTCCAATGTTGTGAACGTGTTTTCTGAAAATTGCTTTAGGAAGTGCCTTCGTAAAAAAGATTAGCTGAGTTATTGCTAGATTGAACGCATTTGATTTCAATTAGATCATCCTTTATAAGGTCTTGCGTATAGGAGAAAAATCTTGGAGGGATATGTTTCGTCCCGTCACTTTTGATATACCCTTCATTCATTTGTGACACGCAAGATGCATTGTCTTCATAAATCAGTGTAGGGCTTTTGCCTTTCTCAATTCCACAAGAAGATATGATGAGTTGTGTAATTGATCTCAGCCATACACACTCTCTGCTAGCTTCATGTAGTGCAATAACTTCAACATGATTTGAGGATGTTGCAACATGTGTTTGCTTTTGAGAACGCCAGGATATGAAGTGCCTCCAATCAAAAAAAACGTATCCTGTTTGAGATCTTACTTTGTGGGGATCAGACAAATAACCTGAATCTACATAACCAATCAAACCTTCTTTCGTATTGAAAAAAAACCCCAAATCAACAGTTCCTCGAAGGTATCAGAAAATGTGTTTAATTGAGGACGAAATGGATTATTGTCAATAACATTAAGATATGGTACTTCTGGACCAAATAAATCTTTATTTTCTTCTTGAGGACGAAATGAATCATTTTCAATATTAAGTGATCCAACTACCATTGACATGCTTAAAGGTTTTGCTTTATCCATATTGAAACGTTTTAAGACCTTCTCTATATAATTTGATTGATGCACATGTATGCCAATATGCATGTGCTCTATTTGTAATCCAAGACAATATTTGGTTTTACCAAGGTCTTTCATTTCAAATTCCTTCTTTAGTAGCACAATGACTTTATCTCATTTATTGTGCCGATGATATTTAGATCATCAACATAGACAACTATAATAACATATCCAACCTTTATCTTCTTTATATACACGCATGGACAAATTTGATTATTTGTATATCCTTTACATATCAAATAATCACTCAAACGCTTATACCACATGCGTCCAGATTGTTTCAACCCATATAAAGATCTTTGTAATTTGATTGAATACATTTCTTTGGGGTTAACGCTTACTGCTTCAGGCATTTTATATCCTGTAGGGATTTTCATATAAATATCACTATCTAGTGATCCATATAAATAATCTGTAACAACATCCATTAGACGCATTTCTAAATTTTTAGAAACTGCAAGACTAGTTAAATATGTAAACGTTATTGCATCCATAACATGGTAATACGTTTTATCGTAATTAATTCCAGGCCATTAACGAAAACCTTGAGCCACAAGTCTAGCTTGGTATCTTATAATTTTGTTTTTCTCATTTCTTTTTGGTATGAATGCACATTTGTATCCTAAAGGTTTCACGGCTTCAAGCGTGAGGATAATGGATCCAAAAACCTTTCGTTTGTTTAACGAATCTAATTCAGCTTGCATAGCTTCTTTCCATTTATCCCAATCATGTCTGTGTTGACATTCAATAAGAGACTTTGGTTCTGGATTATCGCTGTATTAATAATATCATATGGAACAACATAAGAAAACCATTCATCAATATCTTCCATTTTAGATCTGTTCCATATAATATTTGTATGGATATATATTGCAATCTCTGTATTAGTATAATCCATTTCTCCTTTAGAACTATTATTATTTTGTGTATCTCCAGGAACACATTTCTCATTATCAATTGTATTTTTAGAGCTCTTTCTTTTTCTAGGATTTTTATCTTTGGCACCAAATGGTTTTCCATGCTTCAGACATGCCTTTGATTCTTGAGTGACTTTGTGATCAATCTTCTCACTTAGAATTTCAATTCCAGCAGGTGCATTAGCTACTGGCACATATGATTTGGTTACTCTTTAAGAATCAGTAAATGCCTCAGGCAGTTGACTTGCAATTTCTTGCAACTGCTTTATTTTCTGAACTTCTAGTTAACATTGTTTTGTCTGAGGATCAAGATGAATATGTAATTCAATATTATCAATCAAGAATCTAACATAAACAATTAAGAACAATAAATGAATCACTAACCGAATGATTTTCTTAGAATCAAATGATTTACGGAGATGAGAATAAGATCATTGTAGCCCTAGATTACTCTCAATGATTTCCGTGCAATGTGGGTGGTTTCTCCGTGGACAATGCCACCTTAAATCGTTTTTTTTAGTCTTCATCATTTACAAAATGAATCTGTCAGATCTATGAAATACAAAAGTCAACATTCTCTTTATATTGAATTACAACTATGACCTATTTACAATTTATACCCTAAACTTATTTTATTTCATCAATCAAAATAAGATGTAACATTCTCCCCCTTTGATGAAATAAACTAAGTCTTCACTTGGAAAGTCCCAACTTCATTTCAAATCTTCTTACACTCTTTCTGTTGGACAATCTCCATTCAATTTTTGAAATAAACTCAACCATGAGCTTTTTATCATAAGCACTTAGAGCTCCTTACTTCGTCTTCCTATTCTTTCAGCAGCCAACTTGCCATTCGACCCACTCATAACCTTCCGAAGCGTTCCGTCACAAGACTTGTTTAGCTCAATGCTTCTCATGGCCCTCAGCTTTCGATCTTTATCTTTGTACATGACTGCAGGACGCTTCACCATTATCACTTGAAATTCTTTTAACTCTCCAGCAAACTTGATAACTCTATTAGGTGGAGTGACATTGATCTTTCGCATTCCTCTTTCAACACCTATCTGAAGGTCTTGCACTGACATCAGCACGAGTTTAATGTGCATAAAATGAAACAGTGTCTTCAGCGCACACCTACAATGTTCATTCCTTTTGTTCTGACAGAGTTCATCAAATAAATCTTCAATATCCACTAAGTGCATCCAGAACATGTCGGCTTCAGTAAAAGTGTATGTGTTTCCATCTGATCTTGTCACCGTGAAAGTAGGATACAATATATTCATAAAGCGTTCCTTTTTTATCTTGATCAGATCAACAATTCTATATTCACTTCTAACCTGATCAACATGTTGAGCTTTATTCTGTAGAAAACTAGCATAATTTGCCAAATGTGGTCTTTTAGGTTCTAGAATTCTGAGTAGCTTCAGGAAAGTACATGGAGCTTGTCTTTTACAATATATCTTCTTTTCAAGGTAATCTTCAAGGTATGACAATTTGTTCCTTTTTCTTGTGTATTCAGCTGATTTCTTTGATGAAAGTTCTAACCCCTTCTTCTTCATTTTGCTCATTCTTCCTCATTAAGAATAAACAATATGTCATTAATCTCTCTTTGCACAATCTTTTGAGCTTCAAACCTTAATTGATGTTGTCTTTGCGGTTCATCTGCTAAGACATATTCATTGAAGAACCTATCTATTATTTTAACTTCATTCAGTTCCATAACAATCGGTGGAATAGAACTCTCAACATGAAATGGTTCAAACTCTTCCTCTTTAATTTGTACCGTAACCTCAGGCTTTTCAACCGTCGGTGCAGGTGTATCATCTTTTAAAATTTCCTGAAACAAAACTTTTTCTTCTTCTATCCTTTCAGCTCTCACAGCAATATCAACCAATTCAATAACATCATCATCATCAGACTCTTCAATCTCCACCACTTTTTCTACATCTTCAATCATCGGAATTTGTTCACGAACTTCATCGTTTGAGTCATCATATTCATCAAAATTGTAGAACTCGGATTGAATGCTCAATGGAACAGGAACATCTTCCTAAAGAATCAATTCCCGCCCACCTTGAGTATCAACAGGTTCCGTAGATCTTTCACCTTATCTTTTCTCTTGGGTTTCTGTCTCTTTCTTGGGATACGTAATCATTAAAATTCCAGTTCCTGGCTCATCAAGCTTCCTCCTCTTCTCCCCCTCCTGAGGAGCATCACTGGAGTCCTCATCATGCTCGTCATGCTTACGCTTGAAGCTTGAGCCTTACATGTTTGGTCAACTGCAGAGACTCTTTCCGATAAATTCCCCAAACCTGTAATGACCGTGCTCTCCAAACCCATCATGCATTCTCGCATTTCATCGAACTGTTCATACACAAAGTCTCCTAGCTCTTCAATAGCCTGATTTGGATCTTTTTGCTTCACGGTTTCTTCAGCTACAGTCAACTCGAATCAAAAGGAAGTCAACTCGAATCAAATGCCAATAAACTCAAATCAAATTCTAATAAGCTCGAATGAATGTGAGAGTAAACTCGAATGGAAGTTCTAGTAAACTCGAATGACTTTGACTGATGATTGAGTAAACTCGAATTAAATTTGAAATCCTGAAGATTGTTTTGAGAAACTCGATTATAAAATGTTCCCAATTCGTATTGAATATGGGGCAACTCGAATGAGTCTTCAAGTAAACTCGAGTAAAAGTTCAAGTCATCTCGAATAGAACTACTTTTCAACTCGATTGATTCTGTGATCAACTCGATTGAACCCAATGATCAACTCGACTTTAACTTCATTCAACTCGATTAAAAAGTGTTGTCAACTCGATTGCAACAAGAACAAAGTGATATTCGAGTTTTCTGAGTTTTTCAGAAATTTCAAGTCTGGAATACAATCAATTTTGTAAATTTGCTTCAGTTGATTGCTTCTTGATATCGAAGGTAAGGTTTTTGATTTCAAACACTTTTTCTGAAATCACTTGGACCAAATACAGATTAAACCCCTTTATTTTTCACTTGAACTGCGAAGAACACATGGGTTTTCGAATTTTCTGAAAAATCACTGAATCTTTTTGTGAATTCACGTTTCATGCAATTCAATCATGTACAACACAATTCACATGAACAATTATTATAAACACATAAAACCGAATGTTTGATTAATGAGAGAAGAAATATTACATTATGTTCTTGACTTTCTTGCTTGACACTCCTTCTCTCTAATCTGATCTAATCGTATGTGTGTCTGTAATTTGAGATTTATAGCAGCACCTACTAACAGAACCATACACTTCTATTTATACACAATACACAAGTATTGTGTATTTACAAATATAACCCCTAATCTATTGAGTATTTACAATTATATACAATATAATTGTTTCATCTCTATTATTTATTCCCAACATTCTCCCCCTTAGAGATGAACACAATTATTAAAAGTAATATTCATTTCAGCTCTACAAATATTGTCCCTAACAATCTCCCCCTTAGAGATGAAATTAATTTTCTGATAAAAGATCATTTCAGGGACTTTTTAGTGAATATTCTTCTTTTCTCTTATCTCTGAATCTTCTTCTTTTATTTATTTGTCTCTCTTTGATCTTCACATCTCTTCTTCTCTGATCTTCTCTTTTCTTGTATTTTCTTGTAACTACACTCCCCATTGAATCATGAATAGCTTTTTAATTCTTTCCCTTGATCAATTCTTTAGATATGATGTAGCAATTGTCTTCAGTTGACTTCAATCTACTCAACTGTTGTCTATGAACTTTAGTTTTTCTCCCCCTCATGATGATCATAAGAATTATGAAAATCATGCAAAATCTTCAGAGATATTAATGCAATGAATTTAAAGTAGATGAAATAGAACAACAATTACAATTTCAATCATATTACAAAATGATTTTCTCCCCCTCAAATTGATATCCTCTCCCCTATACTAAACAAATCTATCTCACTCCCCCTCAAAAATTTCATTTTCTTTACAAAACAAAGTCGATGCTTTTCAACTTGACTTTTGGAAAATGAAGCAAATTCATTTGTGAAATAACGAGTCCAGGTCCACATAGGAGTCCTGTTTGCACAATAGACAATATCTATGTGACCTACTTTCAGCGCTGGCGTGATATTAACACTGGTAGGATTTCCAAATAGTCATCGTGAAATCCTTTATCATTAAAGAATCACTCTTATTCGTTCCGGCTTAGTCACTTTGGACTTGCAATTTATAGTCACACAGACTGTCAGACTCGATGTGTCCTAAAAGTGTATATAATCAGCTCTAGACACAATGTGCATCAAATGAAATTGGAGACCGGAGCAACTGTCTTCCTTGTTTCAATATCAATAATATCCAAATGATATATCGATAGAAATGTGTTATATCTCCGTGATTATTGAAACAGAAATCTTTTGAGAGATAACTGAGTAGTTGGTGGGGTTAAGTGCATGCGTCACTGGGTCCATGACGTATTTTTCAATATCAAGTCGCATAGGGCTTGATAGATTATGTGGATTTCCCAGCCGACAGAGTTTAGGTAGGATTTTTTTTCTTTTAATCCTTTCTCAACTCTAAGCACTCAGCATTTTTCAACTAAGCTCCCTTCGGCTCACTTTTGAGAAATGAGTTCAGTTCCTTTCAATATCAATATCCCTCTCATTTACATTTTATCTCTGCCTGACCCTGTCAGTATCCCGTGATAACTGACACTTCTCAACTAATAAACCTAAAGAACCCTCACCCGCACAATCTATAGATGGTTTGCTTCTTGGGTAGGTCTTCAGGTTCTGGTTAGACCATAGAAGCGATATTTATGCCTATCAGTCAGATTCATGCATAATCGGAGTCAGCAGAAAGATTTTCAGCTTTGAAAGGTCATGAGATATGATGAAATCCAACTTATATGATATTGGAGATGATATTCAGATAATTTTGGGAATGATACTTTGGGAGATAGCAGAATGAAATGTACAATCTGATATAAGGTATGAAATGAATCAGACTTGTATAAAAAGAATTAGCTCATGGAGAATATGGGAGAATTCTTTGATCGGGAGAATATAAAAGAGAATCTCAGAAGTAATGAGATTTTGAACATCAAAGAGATTAAATCAATTAATCTCAATGAGAGATTCAGAGAATCAGAAAATTATGAAAATATTTTGCTTTTTAGCTCAAAAACTCTTTTTATGTGTGTATCAAATATTTTCGTGAAAAATCACACACATTTTTTAAAAATGTCATCATCAAAGAGCGTCTGAAACTCCCCCTAGAAATAAGCATACAAAGTTAGTCAACTCAGAGAAATTAAATCAGTAGCAAAAAATTATAAAAATAAAACTCCCTCTAAATCAATGCAGCTTCAGAGTTGAATTCAGGGAAGGAATTCCAGAAATATTTGTCTTTCAGACTCGGGTTCTATTCTGAAGTGATTAGAAGCCATTTGTCGCATAAGCTTGGGTTTCAGTCTGAAGTAACTGAAAACCATTGTCTCTGGTTCATTGAAGTCCGGGTTCTAGTATGAATTTAACCAGAAACCAATCTGGATTCTCCTGTGATGTGAGTAGAAACCTTTTGAACTGAAGAACGGGTCCTAAACTGAATTGAACAGGAGCCATTGTTGAATTAAAGAACGGGTTCTTATCTGAAATGATAAGAAACCTATAACCTGCAAAATTTAAGATGTCTTTGGTATCCAAACAGATTTGGATCCAGACTTGTTAGCGCTCTTGGGTACCAATTTCAAAACAGGTTTAGGTACCCATTGCAGATTATAATTATCAGCTTCTTTTTCAAAAGCCGAAAACAAATTTCTTTGAGTATTTGAAAATTTAATATCTGAGTGTGTAAAGAAACTTGACTTTGAATGATTAGAATTTTCTGAACTCTTCTTCTTGAAAAACTGTCCGGTTGTGGCCTGTTATTGGTAATACGTGGTCGTTTTCTTTGAAAATGTTTTCTGATTAGACGGACCCGTATTTTCAAAAACTTTAAAAACATTAGGCTTTGAAGATTCACCTGTGTAAATCTTAACCGGAAGATTTTCATTGATTTTGTCTTTGCCTCTATGTATCTTGAGAAGATACTTAAGTTTCAGATCTGAAGATGAATCAAACTTAGCAGAGTTAGTTAGATTCACTTCACTTACAGAAGACAAACCAGAGTGATCAACATTGGATTTTAAACATACTGAAGAAGGGGTCTTAACCTTTGACTCAGTTGATGAAGTAAACACATGTAATTGTTTTGTAAGATGAAGTATCTGATCATCCAAACTTTTGATAATGACTAAATTTGAATTTCTGTCATGATCAAATGATTGGTAATCAGATTTAAAAGATTGTTCTTTGATTAAGAACATTTGTCTTTCATCTTCAAACAATTCAGATTTTGATTTAAAATCTTGTTCTTTAAGTAAGAACTCATGTCTTTCCTTCTCAATCAAATCTTTAGTTAAAGACAACTCTTGTTGAAGAGCAAAAAATTCTTCATTTTTGTTTAAAATACAATTCTGACCAGTTTGTTTTGTCTTAGAAAGTGTATCTTCAAGATCCTTAACTTTCTTGTAAAGATCAGATCTTTCAGGCAAAAGATATTTCAGATAAGTTGCATTCTGAAAATTTTCTTGTTTCAACTCATCAAGTTCTTTAAGTAATTCAGATATTTTCAATTGATAAGCACAACTCTCAGAGTTTTGTTTTTCTTTTAAGCTCTGAATTTATTCATTCAGTATTTGTACGTCACGTAACACCAAATGTTTATCAGTATTTAACTGAACGAGAATGTCGTAATTTTTCTTACGAATCTTTTCAGATTCAGTAAGTTTGGCAATCAGCTCAGACTTTGAAAATTGTTCAAACACCATTATGAATTACTGAAAAATAAACTTCGAAGATCTTTTATGGAAAAATGAGTGAATTCTGATAAAGCTTTGAGAATTATATCTGAAAATGATAACTTGTGAAAAATCAGCTCTGAAATGACTTTTTGATGTTGAAATCTTAGATTTTCTGCAAAAAATGCCCGTAACTTTTTTCTGGAGTGGATTTGGGCCTCGAAAATTTACCGAACCAGCTTCGCCTATTTTAGAAATCGAAGATATCTGTTCAAGCTTCGATTTGACGTATGGTAGGCCTTCTAACGATGTTCCAGTCAAAAGTTATGGCAAATTTAAGCAGTTAAGGTCAAACAGTCAATAGTATGATGAAACTCGAATGAATAAGGACTCAACTCGAATGAAGAATAATGAAACTCGATTGAAGAAGAATGAAACTCGAATAAGCTTGATGAAACTCGAATGATGAAGCTTGAAACTCGATTAATGAAGCTTGAAACTCGATTAATGAAGGATAAAACTCGATTAATGAAGCATAAAACTCGATTAATGAAGCATAAAACTCGATTAATGAAGCTTGAAACTCGGATAATAAAGCATGAAACTCGAATAGAATATAAAGTTCCTCGATTTACTCTCTTTGATCAACTCGAATGCCTTCTGTTAGGCACAAAAAGGCCTCAGTCAAACCTGCTCTACATCTGAGGGGGAGATTTTATAATCAAACCTGTTGATACATTTGTAGGTTGAATTTAAGGCCTGTTATATGCCTTATTGAAACCTGAAAATGATTTGCAATATCAGTCTAAAGCTGTTCTATACGTTGCATGTGTTGCAACCAAAACAGTTTGTCCAAGCTGATCAGTCTGCTGATCAGGCTGGACATAAACTGTCTACGCTGCTCTACACTGTTGAGCAGCTTGGGCATTTTTAAAAGTGTTCTGTTCTTTGTGAACAGAACCTGTTCTTTGTAAACAGGCTAAACACTTTATGGAATTTGTTTCCAAGTCATCATGTATTGTTTTTAACTACCAGATCAGTTTACACAGTTGAAGACAAAGTGGAAAGCAGAACCGCTCAGCCTGCCCAAGCTGTTCTGTTACATGAAGACAAACGGATATTTGAAAAAGGGTGACAGACCTTTTTCTTATATCAAAATAGGCCTTTACAAGGAAGAAAGACGCAAAGTTGACATTCCTAAAATGGTTAAAGGCAATGCAACAGTAGAAAGTAAAAAGACAAAAGTTCTGCACAAGAGAAGGCAAGTCTGCTTTTCAGAAAAATGCAGAAAAGTTATATTGTCTTTTCAAACAAGACTTCTCCTTTTTCATTCTGCCCAATGAAGATGTTTCTCTTAGATCCTCTAAGTGAGTATAAAAGGAAGCTTCTAAGATCAGAAAGAATGTGAAGAAAGCTAAGTGCTTAAACCAAGAGTGAACGTGCAAGTGTGATATTCATGCATGCAAATCTTCTGTAAACAAGCTTCTGTGTGTCTAAGCTGTTTACCAAAGCTGTTCCTTAAAGTCTTGTAAAATACAGTGAGTGCATCTTAGTGAGTGTGTTCATTGTAATCTAGTTTGAGTGTGTCTTAGACTAGAAACCATACTGTTGTATTCTGTCATCTCAGCTTGAACAATTCCGCAGTCAAGCTTGTTTGTAATTAACATTTGTTGATAATACATACAAACATTGAGAAAAAGAGTGTGTAGTTTTTAAATACTGTATTCACCCCCCCTCTACAGTTTATTACTATATACTTTGGGAACCTTTCGGGACCTACAACTGGTATCAGAGCGGTTTAGAGTGTGTGTCATTCTAGATCTCTCATAATCCCAAGTTTCCATGGACAACAGTGCTGCAAACTCTTCTTACTATGACAATGGCTCTTGTTGATCTGAAAGCTGCTGTTGAGAAGCATGATGCTTTATTATCTGAAATCTCTAAGCTTAAAGCTGATCTTAAAACTAAAACCAGTAAACTGGACAGTTTCTATAAGTTGGAAACTGAGCTTGATGAATTAAAACACATCAACTCCATTTTACTGGAAGAAAAGAGAGAAACAGATATAAAGCATGCTAAGCTTCAAAAGATAGTTGACTCTTGGTGCCAATCTGCACAAAAAGTCAGCCATTGTATCAGTCAACAGATTCCTGCTCAAATCCAAGCCTATCTTGGAGGGGATCTTGACACAGCAGCTTCCATTGTTGAAATAAGTAATTTGAAAGAAGACTTGTCCACTCTTGGTGAACTTCCAAATACATTCATCCAAAATGTGAATGGTAAACTTATTTCAACAAACAGGTTTGTCAGGCCTCAAAATACTGACAGCTTGTGTGAACTCAGCTCAAAAGCTGATGTTGGAGTTTGTTCTCCAAAACAGCCTGCTAAGTGCTATGCTAGCTCACACAAGCAGAAGAAAGGAAAACATGCTCAAACTGAAGCTGTGGATGCTAAGCCTGTTGACAAAACAGGTTCAGAGTCCAAAGCTGTTGGTAAAAAGCATGTTAATCCTTTTGATGCTAAACATTTTGAAAATAAGTTTTCAAAAAGTAAGCAGCCTGTTTTCAACAAGGGTAAGTCTCAGGTTGAAAACAAAACTGCTGTGATTTCAAATAAGTTTTCAAATCATGGTGGTAAGTTGGTTTTAAATGAAAATAAGTTTTTCAAAACCAAACACAGTGAGTATGCTGATAGGCAGCATAAATCACAACTCAGTAGGGGCAAAGGCAAAGCCATTGCTCAAACTGAGACAACTGGGAATAAGTTTCCCAAACCTGTGGAAGCTCAAAGGCCAATCAAGCTTCCTGTCTTTGACATCTGTCCTCCCAAAAAGAGGAAAGAAGAGACAGTCAAAGCTGTGGCCTATGAACTTACCACACAAGCTGTTGATTCTGCAAAAATTGCTAAACCTGCTGAAAGAATCAACAAAAACAGTTCAGAATGTGTTTCTGAAGGACCTTCTTCCAAAAGCACCAAAAAGAGAAAATGTTATAAGTGTGGGAAGAAGACACATCTGGCCAAGGACTGTCCTGAATCTGAGGACATGAGGCCTGTTGGCTCTGCTGTTTCCCTCACAGCTGTTACAAGCAGTGGTGGAAATGACATAGTCACTGAGGATGGTATTCAAACTGATACCATTCAAATAGGGAATATTAGTGTGGACATTCAAAATCCATCAACAAGTGTTGATGAAGTAGGAGAACTCATCTGTGTGATGAGTTCCCCTAAAAATAACTAATAATTCTCTTCTCACTCTGCAGGAAAAACAACCTTCCCAGGTTTGGTACTTGGACAGTGGCTGCTCAGGGCACATGACAGGTTGTAAAGAACTGCTGAGTGATCTCAGGCCTGAAAAAGGGCCAAAAGTCACCTTTGGTGACAATGTACAGGGATCCACTGAGGGATATGGAACTCTTAAAGCTGGTGCTGCAGTGTTCAAAAGGGTAGCCTATGTGGTTGGGCTAAAACATAACCTTGTTAGCATAAGTCAACTGTGTGATGCTGGCTACAAGGTTAACTTTGATGAGCACCTGGGTTACATATTGGATTCCCAAGGCAAAGTTGTGCTGTGTGCTCAACGAAAGAAAGGTGTATATGTTGTGGATATGCATTCTGCTGATCCCACAACTGAAACCTGTTTTCTCACAAGAACCAATGCTGATCTAAACTGGTTATGGCATAGAAGACTGTCACACCTGAACTTCAAGAACATCAATAAACTCTGTAAGAAAGAGTTGGTGACAGGTTTGCCTTCTATTACTTTTGCCAAAGATAGATTATGCACAGCTTGTGAGAAAGGCAAGCAGAGAAAAACATCTTTTAAATCCAAACACAATTTCTCTATTGATACTCCACTCTTCTTAATCCATATGGACTTGTTTGGACCTATTAATGTCCCAAGTCTAGGAGGAAGAAGATACACTCTTGTAATGGTTGATGAGTTCTCCAGGTACACATGGGTGATTTTTTTGAAGAGCAAAGGAGAGGCTGCGAGAGAAATTATTGGATTTGTTAAAAAGATGGAAATGCTGAACTCTGCCCAAGTAAAGCAGCTTAGAAGTGATCATGGTACTGAATTCAGAAACAGTACTCTTGAAGACTTCTGTGAAGAGAAAGGTATCAGTCAAAACTTTTCAGCAGTAAGAACTCCTCAACAAAATGGAGTTGCTGAAAGGAGAAACCGAACTCTCATTGAAGCTGCCAGAACCATGCTGTGTGCATCAGGTTTGCCTTCATCATTTTGGGCTGAAGCTGTCAACACTGCCTGCTTCACTCAAAACAGATCCTTAGTGGTGAAAAGGTTCAACAAGACCCCCTATGAGCTGCTCAAAGGGAGAAAGCCAAATGTCAGCTATTTCCATGTGTTTGGATGTCCCTGTTTCATTCTGAATCAAAGGGACCAGCTGTCAAAATTTGAACCTAAAGCTGATGAAGGAGTGTTTGTTGGTTACTCTTCTATCTCCAAAGCCTACAGAGTATACAACAACAAAAGAAAGGTGATAGATGAATCTATCAATGTCACCTTTGAAGAGTCCAAGAATGCCTCCACCAAAGCTGTTCCTGAATCAGTTTCAGGAGACCTCAACTTTGATGATCTGATGCATTCAATCAATGAAGAGGACTCAAAAGCTTCCACTACACCCAGTGTGGAACCTGCTAATCATAATGGACATGATGATGATTATGTCAATACACCCTGTGTGAATAAATGTACTGACTTAATTACAACTGCATGTCCAGAACCTATCAATGCTGATTTCCCCAGTTCCTCTGCTGATATGTTCAACAGTGGTCAGACATGTTCAACAAGTGAACAGGCTCAAGACAACAGTGTGTCTGAAAATCTTGAGAGCTGTTCAACAGGACCTGCTGAAGATGTTAACAACTCTGGTAAGTCATCATTGAAAAATGATCCTAAGTGGATCAGGTGTCACCCTAATGATCAAATAATTGGTGACATCAATAAAGGGATACAAACTCGGTGGGACAGCTTAGGGAACTTTTGTATGTTCTCTAGTTTTGTTTCACTGATGGAGCCAAAGAAGGTGGATGAAGCACTAAAAGATGCCAATTGGATCACTGCCACGCAAGAAGAACTCAATCAGTTTGAGAGAAACAAAGTATGGAAGCTGGTCCCTGCCCCTAAAGGAAAAACAATAATTGGCACAAAATGGGTTTTCAGGAACAAAATGGATGAGCAAGGTCATGTCATTAGAAATAAGGCAAGACTGGTTGCTCAGGGCTACAGACAGGAGGAAGGCATTGACTATGATGAGACATTTGCTCCTGTGGCCAGGCTAGAAGCAATTCGTTTGTATCTAGCCTACGCTGCTCATAAGAGCATAAAGGTATTTCAAATGGATGTGAAGAGTGCATTTTTGAATGGGAAGCTGCAAGAAGAAGTATATGTCAAGCAGCCTCCAGGTTTTGAAAATGAACAACACCCAGGTTTTGTCTATAAGTTAGACAAAGCTCTCTATGGTCTCAAACAAGCCCCTAGAGCCTGGTATGACACTCTTACTGAATTCCTTATGAGCAATGGGTACTCCAGAGGTAAAGTGGATACCACATTATTCATAAAGAAGGTGAAGTCTGATATTATGCTTGTTCAAATTTATGTGGATGACATAATATTTGGTTCTACTAATGAGCAACTATGCAAGAATTTTTCATTACTCATGAAATCCAAATATGAAATGAGTATGATGGGAGAACTAACTTTCTTTTTAGGATTACAGGTTAAACAAACCTCAACTGGAATTTTTATAAATCAAAGAAAGTACACTTTAGATCTTTTGAAAAAGTTTAAATTTGATCAAAGTTCTCCTATTAAAAACCCAATGGCAACCAATGTAAAATTGGATGCTGATGCCAGTGGCAAAGCTGTTTCAGTAACAGCTTACAGAGGCATGATTGGGAGCTTGCTATATTTGACTGCTAGTAGACCTGATATTATGTTTGCCACCTGTTTATGTGCTAGGTTCCAAGCTAATCCAAAGGAATCACATCTTGCAGCTGTTAAAAGAATCTTCAGATACCTGAAGGGTACTCCAGGTTTGGGTCTTTGGTATCCAAAAGACTCAAGCCTTGAACTAACAGGTTATTCAGATTCTGATTTTGCAGGCTGCAGGTTAGACAGGAAAAGCACAACAGGTGGATGTCAACTCCTTGGTGGAAAGTTGATCAGTTGGAGTAGCAAGAAGCAGAACTCAGTGTCCACTTCTACTGCTGAAGCTGAATATATTGCTGCTGGAAGCTGCTGTGGGCAGATTCTGTGGATGCAGCATCAGCTTGAAGACTATGGGCTTGTGTATAGGAAAACTCCTATTCTGTGTGATAACACAAGTGCCATAGCCATCTCCAACAATCCAGTATTTCACTCAAGAACAAAGCATATTGAAGTCAGACATCACTTCATCAGGGATCACATCCAAAAAGGTAATGTGGAGGTAAGTTTTATTTCCACAAATGAACAGCTTGCAGACATTTTCACCAAACCTCTGGATGAAACAAGGTTTAATTACCTTGTCAGCAAGCTGGCATGTTAAACAAGAGTGACTAAGTGTCTCTCAACGGTCTAATAATTCGTATGTCTCACACTGCTCAAGTTTCTCTGAACAGCTTAGACAGAACAGGTTATACATGTTCTGTACTTAGTCATTTGTCTGAAAAACTTGAACAGCTTGAACATACAACAGGCTGAACAAAAACAGTTTAACCTGTTTATTCGTCCAGCCTGCTCTGATGGTTCAGTCTTCAACCTGTTCACTTCTTCACACTGTAACCTGTTCATCTATTGAACTCAACCTGTTCTCACAAAGGAGAGCAGGCTGAAGGAACAGTTTGAAGGAAGAACAGCTTGAAGACTGAGAACCTTGTTGACCCTGATCATCACAGGTTTGACCATCAGCGTAGACCAACAGTTTAATTACCTTTCTTCATAATTAAGTTTCTTAAATTATGTTTTATTTAACTTAATTACTGCGGATAATGTATGTTACGTGTGTTAGTGATCAAAAAGGTCAAGTGGTCTGACAATGTTTCTGACATGGACAACCGTTCCGTTTTCCGTTAACAAACATTTCAAATCAAACCGCCCAAATCTTTTCTCTCTCATACACACGACCATTCAAAATCCTATAAATACCACCATACTGTTTCATCTTCGTCTTCCTCATCATTCCCAGAAATTCTCTAGAACCCTAAAATCGACTAAGTGTCTTTTGCTTCCTCAAACCTTCAAATTTCTCAAATGGCTCACAGACCCAATCCCTTTCTGCCAGTTTTCGTTGGTGAGGATGTTGTTAAACATCCTTCTGTCACCACGATGCTGACCCTGAAACCCACCAACTACATAGCAAACCTCACAATCCCCAAAAACTATGTGGGGAAGGGTTACGATCAAATGGTGGAATTTCTGCAAGTTCATCCGTTGAACTATGCCCTGACTGCATCTCCTGGTGTCCTGTACCAGGAGATGGTATACGAGTTCTGGTACACCTGCTCTTACAATCCAAACACTAAGGTTATCAGAGGTACTATTCTCAATGGGACTCAAACCATTGAGATTACAGTCGATCTTTTGAGGGAAGTTCTTCATCTTCCAGTGGCTGAGAACTATGATCTCCCTCAGCCTGAAAATGAGCAAATGGGCAATCTGCTACGCTTCTGTGGTGTGGCAGAACCCAAGGTTGGAGCTACTTTGTACAGGAAGGAGTTATCACCTACTTACAACTTCTTATTTGCCTCTGTGGCAATGTCATTCAGCAGCAAGGTTGGTTCCTTTGACCAACTTAGTAGAGATGAAGTGCCTATAGTCCTTCAGCTGGTGGATGGGACTACACTTGACATGGCCAAATGGATCTTCTTGAACATGAAGAACCTGGTACAACAAGAGCCAAGACCAGCAGCTGTCAGATATCCCAGGTTCCTGAGTCTCATCTTCTGCCATGTCTGTGGTGAGCATCTATATCACTCTCAACCCCTACTTAAAACTGCTGCATTCCCTGTGATAGGGAATAGGGTGTTTCATACTCCTGTACTGGAAAATGAGCCTCCTCTCTCAACACCAATGAGGAGGCTGTTGGGTTTAGTGGAAGGACCCTCTGCTGTGAGGGTGGATCCAGTCACTGCTGCTCCCGGTGGAAAATCCAAAGCCAGGTCTAAGTTGGTAAAAAGGACCTTGGCAGCTGAAGCTGGGCCTGTTAAAAAGAAGGCCAAAACAGCTCAAGCTGAGTCTGCTCCCTTAGCCTCTGTGGCTGAGGAAGAGCAGATTCCTCACCCTGGCTCATTTGTTGAGCCTGAAGCCTTTGTGGCTGGTGCCTCTGTGGCACAAGAGACTATGGAACAGTCCAGCCCCACTGTTCCTGACCCAGTCTCCCATCCAGTCCAAACAGATCCCCTCTCCTCTCCACAATCACCCACTTCATCCATCCGTTATCAAAGAAAATCATTAGCCAAAAAGAAACTAGCCCAGAAAACAGTCTCCTCTGTTCCCTCTCAACAGGGTTCAGTTGTAAAAGAAGCAACCCAAGCTGCCTCTCCTATTTTGGGAGAAGGTTCAGCTCATTTGGAGCCTGCTTCACTCCAGCCTGAGTCACCCTTGAGTCAGCCTAGACCCTCTGGTTCCTCCCAACAGGAACCAGTTGTACAAATGGAGATACCCACATCAACTATCCCAGCCTCCCAACAGGCTGAGGATATTGAAAGACAGGAGCCCTCTCCACTCCACACTGAGTCCACACTGTCCCCCACTCATATCTCCTTACACCCTGAGTCTGCACGAGGTGCCCACGCTGCTGATATAGACCAATCAGCAGCTCAGCCTCAAACTTCTGTTCCCCATGATTCAGCTGTTCAACACCAAACAGCTGCTGAGGGACCAACAACACAAGCTGATGAACCTCAGGGATCATACCATCCCTCTGGTGAGGCTGATCCCTCAATGCAAATTCCATCAGCAGGTTTCACCACTGCTGATGTTGAAATGCATATCCCATCTCCCCATGATGAGGTGCCTTTAGACCAAGGCACTGCAGAGGGAACCACCACTGGTCTTCATGAGGGTGCTGCAACACAAGCAGCATCTGAGAGGCCCCAAACATCATCTCCTTCTCCTAATGATGCAGCTACAGCCGCTGCTGAAGGACCCCTTGATCCCTCTAACCTGGGCCACCTTACTTTTGCCCAGGCTATGGAACTATTGTCCAAAGTTTCTCTTCCTTCTCCCTCTCATCCTCAAACACCAGCCTCATCATCATCTTCTCCATCTACTCACTCCAAACAGTCCACCCATACACCACCATCTCCCAAAGACCTGCCTTTGAAGGATCAGCTTTCATTGCTGACCAACAAAGTTGGTTCTTTGGAACATACCATGCACTCCCTACCATCCATAATCTCAGACTCTGTGTCTGAGCAGCTCAAAGGATTCTTTGATACGTTTAAAGAATCCTTCCCAGTTACTCCACAAGCTAACCACTCTCCACAGCTGCTTGCACTCACTGCACAGCTGCAAAATGTAACCAACTCTCTTTCCTCTATCCTCTCCTCACAACAGGACTCTGTGTCCTCTATGACAGCTATTTCTCAACAGCTG
The DNA here is from genome assembly GCA_020465985.1 of Centrapalus pauciflorus. Taxonomy (NCBI): domain Eukaryota; kingdom Viridiplantae; phylum Streptophyta; class Magnoliopsida; order Asterales; family Asteraceae; genus Centrapalus; species Centrapalus pauciflorus. The sequence goes on from JAANYP010000952.1 coordinate 488,761, forward strand.
TCCTCTCTCCTCACTTCCTGTAATACTACCATTCCTTCCACATTGGCCAGCCTGAACACTCTTATAGGCTCTCTATCAAATTCTGTGTCATCAAACCTTGCTGATGTGCAAGATTCTCTTGAACTTCATCTTGCACAGCTCCAAAGTTTGTTGTTCACAGCTTCTGATAGAGACAACATTGTTAAGCTGACCACTTTTGCTGATTCCCATTCTTCTTCTCTTCAAAACTGTCTTTCCCAGCTTGGTGAGGTGAAGGACAACTTGGCTTACTTAGTGAACAGCCTTGTTGGTCCTAAACCTCCCAAACCTGCTGGCAAGCCTGCTGACTTTGTGTCTTCAGGCAGACCAGGGGTTGAAGTCGCTACATCATCTCCTTCAAAGGGGGAGAAATCATCTGCCTCGAAGACTAAGTCTAAGGGGGAGAAGATTCCTTCTCCTAAGGAGATACCAGTGTCTGCAACCCAAACTGATCAACCAGCAGAAACAGGTGCAGCTGAAGGTGCTTCCCAAGCTGCTATGCCTACTCAGGCTGGCTCTCCAAACCCTGCTCAGTCTAAGGGGGAGGAAGTCATTCCTGAGGACAGGCCTAGCAGCAAAAGGAGGCACCTTATTCTTTCAGAGGAAAAAGAAGAAGAAGAAGAAGAAGAAAGTATTCCTGAAGCTGCTGTCCCTAAAGCAGCAGCTAAAGGAAAAGAAAAGGCAGCGGTGGATCCTATTGAGCAGAAACAGGCAGAAACTCAGTTTCACAAAGCCAGAGCCAAAGAGATGGGCCTCCCTATGCACAAATACTTTGAGTTTAGGGAAGAACAACTTAAGGCTCTGGAAGAGTTAAGAAAAGAAGAACAATCTGCCAAAGCTGCTAAGTCTCTTGCCCTCCAAGAAGCAAAGAAAATAAAAATGTCTACCTTGGAGGTGCAAAAGAAAATAATGGAAGCTGCCAAGCAATCAGCAGGAGAAAAAGGGAAGGAAGTGGAAAAAGGTACTCAGGTCTCAGTGACCAAATCAACAGTACCTTCTGCCAGAGCCAAATTCCATTTTGACAACTTGGCCAAAAAGAAATTTCATGATGTTGCTACTAGAAGGCTGGCCAAGGAAGGAATTGTCAAAGCTGTTCCCATATCAAGAAAAGGCACTCAGTGGAAACTTCAGATCACAAGGATGGGTGCAACAGGCCCTGAATTGGAATCATATGATCACGCTGATGTGGCTCAAATGGGTTACAGGGAATGGGTGGAACTGGCAGTTGCCCTGAGCCAGTCTAAGTCAGAAACGGCTAAGACTATCAGGGCATACATAAAGAAGCTGATGGAGAGAGTGAGTGAGTTGGGCCTGATCCCTAAAGAAGTCAAAGAGGGTGTCTCTGTGACATCCCCTAAAATCAAGGCCAGAAGGAAAAAGAGAGATTCAGAGCTGGAAGAACTCCTTATGATGATTGAACAAGGAGATTATGCTGTGGAAATTAAAGGAGTTGACCACAGCCTGCCTGAAGGAGTTGAATTTGAAGATGGCAAAGTGATTGAAGAGCCTGAGTTAGGGGCATTTTTTGTGGATCCCTTATCTCAGAAGAAATGTTTTCAAAGAGCTTCTGACCTACACAAAGTTGGTCTTAAGCAGCTTGCAGCCTTCAGAATTGCCACCTCCTTCAGTCAGTCCAGCCAATGGAGAGCAGCTGTCTGGGAAGAGCTGAAAGGATTTTATGACAGAGGTGAGCTCCAAAGTTCTAACTTTATGTTTCTTACAGCTGAACTTGAAGAACATGAAGAAACAAGGGAAGAACTTTTAAAAAGATTCAAAGAAGGGATGCCACCCCCTGTCGAATGAAGTCCTCCTGCCATCTGGGTAGGTGAAGAATGGAAGCTGTCCATTAGTTGGACAGGCTTGCCATTATCTGCTCCCGTCTCAAACAGTCCAAATCTTGTACATAAGTTGTACACTCTGTACATTAGTTGTACACAATTACATTAGTTGTAATTTTTTTATTTTTTACATTAGTTGTAAAATACATTAGCACATTAGTTGTACTTTTGTAAGAACATATGTTGTTCAAGTATAGTCAAGAATCAGTGTATATATAAACTGATCTTTTACTTTACTGTAATGTTGTAATTTTATTTCAGCAAATGTACTGTAAAAATATATAGTGATTTTTGACAAAACCAGCTTGGACTGGTTATTGCAAATAGGGGGAGATTGTTAGGCACAAAAAGGCCTCAGTCAAACCTGCTCTACATCTGAGGGGGAGATTTTATAATCAAACCTGTTGATACATTTGTAGGTTGAATTTAAGGCCTGTTATATGCCTTATTGAAACCTGAAAATGATTTGCAATATCAGTCTAAAGCTGTTCTATACGTTGCATGTGTTGCAACCAAAACAGTTTGTCCAAGCTGATCAGTCTGCTGATCAGGCTGGACATAAACTGTCTACGCTGCTCTACACTGTTGAGCAGCTTGGGCATTTTTAAAAGTGTTCTGTTCTTTGTGAACAGAACCTGTTCTTTGTAAACAGGCTAAACACTTTATGGAATTTGTTTCCAAGTCATCATGTATTGTTTTTAACTACCAGATCAGTTTACACAGTTGAAGACAAAGTGGAAAGCAGAACCGCTCAGCCTGCCCAAGCTGTTCTGTTACATGAAGACAAACGGATATTTGAAAAAGGGTGACAGACCTTTTTCTTATATCAAAATAGGCCTTTACAAGGAAGAAAGACGCAAAGTTGACATTCCTAAAATGGTTAAAGGCAATGCAACAGTAGAAAGTAAAAAGACAAAAGTTCTGCACAAGAGAAGGCAAGTCTGCTTTTCAGAAAAATGCAGAAAAGTTATATTGTCTTTTCAAACAAGACTTCTCCTTTTTCATTCTGCCCAATGAAGATGTTTCTCTTAGATCCTCTAAGTGAGTATAAAAGGAAGCTTCTAAGATCAGAAAGAATGTGAAGAAAGCTAAGTGCTTAAACCAAGAGTGAACGTGCAAGTGTGATATTCATGCATGCAAATCTTCTGTAAACAAGCTTCTGTGTGTCTAAGCTGTTTACCAAAGCTGTTCCTTAAAGTCTTGTAAAATACAGTGAGTGCATCTTAGTGAGTGTGTTCATTGTAATCTAGTGTGAGTGTGTCTTAGACTAGAAACCATACTGTTGTATTCTGTCATCTCAGCTTGAACAATTCCGCAGTCAAGCTTGTTTGTAATTAACATTTGTTGATAATACATACAAACATTGAGAAAAAGAGTGTGTAGTTTTTAAATACTGTATTCACCCCCCCCCCTCTACAGTTTATTACTATATACTTTGGGAACCTTTCGGGACCTACACCTTCTTTATAAAACTCGAATGACACTATGAATTTTAGTTATGCCCGAGTTTTATCATTTTTCAACAAAAACAAGATCAGATCCAAACTTTTTCAACAAAAATCCATGAAATGACCTCAAATTGATTTCGAAGGTTCGTTTTAATAGCAGAAACAACTTTTGTGAAATCACTTTGGCTAATTCTCGATTAAAAACCAAAAATCGACCAAAAAACTCAAGAACACACACTTTTTCAAAAAATCTGAAAATTCTCAATTAAATTCTGTGTGTTTGGAATTAAAATTTGATACTTATATCATTGAATTTGTCTTTAAAATTCGCACCTTCGATCCAAATATCAGTTCATTTCATCCACAGAATCAAAATCCTCAATTGATTTTCGAATTTTCAAAAAAATGAATATAACAGTGTTCTTAAAAAAACGATTTCAGATTCAAAATTCACTCAAATTCAGCCATATTAGGCTTTGATACCAATTGTGAATTCACTTTTCATGCAATTCAATCATATACAACACAATTCAAATGAACAATTATTATAAACACATAAAACCGAATGTTTGATTAAGGAGAGAAGAAATATTACATTATGTTCTTGACTTTCTTGCTTGACACTCCTTCTCTCTAATATGATCTAATCGTATGTGTGTCTGTAATTTGAGATTTATAGCAGCACCTACTAACAGAACCATACACTTCTATTTATACACAATACACAAGTATTGTGTATTTACACATATAACCCCTAATCTATTGAGTATTTACAATTATATACAATATAATTGTTTCATCTCTATTATTTATTCCCAACACTTTTTAAGTGTTTTGAATTACAGATTAAGCTTATGATCAAACTGATTGATTTTCAAATCCCTTCCTTCGATCCAAGATTCAACAACAAAGATAAACAGAATCAAAATCCCTAATCGAATTTTCAAATTCTGAAAAAAATGGACAGAACAGTAACCGTTTTCAGATTTCAATCAAATTTTCATTTTTTGATCTCTGACACCAATTTTAATTCTAGTATTATCAATCAACAATCAAAGAACAATAAAAGAATCATTAACCGAATGATTTGATTAGACTCAAATGATTTACAGAGATGAGAATAAGATCACTGTAGCCCTAGATTTCTCTCAATAATTTTCGTGCAATGATGGTTCACAGCATGAAACATCATTTTCTTTGTTTTTCTTTCCTCCCCTAATGTTGGGAAAATTGCCTCATTAAAGTGGCAGTTAGTAAAACAAACTGTGAAAACATCACATGTTAGTGGTTCAAGATATCTTATAATATAATGTGTTTTCATACCCAACATATATACTCAATCTTCTTTGAGGATCCATTTTTGTACGTTGTGATGGTGCAATAGGAACATATACTGCGCACCCAAAAATTTAAAGATGGGAAATGTTTGGCTCTTGACCAAAAACAAATTATAGATGAGAAAATATATGATATGCACTTGGTCTTACATGAATCAGTGATGCAACATGTAAAATTGCATATCCCCAAACAGAAATATGGAGTTTTGTTTTCATTATTAATAGTCTAGCTATCAGTAGAAAAACGTTTAAATAATGATTCAGCTAAACCATTTCGTGTATGAACATGAGCAACTGAATGTTCTACACTAGTTCCAACAGACATGTAATAGTCATTAAAAGCTTGAGACGTAAATTCACCAGCATTATCAAGTCTCACCATTTTAATGGTATAATCAAGAAAATGTGCCCTTAAATTAATGACCTGAGCCAAAATTTTTGCAAATGACACATTACGAGTTGAAATAAACAAATGTGAGACCATCGACATGATGCATCTATTAAAACCATGAAGTATCTGAAAGACCCACATGGTGGATGAATTGGTCCACATATATCACCTTGAATTCTTTCAAGAAACCTAGGAATTTTCTTTTCACTATTAGTTGGTGAATGTTTCACAATAAGTTTTCCAAGAGAACAAGATGTACATGGATAAAATTTACCCGTTTGACGGATCTTTTGACATTTTAATGGATGTCCATTGGTATCTTCAATTATCCATTGCATCATGGTTGTTCCTGGATGACCTAACCTGTAATGCCACAAACTCAATACTCCAGGATTGTAATATTTTTCTTTTACTACCATGTTGGATTTAACCATACTTATATGGTGTATAATGCAAACTAGAACTGAGTGTCAGTAGTTTTTCCGGTACGTGATTTTTATCAGTTATATGCAAAAATTTCTTATTCTCTATTGTCACAGTCTGAGTATTGTATCCATTACGATATGTGTCATTGAAACTCAACAAATTTCTATTAGACTTTGGTGAAAATAGAACATAATCTATTAAAAACTTTGTACCATCTGTCTATATCTTCTATATACTAAAAAGAAGATAATCATTCTTTTAAATTGACACGTCACAAGGCTACAGAACACAACTATTCAATCATTCTTCTCTACACGTTATCAGTTCCTTTTGTTTTTCTTCTCCCCCGTTTTCTCGGCACACACAAACACACGATTACCCCCTCTCTCTTCTTTCTCTCTCTACCCTCTGCTCTTTGTCTCTACACCTCCGGCCGGCGACCGCCACCACTGCCACTCATCGGCGCACCAACACCACCACTATCTCCTCCATCTCCCTCTCGCCACTCTGTCTCGCTTTCTTGCTCACTCGGCCTCCCTCCTTCTCGTCTCCCTCTCACTTTCACAGCCAATCGACAGCGACCTAAACCCTGAAGCCGCCGCCTCCATGCACCGTTTCCGCCACCGTCGCTCAGCCTCACTCCCTCGACACTCACCTAACCTACACCTTTCTCCCTCTCGACTACCACAACCACTGCTGCCGCCTCTGACCAGGAACGACCGCAGGTGCGGTGCCGCTTGCCACCGAACCAGAGCCATCACCGCCGCCTACCAAACTTAGTTTCCAGGTTTGTTTTTTTAACTCGTCTTACTTTTGTTTTGTTACTGATTTTTCAATTAAATCAACTCAATACTAACTAAATAATGAAAACATGAGGTTAGAAGAGTTTTTCTACCTTGATTTGCAGAAACCGTGAATGATTGCTTGATTTATTTCTGACCTTCTCGACAGTTGCTCAAAAAGCTATTTAGGGTTTTGTGTTGCTGATCTGGTTAGGGTTTAGATTTAAGGGTCATCGGGTTATATATAATGATTTAACCCTAATTACTGGATTGGCCTTACTTAGTCAAAGTTAGTTACCTTATTAATTAAGCCCATCTAAATTCAAGGTCTGTACAAAACTCCAGAACCACATTCGTACAAAATGAAAAGCATATAAGTTCTTCAATTGGTGTTCAATGCTTGATCTAAACAACAAGTTAGTTTTATGCATGCATTTAATTAGTGGTCTGCCAATATTTTATAGCAATTAGTGGTCTGCTATAAAATATTGGCAGACCACTCATTGCACAGCCGCAAAACATCTCCACTACACTCTCCTCTATCCTTTCCAACCAACAGGACTCTGTGTCCTCCATGACAGCCATGTCCCAACAGCTGTCCAGTCTCCTCACCACTTGCACTACTACCCTTCCTACTACACTGGCCAGCTTAAACTCTCTCATTGTCTCTCTGTCCAATTCGGTGTCAGCAAACCTTCATGATGTGCAAGACTCTCTTGAATTACATCTTGCACAGCTTCAAAGTTTGCTGTTCACAGCTTCTGACCGAGAAAATCTTTCTAAGTTGTCCTCAATTACTTATTCTCAATCCTCCTCTCTCCAGACCTGCCTTACCCAGCTTGCAGAGGTTAAGGACAATCTGGCTTTCTCAGTGCATTGCCTGGTTGGCCCCAAGCCTGCTGCCAAAACTGCTGCTAAGCCTGCTAAATTTGTTTCTCCAGGAAGACCACATGTTGAAGACTCTGTTCCATCTCCTTCAAAGGGGGAGAAGTTATCTGCCTTAAAGACTAAGTCTAAGGGGGAGAAAACCTCTTCTCCTTCTAAGGAGAAATCAGCATCTGTTGGTCAAGCAGCAGGTGCATCACAAACAGGTCCAACTGAAGATGTCTCCCATCACACTAAAGCTGCTCAGCCTGGATCTCCAAACCCTGCACAAACTAAGGGGGAGGAATCCATTCCTGGGGACAGGCCAAGCAGTAGGAGGCATCTGATTCTGGAAGAAGAAGAGGAAGAGGTTCCTAAAATTGTTCAAACTATAACAGCCAAAGGTAAGAGGAAAGCAGTTGTAGACCCTGACCACCAAAGAGCAGCGCAGCTAAAGTTTGACAAGGCAAGGGCTAAGGAAATGGGTCTTCCTATGGAGAAATACTATGAGTACAGAGATGAACAGATCCAAGCCCTGGAAAGACTAAGAAAGGAAGAAGCCTCAGCCAAAGCTGTCGATCCTTTGCATTCAAAGAGGCAAGCAAAATTAAAATGACTTCTTTGGATGTGCAAAAAAAATTGCTTCAAGCTGCTAAGGAGCCAGCGGTTGAAAAGGTAGGTGATAAGGAACAGGGTGCTCCGATCTCAGTGACCAAATCCAAGAAAGCATCCTCTACAAGAGCCCAGATTCACTTTGACAACTTGGCAAGGAAAAAGTTCTTTGATGTTGCTGACAGAACACTTGCCAAGGAATCTATTGTCAAAGCTGTCCCCATCTCAAGAAAAGGCAAATGGTGGAAACTACAGATAACCAGAGTGGGTGCTACAGGCCCAGAACTGGAAGCATATGATTACACTGACGTTGCTCAGATAGGATATAGAGAATGGGTGGAGTTGGCAGTTACCCTGAGCCAGTCTATGTCTGAAACAGCTAAGACTATCTGGGCATATGTAAAAAAGTTGATGGAAAGGGTGAGAGATCTTGGCCTGATCTCATAAGAACAAAGTAAGGATATCTCAGTGTCTACCCCCAAAATAAAGGCCATGAGGAACAGAAAGGATACAGAGCTGGAGGAACTCCTGATCATGATTGAACAAGGTGATGTTGCAGTAGAAATCAAAGGAGTAGACCACAGCTTGCCTAAAGGAGTGGAATTTCAGGATGGCAAGCTGATTGAAGAACCTGAGCTGGGGGTATTTTTTGTAGATCCCCTGACAAAAAAGAAGTGCTTTCAAAGAGCATCAGACCTACACAAAGTTGGTCTTAAACCCCTTGTTGCATTCATACTTGCAAACTCCTTCAGGCAATCGATAAAGTGGAGAGCAGCCATGTGGGACCAGCTCAGAGGCTTCTATGAAAGAGGGGAGCTTCAACATCCCAGTTTCATATTCCTCAGAGTTGAAATAGAGGAACTGGATGAAACCAAAGAGCAGCTTCAAGAGCTGTTCGAAGAAGGAGTACCACCACTATCCTGAGGTCCATCTACTATCTGAGTAGGTGAAGAATGGAAGTTGTCCATAAGTTGGACAGGCTTGCCATTACTTGCTCCCATCATCAAAAGTCCAAATTGTTGAATTTCTATGTACATTAGTTGTACTTTGTTACATCAGTTGTAACTTTTATTTTTACATCAATTGTAATATACACTAGTACATCAGTTGTACTTTTGTAAAAACATGTGTTGTTTATGTAAACAAAAATCAGTATATATATAAACTGATCTTTTACTGTACTTTGATGTTGTAATTTCATTTCAGCAAAACGTATTGTAAAAATATATAGTGGTTATTGATAAAAACAGCTAAGACTGATTATTGCAAATAGGGGGAGATTGTTAGGCACAAAAAGGCCTCAGTCAAACCTGCTCTACATCTTAGGGGGAGATTTTTAATCAAACCTGTTTGATGCACTTGAATGTATAATTTAAGGTCTGTTTATGCCTTATTGAAACCTGAAAAGTGATTTGCAATATGAGTCAAAGTTGTTTATCCTGTTGCATTCGTTGCAACAAAGGCAGATTGTCCAAACTGTTCTGTCTGCTGAACAGGCTGGACATAAACTGTCTACGCTGCTCTACTCTATTGAGCAGCTTGGACAGATTCTAAGTGTTCTGTTCTTTGTGAACAGAACCTGTTCTTCGTGAAGAGGCTAAACACTTTATGGAATATGTATCCAAGTCCTCATGTATTCTTTTTTACTACAAGATCAGTTTACAAGTTGAAGACAAAGTGGAAAACAGAAACTGATAGAGGAGAGTGTAGTGGAGATGTTTTGCGGCTGTTCAATGAGTGCAAGCAGCTGTGAGGACTGATCAGCTTGGGGAGTGGTTGGAAAGGAATTCTTGAACAGATCAAAGAATCCATTGAGCTGTGCAGACACAGAGTCTGAGATTATGGAGGGTAGAGAAGTCATGGAACTTTCCAAAGAGCCAACTTTGTTGGTCAACAAAGAAAGCTGATCCTTCAAAGGAAGATCTTTGGGGGACGGAGGAGTGTGGGTGGACTGTTTGGATTGTGTAGATGGTGAGGAATGAGAATGGGATGAGGATGAGGCAGGTGTTTGAGGATGTGATGGAGAGGGAAGGGTTACTTGGGATAGAAGTTCCATAGCCTGGGCAAACGTAATATGGCCCAGCTTGGAAGGGTCAATGGGTCCCTCAGCAGTGGCTATATCTGCTTCATCAGGAGAAGGGGTAGAAGATTGTGGCCTATCAGATGCTGCTTACGTTGCAGCACCTTCGTCAAAGCCTAGGGTGGTTCCCTCAGCAGCACCTTGGTCTAGAGGTGCCTCATCATGGGGAGATGAGATGTGCATTTCAACATCAGCAGTGGTGAAACCTGCTGATGGAATTTGCATTTGAGGTGCAGCCTCACTAGAGGGATGGTCTGTTCCCTGTGGTTCATCAGCTTGGGATGTTGGTCCTTCAGCAACTGTTGGGTGTGCAACAACTGTATCATGAGGAGCAGAAGTTGGAGGCTGATCTACTGGATGGTCTAATCCAGCAGGTTTGGCACCTCGTGCAGACTCAGGTTGTGTAGGAGAAGTATGGAGTGGAGACTGTGTGGACTCAGTGTGGAGTAGAGTGAACTCCTGTGTTTCAATATTCTCAGCCTGTTGGGAGGCTGGAATAGTTGATGTGGTAGTCTCCATATGTACAGCTGGCTCCTGTTGGGAGGAATTAGAGGGCCTAGGCTGACTCAGGGTAGACTGTTGTTGGAGTGAAGCCTGCTCCAAGTGTGCTGAACCTTCTCCCAAAATAGGAGAGGCAGCAGGGTTTGCTTCTTTGTCAACTTACTCCTGTTGAGAGGGGTCAGAGGGGCTAGTTTGGTCTGTTGGTTTCTTTTTGGCTAAGGTTTTGCGTCTGTAGGATCTGAGAGATGAGGTGGAGGATTGATGTTGTGGAGAGATGATGAGAGATTCTGTTTGGACTGGTGGTGACACCGGGTCAGAAACAGGTGGGTTGGCCCGTTCCATAGTCTAAGGTGCCACAGAGGCACCAGCCACAAAGGCTTCAGGTTCAACAGATGAACCAGGGTGAGAAGGCTGCTCCCCCTCAGCCACAGAGGCTGATGGAGCAGACTTAGACTTAGCTGTTTTTGCCTTCTTGCTGACAGGCTCAGCTTGAGTCTATTCCAGGACCCTTTTAACAAATTTGGCATTGGATTTGGATTTTCCCTTGGGAGCAGTCACTGGATCCACCCTCACAGTAGAGGGTCCTTCCACCATACCAAGCAACCTCCTCATTGGTGTAGATAGAGAAGGCTCTTTTGGAAGTACAGGGGTGTAGAAAACTCTATTCCCAATTACTGGGAAAGCTGCAGTACGTTACATAGGCTGAGAGTTGTATAATTGCTCACCACAAACATGCTTGAAAATGAGGCTTAGAAACCGTGGATATCGAACAGCAGTTGGACGTGTTTCCTGCTACACCAGGTTCCTCAAATTCATGAAAATCCACCGAGCCATGTTCATAGTAGTCCCATCTACGAGCTGTAGGACTATTGGGATCTCATCACGGCTAAGCTGGTCAAAAGAACCAACTTTGCTGCTGAAGCACATCACCACAGAGGCAAACAAGAAGCTGTAAGTAGGTGATAGATCCTTCCTAAACAGAGTGGCTCCAATCTTGGGCTCTGCTACACCACAAAAACGTAGAAGATTTCCAATCTGATCATTTTCAGGCTGTGTCTGATCATAAGTTTCAGCCACAGGGAGAAGAAGAACTTCCCTGATAAGACCAGTAGTGATCTCAATGGTCTGAGTCCCATTGAGAATGGTTCCCCTTATGATTTTGGTTGCTGGGTCCTAGGCACAGGTGTACCAGAACTCATAGACCATTTCCTGGTACAGGACACCAGGGGTGGCAGTCATGGCGTAATGCAGAGGGTGAACCTTAGAAACTCCACCATATTCTCATAACCTTTCCCCACATAGTTTTTGAGAATGGTTAGGTTGACTATGTAGTTTGTGGGTTTCAGTGTTAGCATTAGGGTAACAGAAGAATGTTTCTGAACATCTGCACCAACAAATACTGGGAGAAAGGGGTTGTTTCGGTGAGCCATAGTGAGAATAGTGAGGATATGATTACAAGACACTTAGTCGAATTTAGGGTTCTTTGGAAGTTATGGTAGCAGTAAGGAAGACGAAGATGAAACTGTAGAGGGGTATTTATAGGGTTTGAATGTGAGTGGGTATGAGAGAGAAAATTTTGGGTGGTTGATTTGAAAAGTTCTTTAACGGAAAACGAAAATGTTGTCCATGTTAGAACGATTGTCAAACCACTTGAGCCCTTTTTAGTCACTAACACACATTTTCAGGCTGTGGCTGATCATAATCATGATGGTCTAAGCTGTTGGTCAAACCTGTGACGAGTAGGGTCATCACAAGCTGTTCATTCTTCAAGCTATTCATTCAACCTGTGCAGCTATGCAAGAACAGGTTGTGTTCAATAGCTGACCAGGTTACAAGACAATGTCTTGGATGACAGATTGAGGAAGTGAGCAGGTTGGAGGTTTGATCAACAGACTAGGTTTGAGGTGAAAACTGATATTGTCAAACCTGTTATACGCTCAAGCTGTTCAAGTTTTCAGTATTGGGCTAAGTGTAGAACATGCATAGCCTATTCTGCCTAAGCTGTTCTGAGAAACTTGAGCAGTGTGGGACATATAATAACTTAGAACATTTAGGACACTTAGTCACTTTTATTTAACATGCCCAGCTTGCTTACAAGATAATTAAAACTGTTTTCATCAAGAGGATTGGTGAAAATGTCTGCAAGCTGTTCATCTTTGGAAATAAAACTTACCTCCACATTACCTTTCTAGATGTGATCCCTGATGAAGTGATGTCTGGCCTCTATATGCTTTGTTCTGGAATGTAATACTGGATTGTTGGAGATATCTATAGCACTTGTATTATCACACAGAATAGGAGTTTTCCTATATACAAGTTGATAGTCTTCAAGCTGATGCTGGATCCATAGAATCTGCCCACAGCAGCTTCCAGCAGCAATATACTCAGCTTCAGCAGTAGAAGTAGAAACTGAGTTCTGCTTCTTGCTACACCAACTTATCAACTTACCACCAAGGAGTTGACACCTGATGCGAGTGTCGTTAACCCGTCAAAAATACCACTAAATACCTTAGAAGCTAGGGTAAGTAGGGATCGTATCCACAGAGAGCGAGAGGTTAAATGCACGTATTCGAGCGACTAGCGTTGTAAAATAATTAATTTAAAGAGATTGATTGATTTATAAAAACGGTGATTACTTGAATTAACTACTTAATTAAATTTGTAAAAAGAAAACTTAATAAAATTGTTTGATTAAATAAAATACGAAGATAACCATTCCCGGATTCCACACTTAGCTTTGTATTTAATTTCTAAAAACGATGTAAAGATTACATAGACATAATCTTTATTATGATTATTATTATCTTCGTTACGTGATCTTGGGCATAGCGCGTGACACGTTTGATTACTCGTCTTAATTAAATAATTAACTCGGCACGAATAATAAAATATCGACGAACTATCTTGCGAAACGCAACAAAACAAATAACAATCTTCGTTTACACTCCAAATATAAATAATAAAACCATGCAAACATAAAGTAATCGTTCATAAAATTAAACACTTAGCGTTGTGCTTCCTCCGAGAATGATTATGTGAGATTAGCCGGACATTCTTCGCGTAATGCTCAAGAGTTGTGTGTCCATCTTCGCAGCTTAACTCGTGTGCTCTTCGTACTTGTGTTCGCTCAAACGGGGTCCTTTTCCTTAGCTTTCTTCTCCAAAAAACGATCCTTTCCTCAAAACTATGACTTTGTATTTATAGGAAAAGCTGGAAAAACCCTAAAAACGGCCGTGTATTATTTTAATGGGCTGGGCGCAGCCGTAGGCGCAGGCCTGCGCCCCCCCTGCGCCTGTCTGTAAAATCCGTATTTTTGTGAATTAATTTCTTCTGCCGAGCACTTGGTCTGGGCGCAGGGCTGCGCCCCCCTCTGCGCCTGGCTCTGAAATTTCGTCCTTTTTTCGCCAATTTAGACCGGATTTTGTTTACCTGTACAAGCACAAAATTTATTCAATAGTAGCACATTCTATGACATTTTCTTACTAAAAACAACTCTTTTAGGTTTAATAAACATGATAAATTATAACCCGATCAAACTTCCCCAACTTAACCCTTGATCGTCCCGAGCAAGCAACGAAAATCAGACTTTTAAAACATCGGGTTTATCAAGCGTGAAAGACATAATCAACTTATTTAAACAAACACTAGCCTTCATATCACCAAAAAAATCAAAGACACGAACAAAATTTATTTCAGATATATCGTGATGTTTTTCGAATGGTTGTTCAAAAATTCCTCACCACTATTATCCTTTTAGCTCAAGGTTATAGAATTGAATTCACGTGGGTCACTGGACCATCTTTTTCCTCGATGCATGATTATAAATACTGGTTTTTCTTTTCGTTCTAGTCTCTTTCATGCAATGTTTCTATTTTTTCGGTCAAGTTTAACATGGCTTTCTAGATGATCCGTGTAGCAGGATTTGGGTCAGCCACTCCCAGACCAGTTGGTCTTAGGGGACTAGGCATGATGGTACCCTTCAGACTTAATCTCCTGAATCAACTAGGCCACACTTGAATTGAGGCTCTATTCGTGTTCGCTTCCTCCCCCTTATTGCATAAACAAGTAGCGGCTATTGGAATCCTTGTTATTTATCACTCGCTACAACATAATATATCCTACTTCAAACCCGGTTCACTTCCTTGGTTTTAAGCATCTATGACTCTTTGTGTTGTAGTTAAACTCATATAATTACATCTTTTTGCTTGAAATCGACCTAACTAACATCATCATTTTTAAGTTGCAAGCTCAACTACAAAGATTTATAGGGTAACTTGATCGGATCTTTTTACGGCTCGCTTTTCACATAATCTTCTAAAAAGAAACACATTTATTCAAAATAACAATGCATGCAAGAACAAAACAATAATTGCAAAAACAATAAATCATCCTACTTAAAGAAAGGGAACGGAAGAACCTGACTACTGCGGTGGTGGTGGCGGTCCAAAGATACCAGCAAAGAATTCCCCGAAGGGATTTTGGTCTTCTTGCATGAGAGGTGTCGGCGGGTATGTGTTCGCAGGGTGCACCACGCTGTCTCCTCGTGTCGTGGTGGGGACTCGACCATAGGCTGGGAAGTATTGAGGAGCTCGATTCTCAATGTTCAGCCTTTCGAAATTCTGCCACTGATAGTCCTCGTATGGTTGATATGGCAACCCGACATTGTAGTTCATATGATCTCTCACCGCATCAGTGTACGCCCAGTGCTGCGGTTGTAAAAAGCGTTCTGAAATGCTGACGCGCGCAGACCTGTGTAAATCTCGTCAATAGGGCTTGTTTGGGTTTCCAACTCATGCTGGAACTCATCCATCCTTCCAACCACATCCTCTTGAAAAGTACCCAAACGCAAGTTCATTGCGTCCAACCGTGCGATCACCTGAGACATATCATTGGCTCCTCCCGCTGCATGTACTCTCTCTGCCTGATGCTGATGGTAAGCCTCTGCTTCTTCTACATCATATAGCTCTCGGTGCGTCTTTCTCGTGTCTGAGTCAAAGATTTCAAATCCTTGATCTGTTTGGCGCAGGGTGATGCTTTGTATCATAGCTGCTGTAATGACGGCGCTGGAGACTCCCCTTGGAACAGAGATGGGGGAAATTGCTGCCTGAGCCCTAAAAAATTCTGATATAATCCATCCGTGGGGGATTATTTTCCTCTCCCTCGTGTCATACATCGACCACAGGTCGTTCATCACAATCCAAGCAAAGGAGAGGCTCGGCTCTCCTGTCATCAGCGCATAAAGGATAGTTACCTCCTTGTGCCGAATCTTTGTCAGATCACTGTCTCTCGGAAGCACATTGTTGGTAACAATCTTATGCAATACCTTCGCCATGGGGCTAAGGTCACGCCTAGCGTATGCCGTATATCCAGCTGCAGCATTGTAGTCGATCTTCAATATCTCTGCCAACTGTGTAGTCCATTCACCCTCCCAAGTCCTATCTGTGAATGCTAGTTGCGGATCCGTCTTGTACTCGTAGTTAAAATTCCGTGCTCCGTCCTCTCCAACACCAATATCAACTCCAAAAACCTCTCTCAATGCTTGTGCATTCATCGGAAATTCATGTCCATTTACACGACCTATTAGTGTGAAATCGCCTCTGAATCGCCCTTCTTCTCGTCTCAATGTTGACATCCACTCTACAACCTCGTCATGATAGATATGCTCCCCTCCTAAATCCAAAACCGCCTCCCATCCTAAACGGTCAAAACATCTCACTACTCCGTAGTTTTCAAATTCGTCTTTCTTTACTCTCTTTTCCACTAATACTTTGCCTGAGAACTTCTTTGTCATAAATAACTGCCGTCGTATGTTGGCCGGATGCTGTGACAGATAAAGTCCGGGTTCCATTCTACCATTGGTTGGGTTGAAGAACTGGCGCCTTCGCCTACACGTTGTCTTGTTCGGCGGGACATCTGCAATTACGATGACTTAAGTATATATATAATTATAAACTTCTCAAATCGTTCTATTTTCACAATAAAGAACCATAATTGATAGTTTGTGCAATAATCATATCATATGTAACACAATGATGCATAATTTATTCATATCAAATTAAACACATTGTCACATTTGACAAATTAAGCAAATTGCACAAAATAGCAACGAACTTTTCGGAAATTGACTAGCATGCCTTTTTTCTTAATCGTAACCATAATTTTACTTAATACTCTATTTTATACTATAAAAGCACAAAAATTATCCTTTATAATTGGTCATACAAAAAGTCAATCTAAAAGTCAAAATTCAACTTCAAAACTCCGTTAAAGCTTAGTTGTTCAAGAATGGTGGAGTTTTGTACCTTGCTTTTGATGAAGAATAAAAGAAGAGTTGAATCTAACTTTGTAGTGGATAAGTTCCTAGCTTGAATTCCCCTTCCCCAACTTGAGTTGAAAACTCAAGTTCCTTGCCAATTCTTGCGTAATGTGAATGACTAGCTTGATTTCTAGTGATTTTTGTAGGCAAAAATGGGTTTTTAGGTGAAAATATGTGAGGAAGATGAGGAAACCGTAAGGGGGGCGCAAGGGTGCTCCTTGTAGGGTTTTATAAAATTTTTTTCTATTTAAAATAGAGCAAAAACGGGCAGGCGCAGGCCTGCGCCGGCGGCTGCGCTTGGGGGGCCTGTTCGGTTAAAAAAAATTTTCGTTTTTTCAGTTGGTTGGGTGCATGCTTGGCTTTGATAATTTACGTTTTTTCCACAAAAAAGTATGGTTTACAAGCATTTTTCCTACACTTCTTAACACATTTATGTGTTTCCCCTTCCCCAACTTAAAAGATTGTGTCGTCCTCGACACTAAGGAAGCGGAAAATAAGTTACATGAGACGAGTGATATGTAAGTAACAGAAACAATGCAAGTAATATGTCTACTAAGCATGGCACGAATTTGTTACGAAGTCTTAAAGTTTTTGGTGCCAACATGAACACCGATCACATACTTGTTATGGCCTAGGGCCAATTACACAACCAACTAGGAATTGTTTAAAAGTCAAGAACCATAGTGTTTTAGTGGAGATTTCACGGAACAATGAGATCAATATTCATCGGGAGATGTCATATGGGATGTGCGGGCAGAGGCGGTGTGGGAACTTCGGCGGCCGACAGCCCGTTCAAGCTCCTCTACCCTCGATTGAAGGCTAGAGAGCCAACGGGAGTGAGCTCCCACCGAGATTCCGTGGACGTTGAAATCGTACTTTAGCTTGTCCACCTCCATGAGAACTGCTTTGTTGGCTGCAAGTAATCCCTCAACCGCGTTTTTTATGGCGGTAAGTCGTCCTTCCAAGACATCCTTCTCCGCCGGGTGTGATTGTGACGGGCCGCCCTTTTCGATATTCTCCTCACCTAGCCTTGCTTTTCCCTTTTCCAAAGTCTGCTCATATCGATAAAAGGAACGAGTTGCAGGGATAATTGAAACAGTACCGTGGGCTGGATCCCTAATCAGAAAGGTGCTAGAAACTTGCTCAAACGTTAAGCCCGCTATGGTATGTCTAGTAAACCACACATCATTTGGTCCCAATAACTGTGGGCTAGCTCCGTCCGAGATGACTCCCATGTTGATAAACAATTCACTGAGCATACGACCGTAAGGGATTTCCATCTGTGTTTTTGAGAGGGTCGCTTCCCAGATAGTTTGCATCATGATATAGGCAAGGGAGATGGCAGGTTTTCCAGTAATCAAGGCATGACTGAGTATGACCTCTCGTGTCCGAACGACAGTGGTGTTGGAAGATCGCGGTAGGATATTGAAGACAATAATTTTCCACAATACTTTTGCCCATGGTCGGAGGTCACCTCGATAATACTTAGAATAAACCCTAGCTTGCTCGATAGTAAGATTGAATACTTCTGTCAATTTCTTGGCCCATCCCTCTGAGTGTCGTAATACACCGCTTGATAGATCCTGTTCAGTCCAAAATTCCCTCGCTACCGGGATATCAGTATCAAAATCAAAGTAGTCACACAATTCCGTCCTAGAAACTATAACCTCTTTCCCATTAATACGTCCCCGCAGCTCAAAGTCGTGTTCCACGCCCCCTTCTCTCCGAATGAGAGTTTTCATCCATTCATAAATCTCGGTTTCATGAACATAAGGGGTCTCGATCTGTAAAGCCCCCGACCACCCTATGCGATCAAAACTCTCTATAATCCCAAAGTTTTTAAAGTCCGATTCTTTCAAAGTCTTTTTGATGAAAAAGTGAGTAGGTGGTTCAGAAACCGGTGGTGATGGTGGGGGTGAGGGATACTCGATATTAATCGGAATTGGTGTGTGCACGCGCATGCGTGGTGTGCGGGTGATGCGTCGACGAGAGTTTCCTGCGAATTGCTGTGACATCTATGCACATATAGCAAAGAGAAACGGAATTTAGCACAAAGAAATGCACACGACGGCACACAAGCATGTTAATCTCGATGGAGTCCGAAGAAACCAGTGAGAAACACATAAATGTCAAGTGCAACGTACTCCATAGAGGTGCAAGTAATTCAATGCAATGACCATTCTCCATGAATTTGTTGCATGTGCATGAAAGATGATGGTTACGTGGCATGGCAACAATTCGTACATGTCGTGAAGTGCATGATTATGAGCGACAACTAGGGCGATTAAAAGCACGAATCATGCCACTGTGAGAGAATAACATTTGCACATTGATCTTAGCAAGACAAGTGAAGATTCTAAACTTAACAACATCAAGATTGTGAAGCTTCTAAGCACCTTGCAATGAGTAATTTCTAGAAATCAAAAATTAGGAATAGAAGAGAAACTCATGAAATGCACTTGCTCCTATGAATTTCCACTCACTAGCAACATTTTAGGTAACTAAACACTTTATATCTTAGTAATTTCGCATTTAGGGCAAAAAGCAAGAACTTATCATTTCCATGAGAGAATAGTATTTCTAGCTCTAAATTCAAAATAAGGAAGAAAAACAACTTACATTGATGAGATGATCAACGGAAGAGTGTAAATCAACAAGAGTTTCCACGTTGCAGAAGGATTGGGAGCAAAAAGTAGGTCAAAATTCGGAGTTCTTGAGAAGAAATGAAAAAAATGAAGTGAAAAAGGGCTTAAAACCACTGATATGCATCGGGGCGCAGGCGCTGGCGCACCCCTGCGCAAGCCGGTGCGCTTGAGGCGCAGGGCGGGGCGCAGGCCTGCGCTGGCCGGTGCGCTGCTCTGCTGCCAGGCGATTTTTGTGTGTGCTGTTTGTAGGGTTTGGTCCGCTCAAAAACTAACGAATTGACGAACAATGTACCGAATTTTTGTCCTCTATTTGCCTAAATTTTCGTCGTTCTTCGGCTTGAGATTTGCATCTTCGTGATGGGTAAATTTTTCCCCAACTTAGTTGGTTGCGACATGTTCCATCTTTATAGGATGAATTATTATTTAGCTAACTATTCTATACGAGCAACAAACTAAGGCATATTATAATCTACTCTAAAAATTAAAATCACACTTTCGTGGTGAAAACGATTGCACTTAGCATGTGCAACAAGCCTTTAAACCCCTCGGTAGCCCGAGTGGACGAGTTATAGTCTCGTGAGGGTTTCTGTTGAACACACCCACAAAGTTCACTGGATTGCCTTCCAGAAAGCGCTAAGTTTAATGTCTTCAGCCAGACCTTATGGAGCCTTAATATCTTAGGTGATATCTTCCAAGACCATTGTCTCGGATGATACGTTTTCATTATCGGCCCATTGTACAAATAATTTAATCGATGGCCGTTTACTTTAAACGGTTCACCGCCTTTTTGATCTATTATTTTGACTGCACCATGGGGGTAGACGTTAGTTACTGTGTATGGGCCTGACCACTTACTCTTTAGTTTGCCTGGGAAGAGCCGCAGGCGTGCATTAAATAGCCAAACTTTGTCACCTTTATTGAACACTTTTCGTTTAATTATTCGGTCATGGAAAGCTTTTGCTTTTTCTTTATATATTTTATCACTTTCATAAGCTTCCTTACGTATTTCTTCTAATTCGTTCAGTTGGTGTTTTCGATTTATACCGGCAGCTGTAAAGTTAAGATTTGCATTTTTAATGGCCCATAAGGCTCGATGCTCTAGCTCAACCGGAAGATGACATAATTTCCCATAGACTAGCTTATAGGGAGACATACCAATAGGGGTTTTATACGCTGTACTATACGCCCAAAGTGCATCATCTAATCGTATTGACCAATCTTTCCTATCGGGTCGTACTGTTTTTTCTAATATACGCTTAACCTCCCTGTTAGACACTTCTACCTGTCCACTAGTTTGTGGGTGATATGGGGTGGCTATCTTATGTGTTACTCCATAATGCTTAAGTAATTTGCTAAAGTACATATTTTTGAAATGAGAACCCCCATCACTGATTATGGCTCTAGGGATTCCATGACGAGAAAATATATTACGTTTGACAAATTGACATACTACTTTGTGGTTATTGGTTCTTGTGGCTTCAGCTTCTACCCACTTGGAGACGTAATCAACTGCCACTAGGATATATTCGAAACCGTATGACTTAGGGAAGGGTCCCATGAAGTCTATGCCCCACACATCGAAAATCTCTACTATAAGAATTGGTGTCATAGGCATTTGGTCTCTTTTTGAAATACCTCCTATTTGCTGGCATCGTAAGCATGACTTAACAAACTCGTAGGAGTCCTTAAAGATGGTCGGCCAAAAGAATCCACTTTGTAGGATTCGATGACCTGTCTTTTTAGCACTAAAATGGCCTCCACATGCATATGAGTGACAGTGATTTAAAATATCATAATGCTCGTTGTCTGGAACACATCCCCGGATAATCTGATCTAATCCTATTTTAAATAAATCCGGCTCCTCCCAAATGTACTGTTTAGTTTGAGAGAAGAAATATTTTATTTGATGTGAGTTCTAGTGGCCTGGGATTTTCCCTGTGACAAAATAGTTTACTAAGTTAGCAAACCAAGGCACTTTTGCAACGAACAGTAATTGTTCATCTGGGAAATTGTCCCGAATGGAGTCCAGCATATCAGTGGTGATTGCTGGTAATCTCGAGAGATGGTCTGCTACTACATTTTCTGAGCCCTTTTTATCTCGGATCTCTAAGTCGAATTCTTGTAGTAACAGTATCCAGCGAATTAGCCGTGGTTTAGCGTCTTTCTTAGCCAAGAGGTGTCGTAAGGCACTGTGATCGGAGTACACAATTACCTTAGCTCCCCAGACATAAGATTTTGAATTTATCTAACACATATACTACTGCAAGCAATTCTTTTTCAGTTGTTGTGTAATTAATTTGGGCTTTGGAGAATGTTTTACTTGCATAGTATATTATCACGGGCTTTTTGTCCACTCTTTGACCAAGGACGTCGCCTACTGTGTGATCACTTGCGTCGCACATGATCTCAAAGGGCTGAGCCCAATCAGGTGATTGCAGAATTGGTGCCTCCGTGAGCTTCATTTTTTATGTATTAAACGCCTCTATACAGTCTTTATCAAAGTTGAACGGTGCATCCTTAATAAGAAGGTTACATAGGGGTTTGGTTATGGCACTAAAGTCTTTTATGAATCTCCTATAAAATCCTGCATGTCCTAAGAATGAATGAATTCCCTTAATATTAGTCGGCGGTGGTAACGAGGAAATTATTTATATTTTGGCTCGATCAACCTCCATTCCCCTTTCAGAAACTATGTGTCCTAAGACTACTCCCTCTTTAACCATAAAAAGACTTTTCTCCCAGCTTAGTACCAAATTGGTTTCAGTTAACCGCTTGAGAACTTTTTTTAAATGAGAGAGACACCCTTCGAATGACTTATCAAATATAGAAAAGTCGTCCATAAAGATTTCGAGAGACCCTCCGACCATGTCTGAAAATATGGCCATCATACATCGCTAGAATGTGGCCGGAGCGTTACATAATCCAAATGACATTCTTCGGTAGGCGAATGTGCCATACGGACACGTAAATGTCGTCTTATCTTGGTCCTCCAGGTGTATCGGGATTTGGTTATACCCCGAATAGCCATCTAAGAAACAATAGAATTTTTGTCCTGCTAATTTCTCTACTATTTGGTCTATAAATGGTAGAGGGAAATGATCCTTCGAGGTTGCAGCGTTTAGCTTTCTGTAGTCGATACATACTCTCCACCCCGTTACAGGGCGAGTTGCAATATTTTCTCCTTCAGGAGTATCGACAACAGTGATTCCAGATTTCTTTGGAACCATCTGTGTGGGACTAACCCATTGGCTATCTGATATCGGATAGATAATACCAACATCTAGCCATTTTAATACTTCCTTCTTCACTACCTCTCTAAGGTTAGGGTTTAGCCTTCTCTGAGCATCTCTGCTTGGCTTGGCTGTTGGATCAGTTATAATCCTATGCATACACAACGTTGGGCTAATCCCCTTAAGATCTGCTATGGTCCAGCCTACCGCTTCCTTATATCTCGACAACACATCTAACAAGGCCTTTTCTTGTGCAGCAGTAAGGTCTGTTGCGATGATTACAGGCAGTCTACTCTCAGGGCCAAGAAAAGTGTATTTGAGATGAGCTGGAAGTGGTTTCAACTCTAGTTTGGGTGGTTGCTCTAAAGACGGTTTTGCTGATGGTGGAAGGTCAGTGGGAAGTTTCTCGATCTTATGTGTCCATGGTGGTTGAGTAGAATCCACTGACTGCACACGTTCAAGTTTGAATTCCTTAGCTTCAGACATATTATCTAGCTTATGCTCATTATAATATAGCAGCAGCTCCACTGGATCTTTACATGTTATTGTTGATAGTTGTTGTTGTATTAAGTCATCAACCAAATCGATCATGTAGCATTCTGAATCCAATGGTGCATTAGGTACGTTGTTAAAGACATTAAGGCGGAGTTTGCGGTTTCCGAATGCTATGTCTAATGCACCTGTCCTGCAATTGATTTGAGCATTGATTGTGGCTAAGAAAGGACGTCCTAATATGATTGCCGGTTGGCTTTCTTTGTAAGCACTGTCTGAATCCAACACTAAGAAGTCTACTGGATAGTAGAAGTCTTCGACCTTAACGATTACATCAGATAACATCCCTCGTGGTACTTTGGTAGACCTATCTGCTAATTGTAGGATGACATCTGTTGTCTGTAGGGTTCCTAGATCATGTTGGTCAAATAAATTACCAGGTAAGATATTAACACTCGCCCCTAAGTCTAGAAGTGCTTTTTTAATTTGAATATCGCCGATAGTTACCGGGATCAAGGGTGATCCTGGATCTTTTAGTTTAGGCGGCAGTGAGCTGGTGATAACTGCGCTGACTTATTCAGTGAGGTTGATTTGCTTTGGAAGAGTTATTTTAAATTTTCGTTTCTGAGTACAAAGGTCTTTCAAAAATTTAGCGTAAGAAGGGACTTGTTGTATAGCTTTGATTAAGGGAATGCTAATTTTAACTTGATTAAAAATATCCCATAACTCTTCGTTTTTAGGTCCCTTCTTACCATAAGGAAATGAAGCTGGATTTTCTAAGGCCGTTGGGTAAGGAGCAATTTCAGTACTGGAACTCCCTTCCCCAACTTTAGTCTCTACTAGTTTCTTGGCTTCTACTTCCTTAAAGGTTATTTTCTTAATTTTTGTTTCTACCTTTGACTCCGATCTGGGTGGTTCTTCTTCATAAGCAATTTCTACCTCGTCGTCTGTCTCACTCTCCTTAGGCATTTCTATTTTATTATCTACTTCCTTTCCACTCCTAAGGGTAGTGACTTTATTCACCTCGTTCACTTCGTTGACTTCATATTTCTTTTCTTTGCCATGGTGATGCGATGGGTTAACTGTGGTGTTGCTTGGAAGCTTCCCTTCTTCTCGTTTAGTCAAAGACTCTGCAATTTGTCCCATCTGCCTTCCAAGCATCTCCATAGTTTTTGCTTGAACCATGGTTTGTTGTTTCATGAATTTCATAAATTCGGAAAACTCTTTCGAGTTCCCCGACACTGGTCGTGAATCATTTTCTTCTTTAGGGTCTTGGCGTTTATAATACCGATCATCCTTTGTAGCTGAGGTCGATCCATATTGGAAATCTCGGTTTTGTTGACGAGGTTGCTCATATCTTGGCTTCGCGGGAACATCATTGTCTTGATTATCCCTCCAACTAAAGTTCGGGTGTTTTCTCTATCCCGGATTGTAAGTTTCCGAGTAGGGGTTCTCCCGTTCTCTTCGTTGTCGAAAGCCGAACGCTTCGTTCACATACTCTTCGTGGGTGAAGGTATGTGGGCAGTTCTCTGTTGGATGAGAAGGGTCTCAACAAGTGACACAGCAGACCTGTGCCACTGTAGCCTTTCCCATTCCTTTCATCAACAAGTCCATCTTTTTGCTTAGTTCGGATATGTCAGATTTAACTTCCTTCTCCAACGCGTTGTCTATGCCCATAACTTGGACACCAACACTACTATCCGAACCCGCTTGGACTTTTAAACCTTTACTTAACTGGGTTAGTAATTCCCATGCTTCGTCATCTTCCTTAGCTAAAAAGGTTCCGCCTGAAGCAGCGGTGATCATATTCCTACTTTCTTGACTAACCCCATCCAAAAAGGTTTTAATTAACATGCACTTAGGGATTTCATTGTGAGGGCATGTTCTTAGTAATTCATTTAACCTATTCAAGGCTTCGTGAAATTCTTCCCCTATTTTCTGTTTAAATCCAGTTATTTCTTTACGTTTTTATAGTAGTTTTGCTAATTGGGTAATATTCAGTTAGAAATTCTTTTTTCATTTCATCCCAGTTAGTTATACTATCAGTAGGAAGTGACACAAACCAGTTTTTCGCTCGTTCCTTCAAGAAGAAAGGAAATAGTCTGAGTTTTAGTGCGTCTACGGTCATTCCCCTAACGTGATTGGCCTTACATATAACAGTAAATTCGGCTAAATGCTCATACGGTTCTTCGCTTGGTGCTCCGCGAAAAACGGGTTATATGCTAAATAGCTGTGGCCTAATTTCAGGTTCATTCTCGTTAATTGGGTAGAGAATGGGTGATGGATCAGGGATATCACCCGGCCTATAATGGGATTCTACAGTTCTACTGTCTCTCATCGGTCTTTGGTTTTGTTGGACGTCAACAAGAACATTATCGACGTTCTCGTCTTCCGAATTAATTATTTCTTCTTCCACGTTTACTGTAGGAGCAATATTTTTAGTTTCGTTCGCTTGAGTTGTGGCTCGCCTATTAGATCTAGCAGTTTTTTCGATTTCCGGATCAAACTTCAAGGGTGAAATTCTACTAGAATGTCGTGTGTGCATAAACCTATGAGGGCTAGATGAAGAACTAGAATTAGAAACTTTCTTTTTGGTGAGAATCGATGCTTGCGCCACGATTCCCTTTTTTTTTTAATAATAAAACTAAGGCAGTAATTAATAGCTTAGAAACTAATTAAATAGAATAATAGCAAATAAATAAATTTAAACTAAATTAAATAAGCAACTTAAAGCAAATAAGCAATTAAATTGAGATTAATGAAATTAACTAAATTACTCTAGAAAAAATTAAGTAACTAAACTAAGCTAATTACTAAAATACGTGATTTAAGCGCAACCGCTCCCCGGCAACGACGCCAAAATTTGATGCGAGTGTCGTTAACCCGTCAAAAATACCACTAAATACCTTAGAAGCTAGGGTAAGTAGGGATCGTATCCACAGAGAGCGAGAGGTTAAATGCACGTATTCGAGCGACTAGCATTGTAAAATAATTAATTTAAAGAGATTGATTGATTTATAAAAACGGTGATTACTTGAATTAACTACTTAATTAAATTTGTAAAAAGAAAACTAAATAAAATTGTTTGATTAAATCAAATACGAAGATAACCATTCCCGGATTCCACACTTAGCTTTGTATTTAATTTCTAAAAACGATGTAAAGATTACATAGACATAATCTTTATTATGATTATTATTATCTTCGTTACGTGATCTTGGGCATAGCGCGTGACACGTTTGATTACTCGTCTTAATTAAATAATTAACTCGACACGAATAATAAAATATCGACGAACTATCTTGCGAAACTCAACAAAACAAATAACAGTCATTCGTTTACAATCTAAACATAATTAATAAAACCATGCAAACATAAAGTAATCGTTCATAAAAATAAAACACTTAGCATTGTGCTTCCTTCGAGAATGATTATAATGAGACTAGCCGGACATTGTTGGTGCAATACTTTAGAGTTGTGTATCCATCTTCATAGCCAATGTCGTAGCTGAGTTCGTGTGCTCTTCGTACTTGTGTTCGCTCAAACAGGGTCCTTTTTCCTTAGCTTCCTTCTCCAAAAAACGATCCTTCCTCAAAACTATGACTTTGTATTTATAGGAAAAGCTGGAAAAACCCTAAAAACGGCCGTGTATTATTTTAATGGGTTGGGCGCAGCCGTAGGCGCAGGCCTGCCCCCCCCCCCCCTGCGTCTGTCTGTAAAATCCGTATTTTTGTGAATTAATTTCTTCTGCCGAACACTTGGTCTGGGCGCAGAGCTGCGCCCCCCTCTGCGCCTGGCTCTGAAATTTTGTCCTTTTTTCGCCAATTTAGACCGGATTTTGTTTACCTGTACAAGCACAGAATTTATTCAATAGTAGCACATTCTATGACATTTTCTTACTAAAAACAACTCTTTTAGGTTTAATAAACATGATAAAAACCCGATCAACACCCACCTGTTGTGCTTTTTCTGTCTAGCTTGCAGCCTGCAAAATCAGAATCTGAATATCCTGTTAGCTCAAAACTTGACTCTTTGGGATACCAAAGACCCAAACCTGGTGTACCCTTAAGTTATCTGAAGATTATTTTTATAGCAGCTAGATGTGATTCTTTAGGATCAGCTTGTAACCTAGCACATAAACATGTAGCAAACATAATATCTGGTCTACTAGCAGTTAAATATGGCAAGCTCCCAATCATGCCTCTGTAAGCTGTTACTGAAACAACTTTGCCACTGGTATCTGCATCCAACTTCACATTGGTTACCATTGGGGTTTTGATAGGAGAACTCTGATCAAATTTAAACTTTTTCAAAAGATCTAATGTATACTTTCTTTGATTTATGAAAATTCCATTTGAGGTTTGTTTAACCTGTAATCCTAAAAAGAAAGTAAGTTCTCCCATCATACTCATTTCATATTTAGATTTCATGAGTAGTGAAAAATTCTTTCATAGCTGCTCATTAGTAGAACCAAATATTATGTGATCCATGTAAATTTGAACAAGCATAATATCAGATTTCACCTTCTTTATGAACAGTGTGGTATCCACTTTACCTCTGGATTAACCATTGCTCATAAGGAAATCAGTTAGAGTGTCATACCAGGCTCTAGGGGCTTGTTTTATACCATAGAGGGCTTTGTCCAACTTATAGACAAAATCTGGATGATGTTCAATTTCAAAACCTGGAGGCTGCTTGACATAGACTTCTTATTGCAGCTTATAATTCAAAAATGCATTCTTCACATCCATTTGAAATACCTTCATGCTCTTATGAGCAGCTTAGGCTAGAAACAAACGAATTGCCTCTAACATGGCCACGAAAGCAAATGTTTCATCATAGTCAATGCCTTCTTCCTGTCTGTAGCCTTGACCAACTAGTCTTGCCTTATTTCAAATGACATGACCTTGCTCATCCATCTTGTTCCTGGAAACCCATTTGGTGCCAATTATTGTTTTTCCTTTAGGAGCAGGGACCAGCTTCCATACTTTTTTTCTCTCAAACTGATTGAGCTTCTTGCATGGCAGTGATACAATTGGCATCTTTAAGTGCTTAATCCACTTTCTTAGGCTCCATCAGGGACATAAAGCTAGAAAACATTCAAAAGTTTCTTAAGCTGTCCCATCTTGTTTGCACCCTTTGTTGATGTCACCAATTATTTGATCGTTTGGGTGCCACCTGATCCACTTAGGATCTTGCCTCAATGAGGATTCTCCTGAGTTATTTGCATCTTTAACAGGTCCTGTTGAGTAGCTCTCAAGATTTTCAGACACACTGATATCTTGAGCCTATTCACTTGTTGAACATGACTCTCTAGTGTTGAACATTTCAGCAGAGGATCCAGGAAAATAAGCATTGATTGGTTCAGGACACGATGTTGTCATTATGTCAGTACAGTTATTCATAAAGGGTGTATCAACATAGTCATCATCATGCCCATCATGCTTAGCAGGTTCCACTCTAGATGTATTGGAAGTTTGTGAGTCTTTTTCTTCATTGATGGAATGCATAAGATCATCAAAGTTGAACTCTCCTAAGACAGATTCAGGTACAGCTTTGGTGGAGACATTCCTAGACTCTTCAAAGGTGACATTGATAGATTCATATATCACCTTTCTCTTGTTGTTGTAAACTCTGTAGGCTTTGGAGATAGTAGAGTATCCAACAAACACACCTTCATCAGCTTTGGGTTCAAACTTTGCTAGTTGGTCCTTTTGATTCAGAATGAAGCAGGGCATCCAAACACATGGAAATAGCTAATGTTTGGCCTCCTCCCTTTGATTAACTCATAGGAAGTCTTGTTGAACCTTTCACCACCAAGGATCTATTTTGGGTGAAGCAGGCAGTGTTGACAACTTCAGCCTAGAATGATGAAGGTAAACCTGATGCACACAACATGGTTCTAGCAACTTTAATGAGAGTTCTGTTTCTCCTTTCAGCAACTCCATTTTGTTGTGGAGTTCTTACTGCTGAAAATTTCTGTGAGATCCCTCTTTCTTCACAAAAGTCCTCAAGAGTACTGTTTCAAAATTCAGTATCATGATCACTTCTAAGCTGGTTTACTTGAGCAGAGTTCAGCATTTCCATCTTTTTGATGAATCCAATGATTTCTCTAGCAGCCTCTCCTTTGCTCTTCAGAAATATCACCCATGTAAACCTGGAGAACTCATCAACCATTACTAGAGTGTATCTTCTTCCTCCTAGACTTGGGACACTGACTGGTCCAAACAAGTCCATGTGGATTAAGAAGAGAGGAGTATCAATAGAGAAATTGTGCTTAGATTTAAAAGATGATTTTCTCTGCTTACCTTTCTCACAAGCTGTGTAGAGTTTATCCTTAACAAAGGTTATAGAAGGCAAAACTGTTACCAACTCTTTCTTACAGAGTTTGTTGATATTCTTGACGTTCAAGGTGTGATAGCCTTTTGTGCCATAACCAGTTCAGGTCTGCATTGCTTCTTGAGATAAAGCAGGTTTCACTTGTGGGATCAGTAGATTTCATGTCCACAACATATACACCTTTCTTTCGTTGTGCACACAACACAACTTTGCCTTGGGAATCCAATATGTAACCCAGGTGCTCATCAAAGTTAACCTTGTAGCCAACATCACACAGTTGACTTATGCTTACAAGATTATGTTTCAGCCCAGACACATAGGCTATTCTTTTGAATACAGCAGCACCAGCTTGAAGAGTTCCATATCCTTCTTTGATTCCCTGGACATTGTCACCAAAGGTGACTTTTGGCCCTTTTTCAGGCCTGAGATCACTCAGCAGGTCCTTGCAACTTGTCATATGTCCTGAGCAGCCACTGTCCAAGTACCAAACCTTGGATGGTTGTTTGTCTTGCAGAGTGTCATGAGAAAATATTAGTTGTTTGTAGGGGAACTCATCATAGGGATGAGTTTTCCTACTTCATCAATATTTGTTGATGCATAAGTGATGTTCACACTAATATTTCCTATTTGGATAGTATCAGCTTGGATACCATCCTCATTGACTATGTTACCTCCATCACTGCTCGCTTTTGCAATGATGGAACTAGCAGAGTCAACAGGCCTCATGTCCTCAGTTTCAGGACAGTCTTTGTCCATATGTGTCTTCTTCCCACAATTCTAACATTTTCTCTTTTTAGCCTTTTTGGAAGAAGAGCCTCCAGAAACATATTCTGAGTTATTTTTGTTGAGTCTATCAGCAGGTTTAGCAAACTTATTATTGTTTTTAGATGAATCAACAGTTTGGGTGGAAGGCACAATGGCAACAGCTTTGCCTGTATCTTCTTTCCTCTTTTTGGGAGGACAGATATCAAACACAGGAAGTTTGATTGGCCTTTAACCTTCCACAGGTTTGGGAAACTTATTCCGAGATTTCTCATGTTGAGCAATGGCTTTGCCTTTGCTCTTACTGAGATGTGATGTATGTTGCCTGTCAACATAATCACAGCTTTTGGTTTTGAAAGACTTACCTTCATTTATAACCAATTTTCCACTATGATTTAAAAACTTATTTGAAATCACAGCAGATTTACTTTCAACATGAGACTTACCCCTGTTGAAAGCAGGCTGCTTACCTTTTGAAAACTTTTTCTCAAAATGATTAGCATCAAAAGGATTAACAGGTCTCTTTTCTATCAGCTTTAGACCCAGAGCCTGTTTTGTTAACAGGTTTAAAGTCCACAGCTGCAGCTTGAGCTTGTTTTCCTTTCTTTTGCTTGTGTGAACCAGCAGAGCACTTAGCAGGCTGATTTGACGGAGAACATATTCCATCATCAGTTTTTGGGGCTTTTTCACACAAGCTGTCAGTATTTTGAGGCCTGACAAACCTGTTTGTTGAGACTAGCTTACCATTTACTTTCTGAATAAAGTGCTGAGAAGCTCACCAAGAGTGGATAAGTCATTTTTTCAGATTATTTATCTCAACAATAGAAGCTGCTTTGTCAAGATCCCCTCCAAGAGAGGCTAGGATTTGTGCAGGGATCTGTTGACTGATGCAATGGCTGACTTTTTATGCAGATTGGCACCAAGAGTCAACAATCTTTTGAAGCTTTGCATGTTATATGTCTGTTTCTCTCTTTTCCTCTAATTAAATGGAATTGATGTGTTTTAATTCATCAAGCTCAGTTTCCAACTTATGGAAACTGTCCAGTTTACTAGTTTTTATGTGAAGATCAGTTTTAAGCTTAGAGATTTCAGACAGTAAAACATTGTGCTTCTCAATAGCAGCTTTTAAATCAACAAGCATATATTCAAACATTTTTACTTTTTCATCAGAACTGTAAGCCATAAAGTTTTGTACCTTGTACATCATTGTGGTATTCCAGTTCTCTAAGCTGCTGAAGGCTTCAGCTTCAGCCAGGTCTTGTTTGAAGTTGCTTGTTGATGGGACATCAGTGTTGGCCATCAGATAGTTGTTATCTTCTTCATATGAAGATGAGTCAAATTCCTCCTAATCTCATGTCTCGGCCATGAGTCCCTTTTGCTTGTTGGAAGCCACTGAGTTTTCCAACTTTTTCAGCTTAGCCATGGCCATAAGGTACTTAACCCTGTAGTCATCGTTCCTGTTTATCTTGAATGGTTTGGATGATTGGCCAACAGCTTTAGACACACAGTCAGCAGCTATGTGGCCAGTCTTGCCACATTTAAAGCACCCAGCCTTAGATTTATCAAATGCTTTCTTTTTATGGCATTTGAGTTCCTCTGCAGCATTCTTCCACCAAACCTCTTCTTGTTGAACTTCTTGACAAGCATTGCAATCATTTGCTCATCACCAAGTTCAGCAAGATCTTCACAGTCTTCCTCTTCAGACATCTCTTCCCTTTCATCATCAGCCTGTTGATCAGATTGTGTGAACACATCACATACCTGACCAATAGGTTGTCTCACGCTGGCCACCAAGGCAGCACCTCTCTTAGACATTTCCAAGGCATTTCTTTTCTGTTGCGTTGACTGCTCATCATTCAGTAGGGATCCATACAAATTTACAAGATCCATACCTTTGATGGTGCCTGAATTTCTCAAGATAGTAGAAAAATAGTTCCATTCTTCAGACAGGATGTCAAAGAACTTGTTTACCAGAGTTAAACTGTCCTTTGTGATCCCAACAGCTTTGAGATCATTGATAAGAGCAGTGAACCTGGTATAGGTTTCTGTGAGAGTCTCCTTTGGTTTTGCAAAGAAGAGTTCATACTGTCTAACAAGATTGTTAATCCTGTTATCCAGTGTGATTGTGGGACCATCGCAGACGGTACACAAAGTATCCCACATCTCCTTTGCATTTTTCATTTTCTCAACCTGTTTGAACACATCATCAGGAAGAGAAATGACCAGGTTATTCCTGGCTTTTGCATCAAGAGCAACTAGCCTTTTGTCTTCATCAGACCATTGAGCTTTGGCCTTCTCAAAGGTTCTGATCTCAGGGGCAGCTCCTTCAACAACAGGAGTGATAGTAGTAATAGAAGTTGGCACATAGGGACCTTCCATTACTATCTCTGGCAGTTGTACATCCAGATTCTCTAAGTAGAGCATCATTCTGCACTTCCAACCAGAGAAGTTTTGATGATTGAATTTGGGAGGTTTGGCCATTGAACCATTGTCATAGTAAGAGGAGGAACTGACAGCACTATTGTCCATGGAAAAGTAGGGAGAATGAGAGATCTAGAGTTAACACACACTCTATCTGCTCTGATACCAGTTGTAGGTTTCCCTAGAGTATTGTTCTAAGCTGTAGAGGGGGGGTGAATATAGCAAATTAAAACTCAACACTCTTTTCTCAATGTTTGTGTATACTATTAACAAGTGTTAATTACAAACAAGCTTGACTGCGGAAAGGTTCAAGCTGAGATGACAGATACTAAGACACACTCAGAC
The DNA here is from genome assembly GCA_020465985.1 of Centrapalus pauciflorus. Taxonomy (NCBI): domain Eukaryota; kingdom Viridiplantae; phylum Streptophyta; class Magnoliopsida; order Asterales; family Asteraceae; genus Centrapalus; species Centrapalus pauciflorus. Next base: position 521,608 of record JAANYP010000952.1, read on the forward strand.
TAGATACAATGAATACTCTCACTTAGATGAACTCACTGATTTTACAAGACAAAGATGGACAGCTTGAATATGAGCAGCTTAGACACACGTTACTGTTCTATTCAAGCAGACTTGCATGCATGGAATAACACACTTCAATGCACGATCTGAATTTCTCACTCTTGGTTCTCACAATCCTTAGAAGCTTCCTTTTATACTCTCACTGAGAATCTCAGTGAAGCTTCTTCATTAGACGATGAGATAGTGGGATGTCTTTCCAAAAAGACAAAACAACTATTCTGCACATTCTGAAAAAGCAGACTTGTCTTCATGTGGCAGAATCTTTGTCTTTTTATTTTTTGTCTCTATTGCATAAGCCTTTAACCAAAAGAGGAATGTCACCTTTGCATCTTTCTTCTTTTGTTAAGGCCATTTTGATATAAGAAATGGTCTGTCACCCATTTCAAATATCCTTTTGTCTTCATGTAACAGAACAACGTAGGCAGTCTTTTGCAGTTTCTGTTTTCCACATTGTCTTCAACTTGTAAACTGATCTTGTAGTCAAAAACAATACATGAGGACTTGGAAACATATTCCATAAAGTGTTTAGCCTGTTCACGAAGAACATGTTCTGTTCACAAAGAACAAAACACTTAGAATCTGTCCAAGCTACTCAATAGAACAGAGCAGCGTAGATAGTTTATGTCCAGCCTGTTTAGCAGACAGAACAGTTTGGACAATCTGTGTTTGTTGCAACGAATGCAACAGGATAAACAACTTTGACTCATATTGCAAATCACTTTTTAGGTTTCAATAAGGCATAAACAGGCCTTAAATTATACATTCAAGTGCATCAAACATGTTTGATTAAAAATGTCCCCCTAAGATGTAGAACAGGTTTGACTGATGCCTTTTTGTGCCTAACAGTAGCTTTATTCATTTTGATAAGGATACTATTAGTTATTATATATATGAAGATATTGTAGAATTATTAGGAGATAAGGATAACAATAAACTTATCAGTCTCCTACTATGAGTCGATTTCCTATTTCTTTTTAGTTAGGCAGAGCTACTAACAGAGGTTAGATAAGTTCTTTTGGTGTGTGTAGAAATTTATTAGTCTTTTGACTTTTGGGGGAGCCTAAATCTCGAATCATAGGGAACTTTCACAATCCCTTCTTGTTTGTTTTTGTGCGAGTAATAATATTTCAGTTTGGTTCATATTAAATTGTGTTGGTCCTAAACCTCACAAAGTTTTCTTGTACCCTTTATTTAACCAGATGTAAGGAAGTAATAAATATATAGGATTCTTTTAAATTTTGGAATGCATTCGTCTACTCAGGCAGAAGGACCATATTTCATTCAAATATATATAAAATTAAAAGCAAGGGGGGCCTGGGGGTGCGGGAGGTGCCTAAGTTGGATCTATCAGTCGTTATTATCACAACATAAGTTAATTGAAGAATACAAAAAATGATAATTGTTATGCAAACTTTCACCATTTGTGCCAATGAATTCAACCATTTAAAGCCCAATGTGTATTTTTGGGGATTGCATGCTTAATTATATTTTCTCTCTCATATCATGTTTGTAGGACACTACTGAGAGCATACCATCATAATGGGATATTGGAATTGAAACTATAATCGGCTGCGTAGATGATTTCACATGCATCCTGCATGTGATTCAGGTTGTTATGAGAACTATTTCCAGCTACAGATGAAAGAAAAACTAAGGCAATTAAAATTAAGATGACAAGTGCCAAGCAGAGCTGCAAATGCAATCAATGATGAAGAACCTGCTATCAAGCATTATTCAATAAACCATATTTTCAGCCCAATGTGTTTATTAGCATTGTTTTGGTGAAACTATCTTCTTGTATTAGTTCGTATTTATGATAGGTTCATCTTTGATTTGATAGCTAATTGGTTTTTAGTTGCTTAACTTTAGTTTTTTAAAAATATCAACTTCGTATAAAAAGGCTCCATATCTTTGCATATTTGATATTCCAATTTTCGAATTATCTCAATATGAGAACATATCTTCATTATCAGCTATATTGTTGTAAGTATATCCATTCACCTGACCATCTCCTATAAATAATGCGAAGATATAACCACTTCAAGAATTCAACCCTTCGGCCATTTAACAATCATGGGGCCGTGCTCTAAAAGGATATCTAGTATTATAATAAACGAGGAAAAGAGCCCGCACGTTGTGGCGGGAATAAGTTTGTGTTCTAATGAATAATTAATATAATCGAAATTCGAAAAGCAACGTATTTACGTATAAATGACAATTGAAGTCAATCATGGACACAAAAATAATGACTCTGAAACAACTAATAACACATTTATCAAAAGATCGAATTCATAAAAATTAGTAGCTTAGTAATAGAATTTGGTACAAGTAGGGGTGACAATTTGAGCTCATTCAAGCAAACGGGTTGACGACCAAAAGGTGTAAAATTTACATAATTTTGAATTTTTTTCAAAGAACAATTTTTTTTAATACACCGTTTTATAAATTTTCATTTTTAAAAAAAAATTATGTTTTATCTTAGTTTTCTACAATGGGTCCATTTAACCCTTCGGTCCGTTTGACCCGTTGGGTCAAGATTGCCACCTAGGTACAACCATTTCCTCAAACGAATGGTGTGCAGAAAATATTTCAACTATTAGGTTTAAGATCAAGTAGGAGACAATCCATGTTATATAGGTTCAAATCATTAAACAAATGGGTACAGAACATGATATCTAACAAAATTAAACACGTCATAAAATTGGAAAACGCAATGTGCAGCATCAGTTTATCATATTATAAGATTTTTGTTTAAAAAGTTACTATCAACTTGTCATAATTTGATTGTAATCTAGACGAACCCGATCTTGATTCTTCAAATGCTTCTGTTTATAACCAATTAAATAAAATTAGTTGAAACTTGAAAGCACATAGAATTGGAATAATAAAATATGAGTTTGGTGGTTTCTTCTTTGCCTTATTCACGACCTCAAGGTATAACTGCTCGAACCATTCATATATAGTAGTAGCAGCAAGGAAACCAAACCCTTTAACAATGGTAATGACTTCGAACGGCAACTCACCCTCATACCTAAACAACAATTGAAAACGAAAAGTTGAAAAGAAATCGAACCCTTTAACAATGTAGTGACTTCAAACGGCAACTCACCCTCATATACCTAAAGAACATCTGAAAAATAAAACCTTCAATGATGATTGAGCTACACCTAAAACTTCCAATTTGAACCAGAAAACCTTTAACCTTTGAACCCATCGATCTAAACCCGAAACCTTCAACCATGATACCGAAACCCTCGACATTCAAACACATCGTTTTGCTTGCAATTGAATTTCAAATTAGCACCACTGGTTGTCGAAGATGATGGTTAGACCTCGATTTAAACTTCAAACTAATGCAAGGAGGAAAGATGGCGGCAGTTGCAGTGAAAAATTGAGATGGGTGCTGCTATAAGAGAGCAATGATGGCCGCATGGTGCTATTAGGAGAGTATGGGTGTGCAAAAAAACCAAAACCGAAAAAAATCGAAATACCGAAACCGAAAATCCAAACCATTTGATTTGGACTTTGGTCTGGACGATGGATTTTCTAAAACCGAAAATTTTGGTTCGGTTTCGGTTTTGTCATATACACAAAAACCGAAAAACTCCAAACCGAAACGAAAGTTATATAAATATTAAAATTTTGTTTCTTTGAATATTTTTTTATTCTTATTGAGAAATTTTTTAGTGATTCATTCTTTAGATTATTGGCTTTTATTTTATTTTTCTCTTTTAATAACCATTTCATATGTTTTGTGTTGTTTTTTTAAGCCTAGATCTTATTTTTTATTGAATTTATGCAATAATTAAATTTATTATTGTTAAACGTACTAATATACAATAGGTTTTATGAATGAAGAAAAAAAATTATGAAATATAAAAGATTAAATTAAAAAACCGAAATCCAAACCGAAAAAGCCGAAGTTCAAACCGAAAATCCGAAAACCGAAAAAAAAACCAAATGGTTTGGTTTCTAAAATCCAAAACCGAAAGTTTTGGTTCGGATATTGGTTTTTAAGGAAAACCTACCCAAACCGCATTTTGCTTACCCCTAAGAGAGAGGAAGCACAAGTCTACAAAAGCCAAAGGAAAATGAGTTGTGAAAAAACAAACAAAAAAAAAAAAAAAAAAGAGCTTATAAATAGTGACTTGTGAATAGCTTGAAAACAATGCAATTCCCCCTGGGAATTGTTATATATAGTAATGATAACAATTCTTGTCACATGTCATCCTCCTAATACAATACTTTTTCATTTTCTCGTTCTTTTTAAAAATTAACTTTAATTTAAGTAACATACATATTATTTAATTGAATTCATTTAGAACTTAAAAAATTGAATCTTATTATTTTTTTTTCGTAAACTAATTGAAACTATACTTAATTTTTACTAAAAAATTTCAAAATTAATAAGCTAAAATAAAAGTTTTAAAAAATCAACAAAATAAAAAACTTCAAGTTTAAATATCTCAAATAATATAGAATTTAAAAAATTAGTAAAATATAAAATTTAAAATATAAAATAATAAATTTTAAAAAAACAATAAAATAATAAACTTAAAAATTATATGTCCGAAAGAGTAAATAGTTTTATGAAATAATAATTATACACCTTAGTATACAATAAATTTGAAAAACTTTTTGTTTTCAAATCTTTATTTGTTAAGTATGAAATTTTGACACATTAAAAAAAAATAATGTAACACTCTCCATCTACCCCACAATGCCAGGTAAATAACACGTCAACGAATATATAATATAATAATGGGAAAATTTCACAAAAAACATCAAACTACAAGTTTTTTTTCGATTAAGTCCCTCAATCAATTTTTTTGTCTGATAAGTCCCTTAACTAAATAAAAATCACGAATTTGGTGTTTTTTTTAAAGAAAAGTTACCGGTAATCTGTTAAACGGGTTGCAATTGCTGACGTTGATTTTATAAATCTATGATCTTTTTCGATTAAGTCCCCCAACTAAATTATTTTCTTTTATAAATCCCTTAACAAAATTATTTTGTCTTATAAATCTCTCAACTAATTTTTTTGTCACATAAATCCATTATCTTGATAAAACTCATGTTATTTGTTGTTTTATCAATTTAAGTGATTGTTCAATTGACACTCACGTCACACATACGTGGATTCAAAAAAATAAAACAAAATGATAAATCAAAACGCTCATTTTTATTGTTTAGAGTTTAGTCGGAATGAACTAGTTAAATATATTTAAAAATTGTGGTCTAGACAAACATAGGATCGTTATAATTATCATTTATGTTTTTATATCAAACCAACTTATGTTTTCCAGAATAACGGGCTTTTTAAAAAAATTTATTATTTTCAAACAACCATCGTCGTTTTGAAAAAATATTATTTTCAAGTCAACTTATTTTGGTTTAACAAACATGACATGCTCTGTCATCGAAATAAACATATTCGTTTTTAAAAGTTGAAAAAAATTCATTTTATTTTATCAAAAAGTTGAAAGGTTTAAGTAGTTCGGGGATTTATCAGGAAAAAAAACGAAATGTGGACTTAATCGAAAATTTTTTATACTTTGATGGTTTTTGCAAAATAGTTTTAAGCATGTTAACCTGTTATAACTGGTTAACGGACCAATTTAAAAGATTTAAGCAGTTTGGGGACTTATCAGAAATAAAAAATGAAATGGGGACTTAATCAAAAAAATTTTGTACTTTGATGGTTTTTTGCATAATTTTCCCTATAATAATCCCTAACTGTTCCCAAGGTAAACACATGGAAACCTTAATAATTTAAAACTTTAATTTACATAATAAGTCACGGTAATTCCCGTTTAACTACATAATATCTTAAATATACATAACCCACAAAATAATAATTACCTCTAAGAAAGGTAGCTAAACTCCTCGAACTCTCATATGAAGCCTATTTGGGTCCAGCAGACCTACTAGCACTCTGATCACATGAGATACACATATTTAAACACAACGGTCAGCTAAAGCTGGTGAGAATGCAATGGTTAGTAGTACGATTATTAAAAATCTCAGTTTAAGATTGTAAACTCAATAATAAAACGTTTAGCATACTCTACTAAATAATGTATATGAGATCCCACAAGGTAGCTTAGAATAAGTACTCATCCCGTGTGGAGTGATCCACGTACCCAAATTCCTAGACTGCACAAAGCAGTTTTCAGGAACTCAAAATGGAATCGGGAGCGACCCGAACCTGCCCAACCGCGCGATTTAATATCTCGGTAGCTCATGTGTCCCAAATATCGTATAATAAAACACAGTTCTCAATAAAACTCAATAATACATGCCTGATAATAACACTCGTGATAAAACTCGTAATAATCCCGTAAGGAAAGCTCAGTAAAATATCATGCGAGTATGAAATAAATAATCGTACATGTATCTCAGAAAAACATGCAAACTCACCTGACCCTGAAATCTCACTCCCCAAGTCTCGGTTCCCTGCCCGTACTCCAACCCTATCAACTCGAGACGCTAAATCACAATATAATAACCCAATATCACAAACACGACTCAATAACTCATTACACAATTCCCAGTATCAGAAACAAGCCCTAATACCCAAACACGTGACCCACTTATCCCAAAACCCTAGCTAGATCGCGACCGCGCTCAGTGAGTTGCGGTCGGGCTGACCATCGCGGTCGCGCTCATTCGATCTCGGTCAAGATCCCTATGGCGGCCGAGCCCATCTTGGTGCAGCCAGAGCTTGACCCGTTACTGCCTGCGACCCATCATGCCCCGCGCTCTAGGCATCGCGACCCGCGATCAAAGGATCGCGGACGTGCTCACAAACGAACAATAGCAGTTGCTCTATTTCTTTTCAGCCAGAGGAAAGTTCCCCAAATCTCCATTTCAGCTCGATATATCTCAACAACATCATATGAATTTACTCATTAACATATATAAACTCAATTCAATCAATTAATAATCCATAACAACTCATAACTCAAGATTTGGAGCTCAAAACTTACTTAAACCTTGGTAATGAAGTTGACGGCCAAATTTGAAAGCTTTAATCACACTTCAACTTCAATTATTGTTATTGGTTGCTGCCGGAGCTGGAAACACACACACACACACGACACCTTTGATTTCTGTTTTGGGAAAGAAACTAATGAAGCAAGTAGGCAAGAAGGTGGCACATTTATAGTTTTCTGTTATGCCTTGGCTCGATACCCAATTTTCTGTTCTCGTTATCATAAAACACAAGTTTATATTACCGGGCTCCAAATTAATCAACAATTAACAAGATTGTAATCTTTTACAAAAGTTAATCCCTTAAACCGGTTAACTCATAATCTCGTCACATGATGGTTCCGCGTGTAACTTAATAAATAGTCCAACTCAATAATAATACTTAAATAACTCAATCAAATGATTCCACATATTTTACCCAAAATTGGGATGTTACAAATAATCAAATGCATTTTCTTTAATAAATTTTTGTACTAATATTTTCTAAAACTTCAAAACTACATGTTGCAAAATTTAAATTTTAGAATAACTCAATTTCGAATAATCTTAGTTAATTAATTATTTTTTAAGTTGACGCTGGAATTGTTATATCAACTTTTAATCACTTCGGCAATAAATACTTATTATTAATTAAAACATATTAAATAAGAAAACTTATATATGGTTTAATTTAAGGTCTCTAACAAATTTATACAATTTAAGTTAATATACTTCATAATAATTTAAAATATGAAAATAATTATTTTGTTGATATCTTTGGGACTGATGATAAAATAATAACAAATAAAACATAATGAAGGTTCAACAATTTTTAATCAATAATAAGAAGATAATAATTGAATTGAATCCTCGTAAGAACCATAAAATAATACATTTAAATCAATAATTCAAATATTTTGAATCACATCTTAACCGTTTTTTTTTTTTGACTTAAACTTTGACTTAGAGTCATCATTTTTTACCATCGTCTCAATGATTTTGCATGTATGTCATTTTTTATTGGTGTTATTGTATCTTAATTAAAAAAAAAAAATTAAAGTTATTAAGGGATCCACCTCTTTATAAATATTTAATTTATACCTAAGTTTGTATATCATTCCATGCAACACATAGGTATTAACCTAGTCATTCAATAAATTAAATTGTTTTATAGGCTTAAAAGTTAACACCTTAACATGTAAAAAATATATACGTATGAATAAAATAAAATATTCAGAGACCTAATCATAAAAATAAAGAAATAAATTGGTCTTTTTAATATTAACCTATTTTTAAATATAATATAAATATAATTTGTCGTTTTCTAATGAAGATGATTACTCAATAATTGAGAGGACTGGAGGGGTCGTGAGAAAATTGTTACCTAGGCTTGCTGTAGGTCCCAAAAGGTTTCCCAAGTTTGTTTACAAAGGCTTTAGACGGCGGTGGGGGGGGGGGGGGGTTATACAGCCAAAATCTTTTTCAACACACTTTTTTCTCAATGTCTTATATATATATATATATATATATATATATATATATATATATATATATATATATATATATATATATATATATATATATATATATTAACACTTGTTAATTACAAACAAGTTTGGATTGCGGAATGATCCAAACTGAGATGACAGAATTGAAACAATAGACTTTAAACTAATCTAAGACTCACTCAGACTAGTTACAATGAATTTACTTACTAAGGTTCACTCACTGTTTATACAAGACCTAGACAAACAGCTTTGAGGATGAATAACTTAGACACACTTTGTTATTTTTCTCTAAGTTGAAAGCGAAACTTGCATGCATGAAAAACACACTTTGCTTTGCAATGCACGTTCTCTGTTTGTGGATATCTCTCACTTATTTTAATTCCTTGGAAGCTTCTCTTTTAAACTCACTCTCAGAATCTCAGTGAAGCTTCTTCATTGGTTGGTAGAGAAAGTGAGAATGACTTGCATGAAGACAGAATTACTTTTCTGCATTCTGACAAATCAGGCTTTGTCCACCTGTTGCAGAATGTTTTTCTTTTCCTTTTTGTCTCTGTTTAGCTTTACCTTAAAAGGGAATGTCAACTTTAGACCTTTACTCTTCATTGTAATGCTAATTTATGTAAGAAATGGTTTTTCACCCATTTCAAAAATCCTATTTGTCTTCATGCATCAGAACAGCTTTGGCAGAACTAGGGGTATCTGATTTTCCACTTTCTCTTGAGTTGTAGACTGATCTTTACGTTCAAGACTTTGCTTGAGGACATGGAAACAAATTACATAAAGTGTAGAACCTGTTCACAAAGAGCATAACACTTTCTTGGGTCAAAATTGTTCAACAAACATCAACAGCTTATACAGTTTATGCCAAAGCTGTCCAACGGTTATGGAAAGCTTTGACAATCTGCCAAGTTACAACTAATGTAACAGTGTAGATAGAGTTAGGCTGATTTCGTAAATCACTTATCAGGATTCAATAAGGCATTTAAAAGCCTTAAATTCTCCCCTTAAGTGTATCAATAAGGTTTGATTAGAAATCTCCCCTTATGATACAGACTGGTTTGATTGAGGCCTTTTTGTGCCTAACAATCTCCCCCTATTTGCAATATTTAGCCTGAAGCTCACTAACCAATTATCACTATATACATTTACATTACAATGAACTTACAACAAAGAACTAAAGTAAACGATCAGTTTATATACAATGAAAACTGATTTAAACAACGAATGTTTACAAAAAAAACAAAGTACAACAAATGTACAATATAACTTCAACTAACTGCACTGTTGATGTTGGGAGCAGATATTGGTAAACATGACCAACTGAAGATCGACTTCCATTCTTCATCTACTCATCAGCAGTAGATGGGCCTTGTTCCTTCTCCTTTTCTTTCTCAGAATCAACAGCAGCTTTGTGGAGTTTCTCCTAATCCATACCAGTTAGCATTTCTATTTTGTCTTTAAAACTTTCTACCTCTTGTTTAAGATAGAAAATCTCTTGGTTGTTTAGCTCTCCTCTTTCATAACAAGCTGCTAACTGATTCAAAATTACCACTCTCCATCTGAAATGCTTGACATAAGCTGTCATGAACCTGAAGGCAATAATTTGTTTGACACCAGCTCTGGGATGATCTGAGGCTATCGGAAAACACATTTTCTTGGATAGGGGATCCTCAAAGAACACTCCAACCTCAGGATCTTCAATGTATTTACCTTCGAAAGGTTCTACACCTTTAGGCATACTATGATCCATACCTTTGATTTCAGTGGCATAGAACCCCTGTTCAATCAGCTTTACAATCTCCTCAAGCTTTGAATCTCTTGTCTATCTTCTAGGTTTGATTTTGGGTTCCATCTTGGAGGTTCCCTTGATCATGTCTTCTGGAATCAAACCCAACCCTTTCACCTTTGCCATTAGCTTTCTTACAAATGCTCTGACAGTTTTAGCAGTTTCAGATTTTAAACTGCTCAAAGCATATGCAAGTTCAACCCTTTCCTTGTATCCCATTCTAGCTACATCAACTGCTTCACATGACTCAAGTTCAGGGCCATCAGTTGCAAATCTTGTGATCTGTAGCTTCCAAGGCTGATTTTTCCTTGAATTGGGGTCAACTTTGAAAATTGTTTCCTTGGAAATTCTTCTTTCAGCAACATCAAAAGAACTTCTTTCTGGCTAAATTGTCAAAGTGGAATTGAGTTCTCACAGATGAAGGGTGGAAGACATAGATTTCTCTTTGGTCACAACCTTAGAGCGTTTCTCCTTCTCAACTTTCTTCTCACTCTCTATCTCTTTAATAGCCTCCTTTAACTACTTTTGCACTACCAAGGATGACATTTTTACTTTCTTTGCCTCCTTGGCAGCCAAAACCTGAGCAGCTTTCACTGATGCTGCTTCTTCTTTTGCTCTCTCCAGTAGCTCAGTCTGTTCTTGTTTCCACTAATCGTAAGTGTCAAGTGGAATGTTCATTTTTCTTGAGCCTTATCATACTTGAGCTAGAGCTATCTTTCAGCCTCTGTATCCACAACAATTTTACCTTTTTCCTTTGGCTGCTGTCGATAAAGCTACCACAGTTTCTTCCTCCTCAGATGATTCCAGGACAAGCTGTCTTCTCTTGCTGGGCCTGTCATCAGGGATAGGTTCCTCCTCCTTAGATGGTGTAGGGGTTTGTTGGGAAATAATCTAAGTATGTCAAGCTGTTAGTTAGGATTTGTCAAGCTGTTAGTAGTAATTCTGTGTAATTACAAAGTTCGAGCTGCCTGTTCAATAAACTCGAGCTGCTAGTTCAAAAGTTCAAGCTGCCAGAGTCAAAGTTCAAGCTGGCTAAAATTCAGGAAGTGATAAAGATTTCAAGATTTGAAGATCTTCCAAGCATATCTACTACCAGAGAAATCACAGTTCGTCAAGGAAAAAAACTAGAAGGCTATATATATAGAGATAGACTAAGTCTTTCTCATGAAATCGTGGTGCATAAGTTTTCATATTGTAATTGCATTCTGATATAAGTTTCTAAAGCCTCTAAGGTTGAAAAACCCTAAGAACAGTTTGTGTTCTTCGTCTAATCAAACAAATTAGAGGTGATTGTAATAAGAGTTTTGGCAATACAAAGGTTTCGATATTGATTGAGTTTATTTGATTATCTGTTCTTTATTATTCTTAAAGTTTTTCTTACACAATTAAGTGTTATTCTGAAAACTTCTTAATTGGACTTTGTTTCAAAAACGAGGTTATTGGTTTAACTTTGATCTATTTAACCAGTTAATCATAGGTGATTTTGATCTTGACAAGTGGTATCAGAGCCACGGGTTTTGTTTTGATTTTATTCGTTGTTTTCAAAGTCAGAAACTTTCATCTTTTAAATTTTCTTTTTCTGCAATGGAGTTTGATAGTAGTAGTAGTGGATCTGGGGAAGGACTTACCTATTCTCAAACCGAGATGTGGAAACTCAGGATTCAACATCACATTCAATTCATTGATTATGCCTTATGGGAAGCTGTTGGAAATCTCCTGCAGTTGATCCTGTACTAGATGTTGAAGGCAAACCAAAAAGAACACCTCCAAAAACTGAGATTGAAAGAAAGGCTAGAATGAATGTAGTCAAAGCCCTTACTATTTTACAAATAGCCATTCCTGATGCTTATCAACATCAGTTTAAAAAATTCTATAATGCTAATTTTCTATGGCTTGCTTTAGAGAAAAGATTTGCTGGCAATGCTAGAACAAAAAGAAACCAAAAGGATCTTTTAAACAGCAGTATGAAAAATTTTTCTGGAGGAAAGAATGAAAACCTTACTCAAATCTTTGATAGAATTAATAAGCTGATAGGTGAGTTGGAGAGTGCTAAGGTTAGCCTAGATCAAGATGAAGTAAACAGAAAATTCCTCAGATCTCTTAGTGAAGAATGGACAATATATGCTGCACAATGGAGAACAAAGGACACTCTAGATGAGATAGAGTTGGATGATCTCTACAACAACCTGAGAGTGTTTGCATCTGAAATTGAAAATAATAAGAAACTCTTTTCTTATAACCAAAACACTGCTCTGCTATCATCAGCATTAAATGATAAATCAAACTGCTGTGACTCTTTTTCAGGATCTGATGGCAACACTTCTGAAGTTCATTATGAGCCATTTGTTGCAAGTGATGGACTTTTTGCTCTTAATGCTGAAGATCTGGAACAAATACATCCAGATGATCTAGAAGAGATGGAATTAAAGTGGCAACATGCCATGTTGACTATGAGGGCGAAACAATTTCTTAAAAGTACTGGCAGAACAAACTTTCAAGCCAGAACAGAAGGCAAGCCAGCATTTGACAAATCAAAGGTTGAGTGCTTCAAATGTCACAAGCTTGTCCACTTTGCTAGAGAGTGTAGATCATAAGGTCAGTAGCCACCAAGACCCCAACAAACCTATCAAATACAATCTTCACAAGCCCTTGTTTCTCAAGAAGACAATGTTTTTGACTGGAGTGACCAAACAGAAGATGAGTTTCAGGATCAAGCTCTTATGGCAGAAACTACAACTGTCACTTCCACTGAACTACCATCTGAGGTAAATGCTAAACTCTGCTCTCAAGCATTCAAAAATATGGTTAAAAAGTACGAAGATCATTATGAAAGCATGTGTAAAACTCTAGCTAAGATGGAAGAGAGGAGGTATGAGTATATGCAGGCAATAGAGGGTCTTGAAAAATAGATCAATGACTATAAGGACAATGAAATTCAGATTGGACATGATGGTACATATCATGAGTGGGAGAAAAAGGAAGTAAAAGAGAAAATAGAAACCCTTACTAAGAAACTAGAAGAGGCTGACCAAAAGGTGTTAGATGCTCATAAGAAAGTAGAATCTATAAACATTGACTTGGGCAGCTTCAAGTTGGCCAATCAAAAGTTAGAACACCTAATGGAAGTCCAATTTAAAGATAGGGTAAAATCTCAACTCAATCCCAAGAAAGGAATAGTATATAATGCTACTCCACCTCCATATAACAATAAATACATTCATCCTATGAGTGAAGTTGCTGATAAGCTTGTGAATGAACCATTAGATGAGAAATGAAAACTGTAGATCCTATCCTTGATGATAAGCCTAAATCTGAAGAAGAATTGGTTACTAATGAAGGCAGTAAGAGTGAGGAAGCAGAGAGTAATTCCAAAACCATGAGTGAACCCATAGGTCCTCTTGTTTCCAACTCTATCAGAACCAGCAGCCTGAGAGAAGAAACCAACAGTTTGAAAGGAAAAGAGAAGATGAGTGAATACAATCATGCTCCATATGTTTCTGTACCTTCTAATTGTAATATTGCATCTTCTTCCAAAACATATAAAAAGGGTAAAAATGTTCTAGTATGCACATGCCAAAAGCATGGTGTCTAAAAGTTTGCCACACAGCAGCAGGTAAGGGGTAATCAAAGGAACAAGAATCAGTTATGGTCAAACAAAACTGGTTCCCCTATCAAAACAATCAAAAGATGTTTCCACTGTGGCAGGAAAAACCATCAGGCCAAGCACTGTTTATATAAACCACCTGTTGCAAAACAGACTATGTTTCAAAAACATGCCATTTCACAAAATTCAAAAGTTTCAAAGGCCTCAAAACCTTTCACCCCAGTTCCAAAGAATACAGTTGATCACATGTTCATAAAAGTCAACAAAAGGCAGCCTGTACACCAAAAACAAGCTTTAATGAAATCTAAATTAAGCATGAAAAAGGTATGGTGTGTCAAAGGAAAAAACACAGCTCAAACTGCTAATACAAAAGTTGAAACTGCTAAGTCAAATGTTGGAACTGGCAGTGCAAATTCTGAAACTGCTGGCACTCAACATCCAGTTCCAACTGCTAAGTCAAAAATTGGAACTGGTAGTGGATCATCTGAGACTGTTAAAGAAAGGCTGGAAAGAACAACTGGACACCTCATGTCATAACTAAATACTCCTCACAGACTCCACTAGCGGATCTCACTAAGTTTAAAAAGACACAAACAGTATTTAGTTATCTCAATGCACAAGGACAACCCAAAACCAACTTGGTTTGGGTTTACTCCACTACTAACTAAGCTTTTTCTTGTGCAGGGCAACCACAGGAACCAACATAGGATAAGATGGCATATGGACAGTGATGCTCTAGGCACATGACAGGCAACTCTAAATGCTTGTCAAATTTCAAAAGCTTTGAAGGAGGATTTGTTGCATTTGGTGGAAATTCCAAAGGAGGTAAGGTAACAGGTAAAGGTACTGTCAAAGTAGGTAATATGAAATTTAACGATGTACTTTATGTTGAACAGCTAAAGTACAACTTACTAAGTGTTTCTCAAGTGTGTGACAAACAAAATATTGTTTTATTTACAGACTCTGAATGCATTGAAATACTTGAAAATCTTGTTTTACTTAGAACACCAAGAAAGGACAATGTCCACTGTTTGGACACGACATACTTATCCAAATCAAGTACTTTAGGCTGTTTAATATCCAAAGCATCATCCAATGAGTCTGCTCTTTGGCACAGAAGGATGTGTCACATGAACTTCAAATCCATGAATGTTTTAGTAAAAAAGAACTTGGTAAGAGAATTACCACAGAAGGAGTTCATATGTGATGATCATTGTGTAGCCTGCCTCAAAGGCAAGCAACACAAAACTTCTTATAAGGCCAAAGAAGTAAATTCAATCTTATCTGCTCTTCATCTTATTCATATGGATCTTTTTGGTCCAACATCTGTTTTGAGTTTGAATAAAAGAGCCTACTGTTTAGTCATTGTTGATGATTTCATCAGGTTTACATGGGTTTATTTTCTTAGGACTAAGGAAGAAACTGCTGAGTTGGTCAAGTCCTTCATTCTAAAAATTGAAAACCAATCTAACTTAAAAGTCAAGGTGATCAGGTCAAACAATGGAACTGAGTTTAAAATCAAATCCTAAACAGTTTCTGTGAGTTAAAAGGATTGCAAGGCAATATAGTGCACCTAGTACACCACAACAAAATGGTGTAGCTGAAAGGAAGAATAGAACACTAATAGAGGCTGCTAGAACCATGCTATTCCAACTTCCGAATGACCTTCTGGGCAGAGGTAGTAAATACAGCCTGTTATGTTTTAAATAGGGTTCAAGTTGTCCAGTCACAAGGGAAAACTCCCTACGAGCTATTCCATCACAAGATTCCCCTAGTGGCCTTCCTAAAACCATTTGGATGTTCATGCACTATCTTACATACTAAAACTCACTTAGGTAAGTTTGAGAGTAAGGTTGAAGAAGGATTCTTTGTAGGATACTCTACACAAAGCAAAGCCTATAGGGTCTATAACAGTGTATCTAAAACCATTGAAGAAAGTGCAAATGTTGAGTTTAATGAAAATACTGCAAATGTCAAAGGCACTGGTCCTGATTGGTTGTTTCATTTAGATTCACTAACAAATTCTCTGAGCTTTGTTGAGTATTCTGCAGGAGCAGTTGGAAACAATGTTGAAACTGCCAGTACAAATCCTCATGCTGTCAACACAAACATTCAAGCTGTTGGCACAAAGTTTCCAACTGTTGAAGATTCTGATAGATGGGATGAGTATACTATTCTACCACTTCATATTTATGACCCACCTGGGGTTCTGATTGACCAACAAGACAAACATACAGAGTTTGAAGTGCCAATCCCAAGTCCCGAAGTAACAACTCCAACCAATAGGGAAACAGTCCCATCTCCAGATCAAATTGTTACCACAGTAGAATCATCAAGTGGTGCAAAAGGTGATGATACCAATTTGGGAAGGTCATTTCAGATAGAAAGTGAACCTACACTCAGGGTTCACAAATATCATCCTCTTAACCAGATCATGGGCGATTCACGCACTCCTGTGCAGACAAGGACAATGATCCACAAGGAATCAACTGCTTCTGAAGAAGCAGTTCCTAAATTCATTCTAGCTACCTTTGATCATGAATGATTTATGTCACAATTAGAACCAAAGAAGGCATCTGAGGCTCTGAAGGATTCATCTTAGATTGAGGCCATGCAAGAAGAACTTTTGCAATTCAAAATTCAGAATGTGTGGACACTAGTTGATTTGCCTAAAGGAAAAAGGGCAATTGGTACAAGATGGGTTTTCAGGAATAAAAAGGATGAAAGAGGTGTAGTGATAAAAAACAAAGAAAGGCTAGTAGCTCAAGGTTACACTCAAGAAGAAGGAATAGACTATGATGATGTCTTTGCTCCAGTAGCAAGGATTGAAGCCATCAGATTGTTCCTAGCCTATGCCAGCTACAAAGGGTTCAAGGTGTACCAAATGGATGTGAAATTTGCATTCTATATGGTACAATTGAAGAAGAGGTATATGTGTCTCAACCTCCTGGGTTTGAAGACTATAAGTATCCAGACAGAGTCTACAAGTTAGACAAAGCACTCTGTGGGCTCCACCAAGCTCCTAGAGCATGGTATGACATTTTGTCTTCCAATCTACTTCAAAATGGTTTCAAGAGACGTACTCAGGACAAGACACTGTTCACAAAGTCTATCAAATCAGAGATCCTTCTTTTTCAGATTTATGTTGATGACATCATCTTTGGATCCACCAATGATATCCTTTGCAAAGAATTTGAGACTATGATACACAAAAAGTTTCAAATGAGGTCAATGGGAGAACTAACTTTCTTTCTAGGATTGCAGGTCAAGCAGAAGCCCACTGGACTCTTCATCAGCCAGTCAAAGTATGTGAAGGATATTTTGGAAAAGTTTCAATACAAGGACACCAAGGTTGCTAGCACACCAATGGACACTCATAAATAGCTTGATGCAGATAAAGAAGGAATGGATGTTGATATTCATTTGTAAAGATCCTTGATAGGTTCACTAATGTATCTCACATCCTCTAGACCAGATATAATGTTTGCTGTTTGTGTTTGTGCCAGGTTCCAATGTGCTCCAAAGGATTCACATCTGTTTGCTGTTGAAAGAATCTTTAGATATCTAAAAGGTCAACCAAAATTAGGCCTATGGTATCCTAAGGACTCTCCTATTGAACTAACAACCTACTCTGACAGTGACTATGGAGGTTGCAACATAGACAAGAAATCCACAACTGGAGGATGTCAATATCTAGGAGCAAGACTAGTCTCTTGGCAGTGCAAAAAGCAAACCACAGTCTCCACTTCATCCACTGAGGCAGAGTATGTTTCAGCTGCTAGTTGTTGCACTCAGGTTATGTGGATTCAGAACCAACTAAGAGACTATGGTATGAACTTTCAATCTAATCCTATATACATTGACAATTCAAGTGCAATCAGTATTGTACAAAATCCAGTAAAATTTCCCAGAACCAAACACACAGATATCAAATTCCATTTTATAAGGGATTGTAATGAAAAGAAGTCAATCCAAGGTACCAAAATTCATACTGCTGATCAGTTAGCAGATCTTTTTGCTAAACCTTTTGATGTGCGAAGATTCACCTTTCTGGTCTTAAATATTGGTATGGTAAATATGGATTAATTTATCTTGCATTACCATCATCTATACTATGTGAAAAGCATTTACTATATGTGCTTAGTTAAGGGGGAGACAATGTTACATTAGATGCTGTTCAGTAAACAACTAACAGCTTGAAGAGTCAAGCTGCTAGTTCATTTTCTCGGACTATTAGTTGTTCACTTGGTTTGTTAAGTGTGCAGGGCATTTCAGTCATTATTAAGGAGGTTGTACGCGGGACTAGATATTTTTCAAAATCCAAACCCTTAAAAGTCCCAGTTTCGTTTGATTGCAACTATCAGTTGCAAAATATCTTCCATAATCCATTCTCTTTCTCTCTCTATGCGATTTTCAGATTTTCGAGCCAAACCCTAAATCCTATCGTTTGTGATCACCAATGGAGTTTGTTAAAGAACACAACTGCCTACCCTACTCCCTCAAACATGGTGAACTGCAACCCTTCCATAAAATAATGGATTTTCTTCGTCATTCTTCTATCCACTATGATCTTACTGTAAATCCCACTATATACGTCTCTCATATAGAGCAATTTTGGAAATCAGCCACTGTAAGTACTCAAGAGGGAATCACTTCTTTTATATCTACCATTGATGGTAATACCATTACCATAACAGAGGAGTCCATTCGAAAGCATTTGCATTTGCAAGATGCTTCAGGTATATCTGTTTGAAATAGGGTATAGGGGCCCAACAGATTCATTTACCTTTTATAAAGCACATTTTTGGTCCCAAATGGAAATATCTTGTACATGTTCTTCAGCAGTGCTTAAGCCCTAAAAGGATTGGTTGGTCTGAATTTTCATCAAATATTGCCACTGCTCTAGTGTGCTTATCCACTGGCCAACTGTTCAACTTTTCAAATATGATTTTTCAAGGAATGTTAAGGCACCATGCTTTAAAGAATGGGAAATTTTTGATGTATCCTCGTTTTTTGGCTGAAATAATAGTAAAATCTTGCAATTCTTTAAAAGTACATAAAAGGATATATATTTCCCATAGGCACCCTTTACCATATGTAAAAAGGCTTTTAATACCACGTGCCAATTTTCATTATGTAGATGTCTCTTTGCCTCAAGCAATGCAGACAATCTTTCCAAGAAACAGAGGAGAGGATCCTGAGTAGGCTTAGCCTCATATTACTGCTTCACCCCCAGGATCCCAGCCCTCTCCTCATGATACAAATATACCCTCTGATCCTTCTTCTATACGTACCTCCGCAACCCCATCACTAAAAGTATACAAGAGAAAGGGGTGTTGGAGCTCCTTCCTCCTCAGTCCAAACCGCATAGCCAAATAACTCTGTGCAAGAGGATACTCTTGTACATCATATCGAAAGGGAACCCACTAAGGACACTCCCACCCTCAATATGGAGGTGAACATCCCTTCTGAGGATGTTCATATGGGTTTTGTAACTGGTAGTACTGATGTATCTGCACAAGGGGCACATGACAGTACTAACATTACTAAGACCACTCCCATGGCAACAGAGGGTGTGCAAGCACCTTCTGGAAGTCCCTAGAACCAAGAACAAAGGGGCCCAGATGTTTCTTCTACTTCTGGTATTGGTGCCAGTGATAGATCTCAAATCCCTCTATCATTTGAGGATCTTGAAGCTAGTCTGCAATTAATGGCTTTAACAGATCAACAATTGAAACCTGTTGTAGCTATTCTGGAACATTATAAGAGCATAATTGCTGCACAGGGTTCCCAAATCATTGCTTTACAACAACTCTCATCAGTCCAACAGCAAAAGCTTGCCCAGTTTAAGCTTGGTGAAGCTATATGGAAATAAGATTGTTCAGCTTGAAAAGCTGGTTCAAACCCTGTTAGCAAAGGTTTTTGGTCCCTCTGATCAAACCAATGCATTCAAAAAGGGGGAGAATAAGGAGATCCCATTATCAGTCCAAACAGCTTCTAGTTCACCATTGGCAGCTTCAGCTTCTAGGCTAACAGTCCCAACAATTTCTCAAACTGTTAGTCCAGAAGCTCAAGTTGTTTCTATTAAAAGGCCAGGAGGAGTGTTCATAAGAGAAAGCATTCAAGAATCATCCCCAGCAGTCCAAGCTACAGCAGCAACCACAGATAAAGGAAAGGGCATTTTGATTGAGTCTCCAAAGACCAAATTTATTTCAAAAGAAGCCCAAGTTGCTCATGATGCTGAATTGGCCAGAAAATTGGTAGAAGATTAAGATCAAATCCTAGACCAGCAAGCCCAAGAATTTATGAGGGATGATGAAACCCTTGGAGACTATCTATGTGGGTTTGTGGTTAAGGAAAGTTAGAAGAAGAGAAAAAGGCCAATAGGGCCTTCAAAGGGTGAACACATAAAATTTTTTGATAAACTTCTCTGCAACAGCTGGTGTTTCTAAAGTTATTGCACAATCATGGCCAACAGAGAAACTTCAGGCCTTGTATGACAGAGAAATGGAAAAGGAAAAGGAAAAGGAAAAAGCCTCCAAACAAGTCCAAGATCCCCCTCAAACTATTGCTGATGTTCCTCAATCTGAAGTTATTCATCAAGCAAAGTTTGATCAAGTCAAGAGAGTTCTGTTTGACCAACAGTTAGAAAAGGCAATGGAAATAGAAAAGGCTATTGATCAACAGGAATTCTCCAAACCACCTATTACTTACTGGTATGCCAAATCAATGGACGACATAGACCTGGTATATCATTTTGTAATTAAAGGAGAAGCTGGTCCAGAAGAAGAGTACAAAAGCCTGATCCAAATAGTCCAGAAGATGACTAGAGAAGAGCTAACCCAAATGCAGAATATTTAGGACGACTAGCCACTCCAGGTCACCAATAGTGTGGGTTCAGAATAACCTAAAGGATCTTAGAAGCATGTTTAATCCAGAATCCACCAGAGTGGATATAGAAGCTGCCAAGGTAGTGAAGATTGTACATATTGATCTATATGCAAAATTCATGACATATAGACTCAAACTTGTAGAAGGATCCATCAGATTCTACATTTTTGAATTTCTTGATTTGTCAAAAGAATTGCTACTCCAAATGAGCTCAATGAAGATTGAATGTGATAGAGAGGAGTTGAAAAGACACTTAATAAAATCTATAAGGCAGAAGCTTGCACAGATGTAATATGTAAGTTTTTGGATGCATTAGTTTGTATTTAACAGTTTTACTTTGTACTTATTTCCTTATTTGTATAGAAACTTAAAGTCTTTTGTTAAGAATATAAGTTAGGGGGAGAATGTGGGAAATAATCTAAGTATGTCAAGCTGTTAGTTAGGATTTCTCAAGCTGTTAGTAGTATTTTTGTGTAATTACAAAGTTCGAGCTGCCAGTTCAATAAACTCGAGCTGCTAGTTCAAAAGTTCAAGCTGCCAGAGTCAAAGTTCAAGCTGCTTAACAGATAGATAACAGTAAGTGCTAAAATTTAGGAAGTGATAGAGATTTCAAGATTTGAAGATCTTCCAAGCATATCTACTACTAGAGAAATCACAGTTCGTCAAGGAAACAAACCAGAAGACTATATATAGAGATAGACTAGGTTTTCTCATGAAATCGTGGTGCTTAAGTTTTCATATTATAATTGCATTCTGATATAAGTTTCTAAAGCCTCTAAGGTTGAAAAACCCTAAGAACAGTTTGTGTTCTTCGTCTAATCAAACATATTAGAGGTGATTGTAATCAGAGTTTTGGCAATACAAAAGTTTTGATATTGATTGAGTTTATTTGATTATCTGTTCTTTATTAAACAATTAAGTGTTATTCCGTAAACTTCTTAATTGGACTTTGATTAAAAAACAAGGTTATTGGTTTAACTCTGATCTATTTAACCAGTTAATCTTAGGTGATTTTGATCTTGACAGGGTTGGAGACATAACCTGTGTAGGCTCAGCTGTCCCAAAAACTTGAGATGTACCTACAACATCACCAGTTGTTAGATGGCCTGCTGCTTGACCAACTGAAGCTGATTTCTCCTAAGAGGGAGATGAAGATTTCTCCCTCTTAGACTTGGTCTTTGTGGCAGATTTCTTCTCCACCTTTAAAAGAGATGACACAGAGCCTTCAACATCAGTGATGCCCAAAGGAACGAATCCAACAGGCTTGACAGTACCAGGTTTGGTAACAGGTTTAGAACCCACCAAGCTATGCAATAAGAAAGTCATGTTGTCCTTAATATCAGCTAACTTGGTAAGGCAGTTTGCAACGGAGGATGATTGAGAAGTGATAGTGGCTTAAAGAATGGAAATAGGAGCCTTGTCAGTGTCACTGAACATCAGACTGTTAAGCTGTGCAAGAGCAATATTTATAGGTTCTTGCACATCTTCAAAGCTTGATGCCACAGAGTTTGACATAGATACCACTAAGGCATTCAAAGAGGCTACATTTGAGGGCAGAGAGACAAAGCATGTTTCAGCTATACTTGACAGTTTTTGGGAAACAGCTGCCAAGCTGGACACAGAGTCCTGTTGACTTGAAAAGAGATGAGAGTGAAGTGGAGAGTTGGTGCAGTTGTGCAGTGTGTTTAAGCAGCTATTGGGAGTAGTCAGGTTGTGAAGAGGGTGCTGGAAAGGATGACTTGAACGAATCAAGAAATCCTGCAAGCTGTGCAGATATGGAGTCTATTATTGTAGAAGGAAGGGTTGTCATGGAGTTTTCTAAAGAACTAACCTTGTTGGTCAACACAGTAAGCTGTTCCTTCAAGGAAAGATATTCTGGAGACGGAGGAGTATGGGTGAATTGTTTAGATTGAGTTGACGGTGATGAGGGTGAGGATGATGGAATGGTAGGTTCACTTGGTGATGGTAGGGGCACAGTGGAAAGAATCTCCATGGTCTGTGCAAAAGACAAGTGACCTAATTTAGAGGGGTCAAGGATACCTTCAGCAGTGGCCAAACCTGCATCATAAGGTGAGGGGATGGGGGATTTTTGGCCTCTCAAGAACCACTAGGATTGTGATTGCTTCATCAAAGGCATGTGTTACCCTCAGTAGTGCCTTAGTTTTGAGGCACTTCTTCATGAGGTGAGGTGGTGTGCATTTCAACATCATCACCGGTGAAAACTGGTGATGGAATTTTGATGTTAGGAAAGCCTTCACAAGAGGGTTGTTCTGCACTGTGAGGATCATCAGGCTGGGAAGTTGGTCCTTCAGCAGCTGATGGGGTTTGATCAGTTGTATCATGAGGAGCAGAAGATGAAGGCTGATCAGTTAAATGACTTGAACAAACTATGTTGGCAACTTGTGCAAACTCAAGTGGTTTAGGAGAAATATGAGTGTTGGGAAGGTAGGCTGGCTGATTTCTTTCTTGCTAAGGATTTTCTACTTTGCCTGGAGTATGTGTTGGGAGGATTGAGAGGTTGTTATGTTTGGACTGGAGAGGAGACTAGGCTAGAAATAGGGGGTGTAACATGATCCCTGGTCTTAGATGGCACAGAGCCACCAGCCACAAAGGTTTCTGGTTCAACAGATGAACCTGGGAGATCATCCTGCTCCCCCTCAGGCACAGAGACTAAGGGTACAAACTTGGTTTTTCTAGCCTTCTGGGTGACAGGCCCTGCTGCTGTGGACTTCAGGGCATGTTTTTCCCTTGATCCAACAACTTTGGATTTTGAAGTGGGAGCACCTATTGGATCCACCTCCTGTTCAGAAGGTCCTTCCACCGAACCAAGCAACCTCCTCATTGGTGTTGTGAGAGGAGGTTCTTCAGAGGTAATCTCCTGTTCAGAAGGTCCTTTCAGGTTGTGGTTTATCATATTTTTCGACCACTGGCAGATGATGTACATCTCGAAGAAGAGCAGCAGATATCTCAACAACTTTTGTGTTGTTGAGAATGGTTCCTCGAATAACTCTGGAAGCAGAGTCATATGAACAGGTATACCAGAACTCATATTACACCTGGAGTTGCAGTCATGGCACAATGCAATGGGTGTGCCTTGATGAATTCCACCATCAAATCATAACCTTTACCAACATAGTTTTTGGGTATTGTCAGATTTGTACGTAGTTGGTGGGTTTGATGGTGAGAGTGGTAGTAACTGATGGGTGTTTGACCACATCATCACTAAGGAAGACAGGGTCGGAAGCCATTTGTGAAGTTGATGACAATGCACAAAGCAGAGACACAAAGTCTGTTAATGGTGGTTAGGGTTTTTTAGAGAGTATGGATATATGTAGGGTCACAGTAGGGAAGAATAAGATGAAACAGTGATAGTGGGTATTTATAGGATTTTTAATGTGAGATAGTGGGATAGAGAAAATGGCGGTTGATTTGAAATGTGATGGCTAACGGAACGGAATGGTTACCACGTCAGCACGTTTGTCAGAAAAGCGTGACACTTTTCTCCGCTTAAACACGTAACACACATCATCCACAGGTAATTAAGGTAAATAACTACATAACTTATATAACTTAAATGTGAAGTAATGTTAATTAAAAGTGGATGTTCAAAGGTTGTTGCTCAAACCTGTGATGACAATGATTCATCCAGAAACTGATCGGTCTGTAACCAGTTTATGAAACCTGGCAGTTATTTAAGGGCATGTTTCAATTTGAAACATGTTCTACAATTGAATAGATTACAAGTCTTGCCTTGTATGATAGGATACGTAGTGAGCGGGTTTCAGTTTTAGACAACAGAACAGATTATAGGAAAACTTAGTTTTGAAAACTGTTGTTTTGACAAACCTGTTACCTGTCAAACCTGTTAAAATTTCAAAGAAATGAGTGAGTATAGAACTGATGAAACCTGTTCTAGTAAAGTTGTTGCTTGAGATTTTAGAAGATTTGCTCAAGTAATCCTTGAGCATAAATGACACTTCGTCACTTTTTTTTAACATTCCGAGCTTGTATACAAGGGAATTAAACTTATTTTTATCAAGAGGTTTGGTGAAAATATCTGCAAGCTGTTCTTTTTTAGGAACAAAAGTTACCTCAACATTACCTTTTGGATGTTATCCCTTATGAAGTGATGTTTGACCTCAATATGCTTAGTTTTGGAGTGGAAGACATCGTTGTTGGAGATGGCTATGGCGGTGGTATTGTCACATAGAATAGGAGTTTTCCTATATACCATACCATAATCCTCAAGCTGATGCTGCATCCATAGGAACTATCCACAGCAGCTTTGTTAGTACATTCTGTGTGACGATAGCAGTCTAAGTTTTGATAGCATTTTGTGTAAAATCAAGTTACTTGGTATTGAATATTAACATGTGTTTGATATTGATTGTTTGTATGTTTGAACTTGGTGTAATGTATTACAAGAAGTTCAAACATAAAGTTCAAAGATAAATTCAGACATAAGTTAAACAAAAGTTCAAACATAAGTTTGATAGTTGAAGTTCGAATTTGAGGTAAATTCGAATTCGTCAATGAGGACAAATT
The DNA here is from genome assembly GCA_020465985.1 of Centrapalus pauciflorus. Taxonomy (NCBI): domain Eukaryota; kingdom Viridiplantae; phylum Streptophyta; class Magnoliopsida; order Asterales; family Asteraceae; genus Centrapalus; species Centrapalus pauciflorus. The sequence continues at coordinate 546,974 of JAANYP010000952.1, forward strand.
CGAATGGGCGTTGGGCCAGATTGGAATATGTCCTAGACAACCCGTATCTGTCAGTATAATTAGGGTTAACTCGATTAATTATGCGACTTTTGCAGACGTTTATCAGAGCGATTAGCAAAGGCGATCTCGAACTTGCAAGTTTACAGAGAGTTGTTTTGGAGAGAATCATAGTGTAGGGTCGTTCTAAGTAGTTCGTCTATCACCGTGGTAGTCTCCGTGTTTCGGTGGGTGATCTTACCGTCAAGCCACTGACGAGGATTCCGCACTCGTTGGAAGGTGTCGCGTCGAGATAGATCCGTAGAGTTAAGACCTTAGAAGTGGTATCAGAGCCATTGGGTGTTCTTGGTGTTCTTCGTGTTCATAAGCAACATCCTTGGTTTCTTGACGTTTTGGATGGTTGAAATCACGTTTTTGGAGGTTTTTCGAGTTTACCAAATCTGATATCGGGAAATACTTTGTATTAGTTCAAGTTTTTGATCGAAATCAATATTTTTACTCGTAAAAATATTGGTTTAATCTGAAAACTTGAAAAACTCGAAGTATTAGTCGTTTTTCAAACTTGCGGCGCTCGAGTTTATTAAGGGGATATTAGGGTTTACTCATTTTCGAGTTTGTCAGAAAATACGCTCCTCATTTTCTCCTTTCGAGGTTCCTTAGGGTTGATTCGAGTTTGGCCATTTTGATTCTACTCAGAATTCGAATTTAGTACAAACTCGAATATAGGACATTCGACTTTAATAGACCTTCGAATTTTCCATTAATTTGGAATTTAGTTGGATTTTAAACTAAATTTCGAATTTAATTCCAAACAAATTTAAGATTAATTAGATTCGAATTTCCTCAAATTCGAAAGAATTAAATCAAATTAATTTCGAATTAAATTACTTAAGTTTACATTCAAAAATTTTGAAACAATGACAAGTCTTCAGAGGTTTATTGAGATGGATCACGAGGTCGGAAAAGCGAATTCACCACCTAAGTTGATGAAATTGGAAGATTACTATTGGTTGAAGGATAGGTTCGCCGACTTCGCAAGATTTAATGATATGCGGATGTGGATTTGTATAGACGAGGGATACATTCCACCAACGGCTGAGATTGAAGGAAGACAAAAGATCGTGCCATATTCAAAGATGAAGGTCGATGATAAAAAGCTTTATGAAGCCGAGAACCGGGCATTCGCTATCACTACAATGGCATTCCTCAGGAGATCTTGCACACTTTCCGTAATCAGAAAACAGCAAAAGAGCAGTGGGATTCTTTGGAGAAACGGTGTGACGGTAACCCGAGGGTCAGGAAGAATAGAATGGAAATGCTCAAGCAGCAGTTCGCGATCTTCAAAGCCTTTAAGAAAGAAAAGTTGGATGAGACTATTACAAGATTCTATCATTTGCTAACTGAGTTAGACAGCCACGATGTGGAGTATAGTGAGGCAGAGAAGATCGTAGAGATTCTGGATGCTTTACCTGCCAAATGGGAGATGTATGTGGCACTAATAAAGCATGATGAAGACAAATTCTATACTCTTACTCTAGACAGTGTTATAGGAACGCTGAGAGCCTATCACTTTGAATTGCTAAAGAAGGAATGAGATTATGAACAAGTACAGGATCCGGACATGTACTTTGGGAAGTCCAAATCTTCAGCGGCAACTGGTGTGAAGACGACTACAGGTTGAATCGACACCGGTTGAAGTAGAAGACTCAGTGAGTCGGGCTTTCTTAGGGTTTACTAGACCAGAAGAAAAGCAGAATCAGGCTACATCTACATCTACATCTCAAGGGTTTTGAAAGATGCCAATGAGCGCAAAATCAGCTGAAGACCATCTGAATCTGTTGGCTTCATTTGTGGCCGCCTATGGCAATTGCGTTCAGGGCAAAATCAACGATCCTGCGCTTTGGGATGAGGATTACGATAAGGTAGATCCTGATGACTTAGAGGAGATGGAGCTGCAATGACAACTGGCCATGGTAACTCAGAGAGTTAAAAGGTTCATCAAGAGGACGGGTAGAAACCTCAACGTTAGTAACAATAAGATTGGGTTTGATAAGTCCTAGGTTATGTGTTACAACTGCCAAGGGTTAGGACACTTCGCTAGAGAGTGTCAGAGACCGAAAGTAGAAAACTAACATAACCAGTACCAAAATCAATCTCAAGGGAGATATCTGCCAGGTAGTTCAACCAGTCAGGCGAATATAGCTGGTCTGTTATCCAATGTCACATCAGACAGACAGCTAGATGGAACTTATGACTGGAGTACACATCCAGAGTCGAATGCTAGAGCCTTTATGGCTGAAGTGACCGAGACTGGATGTAATGGAGCAAAGGAAAAGACAGGGGACATCAATCAGAATAAAAGCAGTCTGATGTGGGTAGAAAAGTCTGAAGATCATACGATTCTGGAGTTTGCCGCACAGATGGCCAATGTGGAATCAGATCATGCCAAGGTAACTCTGAACTTTTCTCTTTTCCATGATTTATGTGCTTTATGTGCTACATCTAACGATTGGTTAAATTTAGTACTGGAATCACATCAAACAATATCTGCTCAAAATGAATCATTAAAATCAGACAACACTAGCTTATTAGATATCACGGAAGACCTTAGAAATAAGCTTAAGGCAGATGCACAAGATGTCATAGTTTAAAAAGACAAGCAGAGCGAACAGTGTGTTAGATTAGAACTGATGTATGAACATGTTGAGGCATTGACAAAAGAGCTTAAAACCAAAGAAGTAGAGCTAGCTGAATCTAAGGTAAAGGTAGCTGAGGTAAACAGTAAACATGAAAAGTTTAGGAACTCATCATTCAACCTAGGGAAAATCTTAGATGCACAGCGTCAGTCTTAGAAGCCTGTAGGTCTAGGGTATCATGAGAGTCCTCCACCTTTCAATGATAATTATGTACCTCAACCTCAGGAGAAAACTGAAAACTCAGTTGAATCAGAGGAAATACCTGAACTAGTGTCTGAAACAGTTAAGGAAAATGAAACTAAGGTGACTAGTAATAATGTCAAGATCAAGAAGGTCAAATTTGTGTCATCCTCTAGTGATAAGCCTGTAGGACAAGCCAAAATTGACTTTAATGATCAAGAAGAAGAACAAGTCACTATAGTTAAGACACAAGAACCAGACACTAGTGAGACGTCTAAGTCAAAGGGCACACATAAAAAGCCGATTGACAAAATGTCTTGCTTTCGATGTCACGAAAGGGGGCATGTTGCTTCTAGCTGTCCACATAGGAAAGTAGATTCTACACCTAAAACTGGAAAGCCGGAACAACATAATCCTTCTACAAGTGTAGCAAGCATAAGCAGTTCTCATAATACCGAGAAAACTGTGCAAGCCGCACCAAAATTTGCTGTGAAACAAACACCTGTGTCAGGTCGACCCAATGAAGTGATTAGGACTAATTCACCAAATAGAGTCATTAATCAATCTAGGTCAGGACCACAACAGAACGATAGGAGTACTACACCTAGCAGAGCTTACACTCCGGTTAGGTCACACACTCCTGTAAGACATCAAACACCAGGTAGAGCTCAGGGATATGAATCCGAAATGCCTTATAATCGAAACTATTCAAGAGCTCCACAGCAAATGCCTACACAAAGGCCGAGAGTGAACTTGAATCACTCAGCACCACAACAGGCTCAAACTCAAAAACCCAAGTCACCTGAAAGGAGAGATGGGTATTTGAAAGAGTTCAAGTATGTGGACGAGAATGGTATAACCAAGTCAGTCATGGCTTGGGTTCCCCGTGATAACTAACCTCTTTTCTTTCATGTGCAAGAGATAACTACAGGTCTAAACAACAAGTGGTTCGTCGACAGTGGTTGCTTCAGGCACATGACAGGGGAAAGAAGTCTACTCGCAGACTTCAAGGGAGGGAATCGGGGATTTGTATTGTTCGCTGGTAATAAGGAAGGAAATATCACCAGTACTGGAGTGGTCACTAATGGGAATATCAAACTGGATCAAGTTTATCACGTTGATAAACTGGTTCACAATCTCATTAGTGTATCTCAAATCTGTGATAAGAAGAACTCAGTACTTTTCACTGATACTGAGGCGTTAGTGCTGAAACCGGGATTCAAAATACCTGAAGAATGGATACTGATGAGGGCTCCAATGGAAGAATTCCCTGTACATGCTCGACATGAACAAGCCGGATGTTTCGATGGGACCAATTTGTCTACTATCAAAAGCTTCAGAGACTGAATCGGTTTTATGGCACAGACGCATGGCACACTTGCACCTAAGAAAATTGAACTACATTACGAAGAATGGATTGGTGCAAGGTGTTCCCATGAAGAGTTTTCAGTTCGAGGACAAGTGTCTACCATGCAAGTAAGGAAAACAACACAAGAAAACACACAAGTCCAAGACTCAGAACTTAATAGCTGCCACGTTCGATTTGTTGCATATAGACCTGATCGGACCAATCAGCAAAAGGAGCATAGGTGGTAGTTGGTATTGTTTGGTTATTACTGATGATTACTCACATTTTTCTTGGGTTTTCTTTTTAGGTACAAAGGACGAGACGGCTACCAAGCTCATTGGGTTCTTAGACCAAGTGGAAAACTCATATGGGACGCGGGTTAAACGAATTAGGAATGATAACGAAACGGAGTTTAAAAACACGGTTATTGGTGTATATTGCTTATCAAAGGGCATAGTGCATCAATTTAGTGCACCTTATGAGCCACAACAAATGGGGTGGCCGAACGAAAAAACAGGACTTTTATTAAGGCAGCAAGGACCATGCTTTCGGATTCAAAGCTTCCTACCATGTTTTGGGGGGAGGCAGTGAATATCGCGTGCCATGTTTTAAACCGGGTCCTTACTGTCAAATCATTGAACAAAACCTGTTATGAAGTTTTGAATAAAAGGCCATCAAATTTAACTGTCTTTGAACCTTTTGGGGTACCATGTACGTTAATGAAAACAAAACATCAACCAAAATTTGGTGAAAAGGCTGACAAAGGTTATTTCCTAGGTTATGTGCCTAATTCACCAAATAAAAGGGGTTTTAATAAATCAAATGGTAGAATAGAGATTGTGTATAACATTAATGTCACAAGTTATACACATGAACCCCAAACTGGTCCGAAATTGATATTTGATTATGATAAATTGTTTGAGTCATTTAACATTCTTTTGGATGGAAATGCAGGTACAATCGAACAGGACATGTCGTCATTAAATCTGAATGACGAGGGTCAATGTTTTCAGAGGACCACCTTTCCATCAACATCTGAGTCTACATCAACTGAAGATAGATCTCCAGAAGAAAATGATTCTGAAATGCCTACAAATGAAAATCAGACAACAAGTTCTAACCCTGAAGACAGTCTCCATGAGGAAGAAAATGTGGAATCTGAAGTCGTTCCCCCGTGAGGAGAGATAGGATAAAATTTGGGAGATAATATTAGAGTTGACGAGTTAGAAACGTCTAGGATTAATAAGAATCATCCTATTGAGAGTATCATAGGAGATCCTAATGCTGGTGTGAGGACTGGGAGTAGTTTGAATAACAACACAGTGTTGTTGTCGATGATCAATGACTCCAAGGCTTTTCACACTTGCTTGTATTCATGTTTCATCACGCAAGTAGAGCCGAAAAATGTGCAAAGGGCACTAAAAGACAACTCTTGGGTTGAAGCGATGCAGGAAGAACTGTTAAAGTTTAGGAAACTAGAAGTGTGGGAGTTAGTCCCGTTACCTCGAGGAGAAGATGCAATAGGAACCAAATGGGGTTTTAAGTGCAAAAGAGATGATCGGGGTATAGTCCCTCGCAACAAAGCAAGGATTGTGGTAAAGGGTTTCAACCAGGAGGAAGGAATCGATTACAATGAAGTGTTCACGCAAGTGGCAAGGCTTGAAGCAATCCGTTTGTTTCTAGCTTTTGCTTCCTTCAAAGGTTTTAAAGTTTATCAGTTGCACGTAAAGAGCGCGTTTCTTTATGGGAAAGTAAAGGAACTGGTGTATGTGGAACAACGGCCTGGGTTTACAGATCCGAAATATCCAGACAGAGTGTATCGGTTAGATAAGGCTTAATATGGATTACATCAAGCACTGAGGGCGTGGTACGAGACTCTATCCAACCATCTTTTAGACAATGGGTTTGAAAGAGGGAGAATAGATAGTACGCTGTTCGTGAAAAGAAAAGCTGAACATTTCATCTTAGTACAAGTGTACGTCGATGATATCATTTTTGGATCATCAGACGAGCAGATTTGCACAGACTTTGTAAATGTGATGAAGTCTAAGTTTGAGATGAGTGCGATGGGTGAGTTAAACTTTTTTCTGGGTTTGCAAGTCGAACAGAGGAAGGAGGGCATGTTTATTCATCAGACGAAGTATGTCTATGACATCTTAGAGCGCTTCGGGATGGAAGGAACCAAGCTGACAGCTCACTTCAGCATGCTGATTCAAGTGAATCATAATCTAGGACTGGGTACAGAAAGTGATACCGATGTGGATCCGACGTTATATCGGGCCATGATTGGGTCACTCATGTATTTAACTGCTTCTAGACCTGACATAATGTTTGCTGTATGTATTTGTGCTAGGTTTCAAGCTAAACCAAAAGATATGAACATGAAAGCTGTGAAGCGGATTCTGAGATACCTCAAGTCGAAACCGAAGCTGAGACTTTGGTATCACGCGGAGGGTGATCTGGAATTGGAGGCATTCACGGATTCAGACTATGGAGGATGCAGCTTGAATCGCAAGTCAACAACTGGAGGTTGTCAGTTCCTTGGAGGGAGGCTCGTTTCCTGGCAATGCAAGAAACTGACTTCGGTAGTCGTGTCAACGTGCGAGGCCGAATATGTTGCTGCGGCTAGTTGCTGTTCACAGGTTTTGTGGATACAACAACAATTGTGGGATTACGGTTTGACATATACTCATACTCCTATTAGGAAAGATAACCAGTCAACTATTGCAATAACCAATAATCCAGTAAAACATAGTAAAACCAAGCACATAGACATAAGACACCACTTTATACGTGATTGTGCTGAAAAGAACCTAATTAAGCTGGTAAAAGTTGCAACGGATGATAATAATGCTGATTTATTTACCAAAGCTTTTGATAAGTCACGTTTTGAGTATTTAGTTCAACTAAACGGAATGCGTAATCCAGAGTAAATTGACCTTAGTAGAGTTTATTTCACTTTATAGCAGTAGAATTTGTTTCTTTGTATAGTAAGTTTAGTAGCGTAGGAGAATTTCTTTTTATAGTAAGTTAGTAGGTTATTTTATTTTCATACTCTTATTTATGATAAAAAAAAAAGAGAGAAAACCATGAAAAATTCAAAAAAAAAAAGGAGAATATCAGAAAATGAGTTAAGTCTTAGATACATAGGTTCAAAGTGACGAAAATTAGCACAGTCATTACAATCTCTAAGTGTTAAGCTTTCACACATAATGCACCTAAATTTCTGAGTGTTATACATTATCTAGTTTGATATGTTGGTAGGCATAATACACAAAGGAAGTCTCAAGGCTAATAAAATATTCAAGAAAAAGTCAAACGTGTCACTAACATAGATGTATGACCAAATGGTCTTAATTTTTATGTTAGAGACATGCAGACATTGATTGTAAATGAGGTATGCAAAGTTTCTGTGGGATGTATAGCAACATCAGATACATCTTAAAGAAAAAGAAAAGAATAGAAAAATCATGATACTGAGTTGAGAGTCAAAACAAGTAACTCTGTTGTACGTAAGTACAGACCTGCTGCCTCTGGTTTGACTCGAGTTAGCAAGATAAGTCGCTTTGTTGTACGTCGGTACAGACCTGTCACCGCTGTCTTGGTAGCTTTAAAATAAACTTTTAGACAAACTAAGACACTCTGTTTTATGTAAATACAGAACTGTGTCCGACGTTTGCCTCTTAAAGAAAGTTTGCAATACCAAAAAGTTATAATCATTGTGTGTATGCCTTGATCATAAAAGTATGTCTAAGTATGAGTCACGTAAGGTAATTTCTTGATAAATAAAAAGGCCAAGGGATATTCCAAACTGTAACATGTTTAAAGGGAAAATAATACCAACAATCGTCTAGAAATGTGTGTCACGACAAACAATCAAAGGAATACAAAATTCCTAAGTGTGAAAGTAAAATACTGAAAGTGCGTATTTGACACCGATATCTGATTGAACCTTTCTTTGACTTTCTCGCCAAAATATTCTGTTAGTATTAAGTATAGGATGTAAATTTAAAAGTAGTGTAGATTAGTTTAAGTTTAAATTTTGTTCAAAATTTTATTCTACTTTATTTTATTTCATTTTATTTTATGATATTTAGATAAAAGGTCAAACTTACTAAGGATGTATTCTTAGTTGAATAAACAAACACTGTGTGAAAATCTTGTGTTTAGTGTAAATAAATTGTGCATAGTTTGTCTCCGTTACACAAAAAAATTTGGAAAAGTTGAATTTTATTCAAAGATTTTAAAAATTTTCAGTTAAATTCGAATTTAAGACAAAGTCGAATGTTACATTCAAAATTGTCAGTAAAATCGAATTTGAAGACAAATTCGAAGGTGGTTAGTATATATAGGTCAACAGTGAACATTCTTTGTTCACCTACATTCGAGTTTAACCCTTCGAGTTTATTCTGTGCGATTTCGAGTTTACTTGTTCGAATTTACCGATTTCGACTTTTTACCTATGCATCGAAGTTTTGTACTTTGGGTTCGTTACTATAGCCAAATCTAGGTATAAACAACATTATTGAACAAGATTTAGGAAGTTTTAGACTCAATTTGAGCCAAATTCGACTAGATTTGAGGTTTTAAGGGTTTTGAACTTTGTGATTCAAAATCACAAAGTTTAACCGGTGAAACTTCAAATAAGTGGCAAATATCTTCAATTAGAACCTATTAGGACTAGTGAATGTGATTTTCTAAGTCTAAAATGGTTTAATTCTTGAATTTGTGTTTTGAAAGTGACGACATTCGAGTTTGTTCATATGCTTCGAATTTGTCCCTAAATTCGAACATGTCAGTAAACTCGAATTAAGGTTAATTTCGAACATGCCATTAGAGTTTGCTATTAAAATCGAAATGTTTGAATAATTTTTACGTCAAACTTGTAGAAATTCATATTTGTTGGATTTTGAACTTACATAAGTTCAAAATAAAATAAATTTGAATTTAAACAAGCTTCATTTTTATTTTGTCCCTTCTAATATATTTTATACTTTAATATGCAGATATGGGGGAAAGAGCTTTTATTCAAAAGCATAATATGGTCGTGTCACCGGATCGTGAGCATCCTGAAGCTCAGGCATTTCATCAGATGGTGGACTTTTTGGCCAATTCAGGGTTGTCGTATGCCCTTTCTCACAATGTGCAGATCGTACTGCCTTACGTGAGGCAATTTTGGGATCATCTGCAAGTTGATTGCACAGTGACTGCGACTGTGCTGAGGACAAGGATCGCCGGGGAGCCCCTTGTATTCTCCGCCGATATGTTGCGTAGGGTTTTGCAGCTGGGATCAGTCGAGCAGGAAGCTGGGCCTATTGACTTCCCTTTGGAAGTAAGGCAAGCAACATTTTTGAGGATGGGGTATGGCCTTGATGTAGCTAAGGCATCTTACATGAAGAGTGGTCTAATAGGGCAATGGAGGTATCTTGCACATGTCTTTATGGTGTGCTTTGCTCCAAAGAAGGCTGGATTTGACTATATCGTGTCAAAGATGCAGTCCGCGATGATAGCATTAGTTTATAATAAGAAGTTCAGCTATTCAGAAATGTTCTTTGCGGAGTTTGTTCATCAAAAAACAGCTCCAACAAGAGAAAGGTTTTTGATGTATCCAAGGTTTGTTATGATGCTGATACGCCATTTTTTGCCGAACTTGCCGCAGCTGAACGATATTCAAAGTGTCGCTGTGATCGACAGCCGAATCTTTGCTGATTGTCAAGCGCACAATGCGCGTAGGGGTGAAGTTGTTAGACCACTGGATGAACCACTTTTTGGTGCTGTGGTAAATCCGTATTTTGAAGCCCCCGAAGAAGCGAATTGGGCTGGGGAAGTACAAGTTCAGCCACAGTAGCCGCAACAACAACAGCAATGGCCTCCACAACAACCAAGAAGGAGGCACAGAGCTCAAGTAAGACAGACTCAGGCTTCAAGGCCTTCAACAAGCATGGTGCAGAAGTCGGTAGAAGCAGGTCAGTCATCGGACATTGCAGGTCCCTCTAATGTGCCACCAGTAATTGATCCACGAGTGGAGACTTTAGAAAAAATATGGGTACAGGGGACTCAGGCCTAAGAAGAGATTACTACTGAGCTTATTGGTGATTTTCTGGAGCCTCTAGCTAGTGTTGACGACCTTATGAGAGAAATTGATGATTATCAACCAGAGGCAGAGGGTCAGGCAATGACCACCTCTGAGTCGTCTTCAGAGGAAGTTGAGGAGATCGAGGTTGACGCACCATCCGTAGAGACGGAAGATCCGGCTGTCAGAATAGGCACATATGGATCCAGAGTTGTGGTTAGTGATCGAGAGACAGAGAAAAGAGCAGCTAGAGATTCGGATGATGACGATTCCGATTTTGAAAATGAAGATACTGCTCCGTTGGTGCCTAGGTAAAGGGCCAAAAGGCATAGATTTATGCAGGGAGCTTCGTCTGCTTCCGTTTTAGAGCCTGAAATACCAGCCGCTCAGCCATCCGTTGAACCATCTATTCCACCACCACCAATCACTCCATCACCTATCACATCAATTCCATCCACTTCATCCACCTTCACAGACAACCAACGGTTTTCAGAGCTCCGAAGCAAAGTGGATTTGCAGCAAGTCCAAATCTTCCAACTTACTAAAGCTGTTGGCGAGCTTCAAGCGCATAAGGCAAATATTGATAAAGAAAATCTTGAATTGAAGACATGCGTAGCCGATCAGGCTGCAGAGCTCAGAACTATGAGGTCCCTCATCGAGCAATTAATGAAAAATCTAAAGGCTCAGGGGGAGACTAGTTGCAGAAATATTGAAGAGTTGAGAAGTGAAGATGACGAAGGCAATGATCCCGATGCACAAAAAGATAGTGAGCCGGTAGATTTTTCTGCTGCTCAGCATGCTGAGGTTCAGGGGGAGCCGAGTCAGTCTGGAGCTAAAGGAGGTGAGGCTAGTTCCTCAAAGTCCATAGAAAGTGAGATGATAGACGCTTTAATGGATATTGAGGAAGAAGAGATAGAGTTTGACTTTGAGGATGAGATTGAAGAGTTGGAGGAAGGAGAGTTTGTGCCGGAGGACATAGTTGATTGGAGATCAGATGATGAAGTGATAGAAGATGAGGATGACAACGTCGATGAAGTGATTGTAAAGTCACAGCCTATCACCGAGCTATATGTCCAAAACAATCACAATGTGATTGATATTGATGAGATCAAACTGGCCTCGGTAAAAGATTCTGAACTTGAAGAAGCTGAGAGAGAGCCATCTAGGGCTGAATTGTTGAATATATGGTTTCGGAAGGAAGAAAAGAAGACAAAGCCTAAGATGAACAGAAGAATGAGAGTTCCGGGCTCCGAAAATCTATCAGGTGGAATTATAAGCTGGTTCTTTGACAGAGAACTGCAGCTACTCATATTGAAAAGGAAAGATGGACTTCAACACCTCAGGCGGACGCTCAGAGTGTTTAATACATTGCCGAAGGTTGAAGTAAAGGAGTAAGCATGGAAAGAGTTAATTAATATTGGTGACGACCCGTATGCTGAAGTGATTGCGAAGATTATCCGAAAAGAGGGTCGGTCAGGTAAATTTGAGAGACTCAAGCCAAGGACCGGAAAGAGAGTGGAAGATGAAACTAGATTTAATCATCATACAGGTAGGCCATTGGCCAGAATGGTGTACAAACCTGTAAAGTATTTGAAAAAGGTGCCGATGAAATCGATGCCACAAGATGTTTAAAGTAACATGAAGTGGTGGTATATTGATAATGAAACTACTGAAGCTGTGATGGAAGATACACAAGACAAAGTTATTTTGAGAGTGTTTGATCCATTGCACTTAATAAATCTATCAAAGGACGACCTGAAGAAGCTACATGATCAGCCTATCTTCTTTCACGAAGGATGGAGATCTGAAGCCAGGAAGTTCCAGAAGATAGTGAGAATATGTATAGATATAGGCCTATATTTAGGGAGTAGTCTATATGGTCCAAGTACTTAGTCAAAATGTAAATAGTTAGAAGCTATCGTCAAGGGAAAGTTTGTTAGTACATTCTGTGTGACGATAGCAGTCTATGTTTTGATAGCATTTTGTGTAAAATCAAGTTACTTGGTATTGAATATTAACATGTGTTTGATATTGGTTGTTTGTATGTTTGAACTTGGTGTAATGTATTACAAGAAGTTCAAACATAAAGTTCAAAGATAAATTCAGACATAAGTTAAACAAGAGTTCAAACATAAGTTTGATAGTTGAAGTTCGAATTTGATGTAAATTCAAATTTGTCAATGAGGACAAATTCGAATGGGCCTTGGGCCAGATTCGAATTTTTCCTAGACAAACTCGAATCTGTCAGTATAATTAAGGGTTAACTCGATTAATTATGCGACTTTTGCAGACGTTTATCAGAGCGATTAGCAAAGGCGATCTCCAACTTGCAAGTTTCCAGAGAGTTATTTCGGAGAGAAACATAGTGTAGGGGCGTTCTAAGTAGTTCGTCTATCACCGTGGTAGTATCCGTGTTTCGGTGGGTGACCTTACCGTCAAGCCACTAACAAGGATTCCGCACTCGTTGGAAGTTGTCACGTCGAGATAGATCCGTAGAGTTAAGACCTTACAAGCTTCCAGCAGCAATATACTCAGCTTCAGCTTTAAAAGTAGACACTGAGTTTTGCTTCTTGCTGCACCAACTTATCAACTTCCCACCAAGGAGTTGACAACCACCTGTTGTGCTTTTTCTGTCTAGCCTGCAAACTGCAAAATCAGAATTTGGGTAGTCTGTTAGATCAAGGGTAGAGTCTTTAGGATACCAAAGACCCAAACTTGGTGTACCCTATAGGTATCTGAAGATTCTTTTCACAGCAGCTAGATGCGATTCTTTTGGACCAGCTTTAAACTTAGCACATAAACAAGTAGCAAACATTATATCTGGTCTACTAGCAGTCAGATACAGCAAGCTCCCAATCATACCTCTGTAAGCTGTTACAGAAACAGGCTTGCCACATGTATCAGCATCCAATTTAACATTGGTCGCCATTGGGGTTTTGATTGGAGAACATTGATCAAATTTAAACTTTTTCAGAAGATCTAATGTGTAATTTCTTTGATTTATAAAAATTCGATTTGAGGTTTGTTTAACCTATAATCATAGAAAGAAATCCATCATGCTCATTTCATACATAGATTTCATGAGCAGTGAAAAATTCTTGCATAGCTGTTCATTAGTAGAACCAAATATAAGATCATCCACATAGATTTGATTAAGCATACTATTAGACTTCATTTCATACCAGGCTCTGGGGGCTTGTTTCAGTCCATAGAGTGCTTTGCAACTTATAGACAAAACTTGGATAATGTTCATTTTCAAAACCTGGAGGCTGCTTAACATATATTGTTTTACCTATAGGCATAGCAACCAACTTCAATACTTTGTTCCTCTCAAATTGTTTGAGTTCTTCTTGCAAGGCAGTGGTCCAATTGGCATCTTTCAGTCCATCGTCAACTTTCTTTGGCTCCATCAGGGACCCAAAACTTAAGAACATACAAATGTTTCCAAGACTGTCCTACCTTGTTTGCACACCTTTATAGATGTCACCAATTATTTGATCAATTGGGTGACACCTGATCCACTTAGGATCATGTTTCAAATATGATTCCTTTATATCTTGAACACCAGTTTCATTTTCAACAGGTCTAGTAAAACAACTCTCTTGATTAGTAGACAGACTGATATCTTAAGATTGTTCATCTGTTAAGGAAGTGACATTTGTATTGAACACATCAATAGAGGATTTACGAAAATGAGCATTGATTGGTTCTGGACATGATTCACAACTATATCAGTGCACTTATTCACACAGGGTGAACCAATATAGGCATCATCATGTCCAGTATGGTTAGCAGGTTCCATTCTGATTGATGTGGAAGCTTTAGAGTCCTTTTCTTCAGCATTAGAATGCAAAAGATCCTCAAAGCTGAAGTCTCCTGAAACTGATTCAGGTTTAACTTTGAGTGAAGTATTTACAGACTCTTCAAAGATGACATTGATAGATTCATCTACCACCTTTCTTCTGGGGTTGTACACTCTGTAGGCCTTTGAAATAGCTGAGTATCCAACAAACACTCTTTCATCAGCTTTGGGTCAAACTTAGCCAGCTGATCCCTTTGATTCAGAATGAAACAAGGGCATCCAAGCACATGGAAATAACTTATATTTTGCCTTCTCTCTTTGAGTAGTTCATATGGAGTTATATTGAACCTTTTCACCACTAAGGATTTGTTTTGAGTGAATCAAGAAGTGTTGACATCTTCAGCCCAAAATGATGAAGGGAGACTTGAAGCACACTGCATGGTTCTAGCAGCTTCTATAAGGGTTCTGTTTCTCCTCTTAGGAACTCCATTTTGTTGTGGAGTTCTTACTGCTGAAAAGTTTTGAGAAATACCTCTTTCTTCACAGAATTCCTCAAGAGTACTGTTTTTGAATTCAGTACCATGATCACTTCTAAGCTACTTGACTTGGGTAGCATTTAGAACATCCATCTTTTTGACAAATACAATAATTTCTACGGAAGCCTATCCTTTGGTCTTTAGGAAGATCACCCATGTATACCTAGAGAACTCAGCAACCATTACTAAGGTGTATTTTCTACCTCCGAGACTTGAGACATTTACAGGTCCAAACAAATTCGTATGGATTAAGAAAAAGAGGTGAATCAATAGAGAAATTATGTTTAGAATTAACAGATGATTTTCTTTGCTTACCCTTCTCATAAGTTGAGCAGAGTTCATCCTTAACAAATGTTATAGAAGGCAAACCTATTACTAACTCTTTCTTACAGAGTTTGTTGATGTTCTTGAAGTTTAGGTGTGAGAATATTTTGTGCCATAATTAGTTGAGGTATGCATTGCTCCTTGAGATGAAACAGGTCTCAGTTGATTGATCAGAAGATTTCATGTCTACAATGTATACCCCTTTCTTTCTTTGTGCACACAACACAACTTTGCCCTGAGGATCCAGTATGTACCCTAGGTCCTCATCAAAGTAAACCTTGTAGCCAATATCACACAGTTGACTAATGCTTACAAGGTTGGGTTTTAGACGAGACACATATGCTACTTTATTGAAAATTGCAGCACGTACATGAAGGGTTCAATATCCTTCTGTGGATCCTTGGACATTGTCACTAAAGGTGACTTTTGGGCATTTTTAGGGCTTGAGATCACTCAACAGATCCTTGCAACCTGTCATGTGGCCAGAGCACATTCTGAATTTTCTCTGTTGGTCTTATCAACAGATCCTTGCAAGACTGTCATGTGGACAGTCTTTTGCCATGTGAGTTTTCTTTCCACATCTATGGAATTTTCTTTTTTTTTAGATCTTTTGGAAGAAGGACTCTCAGAACCACATTCTGAATTTTCTCTGTTGGTCTTATCTACAGGTTTTGCAAATGTCTCACTTGTTTTAGGTAAAACAACAGGTTTTTACAGGAAGTTCCACTACAACAGCTTTTCCTGTATCTTCATTCCTCTGTTTAGGAAGACAGAGATCAAAGGTAGGCAATTTAACTGTCTTATGACTTGTTAAAGGTTTGGGAAACTTTTTTCCAATTTTGTCAGATTGAGCAATAGCTTTGCCTTAGCCTTTACTGAGTTCAGATGACTTTTGCAGACTTTTGGTAGCATGTTCATCTTGTTTGGTTTTAACTAAAGATTTTCTTTCATTTATAACTAGTTTACCACTATGATTTAAAAACTTATTTGAAGTCATAGCAGTTTTACTTCCAACATGAGACTTACCCTTATTGGATATAAGCTCCTTTCCTTTTGAAAATATCTTTTCAAAGAATTCACCATTGAATGGAGGCACATGTTTCTAATCATTAGTCTTGGTATTAGAACCTGTCTTATTGGCAGGTTTAGAGTTTAGGACTATAGTTTTAACACCCTTTCCATTCAGTTGATCATGTGAGATTGTTGGACACTTAGCAGTGTGGTTTGATGGAGAACAGATTTCATCACCAGACTTTACGACATTCTCACATGAACTGTCAGTATTTTGAGGCCTGACAAACCTGCTTGTTGAAATTAACTTCCCATTTACATTTTGAAATAAATGTATTTGGAATTTTACCAAGAGTACACAGATCTGTTTCCAGATTTTTGATTTCAACAATTGAATCTGTTGTATCAAGGTCTCCTCCAAGATATGCTTGGATTTGAGTAGGAATTTGATCAATGATACATTAACTGACTTTCTTAGCAGAATGACATCAAGAGTCAACAATCTTTTGAAGCTTTGAATGCCTTAAGTCTGTTTCTCTCTTTCTTTTAAAAATTTTGTGTTGATGTGTTTTACTTCATCAATATCAGTTTTCAACTTATGAAAACTGTCAAGTTCATTAGTTTTTAGTTCAAGATCACTTTTTAGTTTTGAGATCTCAGACTTTAAAGCATCCTGCTTCTCAAAAGCAGCTTTTAAATCCACAAACAAGCAATCAAACATTTTATCTGTATCCTCAAAACTGTAATCTTTAAAATTTTGTACCTTGTACATAATCATAGGATTCCAGTGTTCTAAAGAGCTAAGAGCTTCAACTTCTGCCAGATCTTGTTTGAAGTTACTTGTAGAAGGAACATTAGTATTGGCCACCAGACAGTTATTGTCCTCCTCATCAGATGATGAGTCATAGTAATCCCAATCACAAGTTTCAGCCATAAGTCCCTTCTGTTTATTAGAAGCCACAGTGTTTTCCAACTTATTCAGCTTAGCGATGGATATAAGATACTTAACCCTATATCCATCATCCCTGTTTATCTTGTAAGGTTTCGATGATGAGCCAACAGCTTTGGACACGTGCAGCTATATGACCAGTCTTGCCACATTTAAAGCTTTCAGCCTTAGATTTATCAGATGCTTTCTTTTTAATAGCACTTGATTTTCTTTGTGACATTTTATTTCCAAACTTTTTTTTGTTGAATTTTCTGACAAGCATGACAATCATTTTATCATCATCAAGTTCACTAAGATCCTCTTCACCTTCCTCTTCTTCCTCTCAGGTTACTTCCAAGTTATCATCAACCTGATGATCAACTTCTGTGAACACATCACACACCTGTTTAACAGGTTGCCTCACATTAGCCACTATGGTTGAACCCCTTTTAGACATTTCCAAGGTATTTCTCTTTTTGCAGCCTTGATTGTTCATCATTCAGCAAGGATCCATAGAGGTTTACTAGATTCATGCTTTTGATAGTAACTGAGTTTCTGAGAATAGTTGAATAAATGTTCCATTCCTCTGGCAAGATGTCAAAGAACTTGTTCACCAGGGTTAAACTGTCCTTAGTGATCCCAACACCTTGAGATCATTTATTAAAGCAGTGAACCTCATGTAGGTTTCAGTGAGACTTTTCTTAGGCTTAACAAAGAATATTTCATATTGTCTAACAAGATTGTTAATCCTGTTATCTAATGAGATAGTGGGTCCGTCATAGACAGTACACAAAGTATCCCACATTTTTAGCAATTTTCATCTCCTCAACCTGTTTGAACACATCATCAGGAAGAAAGATGACTAGGTTGTTCATGGATTTTGTATCAAGGGCCACCCGTCTTTTAATTTCATCAGTCCATTGAGCTTTTTCTTTCTCAATGATCTTGACCTCAATAACAACACCTTCAGTAGCAGGAATGATGGTAGTGACAGAGAAGTCTTGATGATTAAACTTTGGAGGCTTGGCCATAGATCCATTGTCATAGTAGGAAAAGTAGTTCGAAACACTATACTCCATGGGGGAAATGGGAAGTTATGAGAGAACTAGAGCTAACACGCACTCTAAGAAGCTTTGATACCAGTTGTAGGTCCCAAGAGGTTTCCCAAGTATGTTTACAAAGGCTGTAGAGGGGGGGGGGGGGTGAATGCCACCAATTCTTTTTCACATAGTTTTCTCAATGTTTGTATGTATATATTAACATATGTTAATTAATAAAAAGTTTGGATTGCGGAATGATCCAAACTGAGATGCAGAATTGAAACAACAAACTTTAAACTAATCTAAGACTCACTCAGACTAGTTATAATGAATTTACTCACCAAGGTTCACTCACTGTTTACACAAGACACAGACATAGAACAACTTAGAAACACTTAGCCATTTTGCTCTAAGTTGAAAGCCGAACTTGCATGCACGAAAAACACACTTTGCTTTGCAATGCACATTCTATGTTTGTGGGTGTCTCTCACTTTTTTAATTTCTTGGAAGCTTCTCTTTTATGATCACTCTCAGAATCTCAGTGAAGCTTCTTCATTGGTTGTAGAGAAAGTGTGAATGTCTTGCAAGAAGACAAAATTACTTTTCTGCATTCTGACAAAATCAGGCTTTGTCCACTTGTTGCAGAATCTTTGTCTTTTCCTTTTTGTGTCTGGTATCAACAAGTTTACATTAAATAGCAATGTCAACTTTAAACCTTTAGTCTTCAATGTATTGCTATTTTGATATAAGTAATGGTCTGTCACCCATTTCGGATATCCTCTTTGTCTTCATGCATTTAAACAGCTTTGGCAAAACTGGCGGTTTCTGATTTTTCACTTTGTCTTGAGTTGTAGACTGATCTTTACGTTCAAGACTTTGCATGAGTACATGGAAACACATTCCATAAATTGTAAAACCTATTCACAAAGAACAAAAGAACAGAACACTTTTTCGGTCAAAATTGTTCAACAGACATTCACAGCTTAGACAGATTCTGTCAAACCTGTCCAACGGTTATGGACAGCTTTGACAATCTGCCAAGTAACAAGTAATGTAACAGTGTAAAAAGACTTAGTCTAATTTTGCAAATGACTTATCAGGATTCAATAAGACATTAAAAAGCCTTAAATTCTCCCCTTAAGTGTATCAATCAGGTTTGATTAGAAATCTCCCCCTATGATACATATAGGTTTGATTGAGGCCTTTTTGTACCTAACACTTGCTCCATGAACCGGTGTCTCTCTGGTTGACGTGAATGAGAATAAGAATTGAATTTTTTTATTGATATATTTCATTTGTACTCGTATTCATGTTTGCTTTTCATTTTGTTTCAAAATTAATGTGATCTTTTAAAATAGTTCTCTACAACCTATATAATTTTAATTGTACTATCAGTTAGTTTATTAACTCAGGTGTTACATAAAACTATAATAATATTATTATATACATAGATTATATATAAACTTGAAACTAAAAATATAAATATTAATGTTTACATAAAATATATAAAAAGTTAAATGTATAGATAACAATTAATTGTAAAGTTGTCATTTCAATATCATAGTATTTAAATTTTAGATTCTTTTTAGAAAGTGTTATTAATTTTTTAATCAACAGCTGAAAAATATTTTTAGATCATATTGGATGTTGATTAAGTAGCAGAAATTTAAAATTCACCTATTTTCTTTAAAGAGTAAATGGTTGTCATTTGACACCTAGCTAGAATGCCAATTGGCATAACCTGAATACGACAAGTGTAATAATCTACAATTTACGCTAAAATATAATTAAATTAATTTAGAAAAAAAAACGTCTGCCTATTATCCTGAATTTCTGTTTTAAATTTGAGTCTACAATCCATGTCTTTTCTTAGCTTCTATAATTTTTTCATTTCTTTGTTATTATTTAAATTTTAGTTATGTACTTTACCTTTACTTACATGCTTTACATATTTTCAATAATCGATTTAGTTGTATAATATAATTATTTTATTTGTTGTTCTATAATAATTTTTTAAATTTATAAAAAGTTCAAAAAGCCAGTCACTTAACTATCCGTGTAATACACGGGTAATAAACTAGTTTGGTAATATAAAATGAGTCTTTTCTGTTCCTTCTATTAGATCTACAGGACCTGAAATGGTATGTGTGGTTGCTTTAGTTGGCTTTAATTCAATAAAATATTTCTTCGTTTTAAGAATTGTGTGTGGCAACACTGTCTGGTATATAAATATCTCCAAATTTGCTTCATACAGTTTCTCGATGAAATTCATTTTATAATTCTAAAAATAAATAAGGAAAAATAAATTAATGATTATGTAAGATAAAAAATATTAAGTAGAAATCTGAAGCATCTAGTTCGTCAACTGAGACATCAGGGAGATAATTAAAATTTACTTCTTTCTCTTTTCCTTTAAGAGAATCTTTACAACTGACAGGGATGTTGTGCTGTTTGCCAAATTCTTGACTAGTGGCCTATCATTCCGCATCTAAAGCAAGGGTCTTCAGGATCCTGAGAAATATTAGCTTTTGCTGCATTGCTTCTTGGGTTTTCCATGTGGTTGAAATATATTATGTCATGGAGAATTGTTATAATCATGTCCACGTCCACGTCGACGGCCCCGAGAATGACTTTTTCAATGTTTATAGATGTAACCATAGTAATGGTTATTCCTATAATTACGAGTTTTATTATAGCCACGACTACGGCCTCGTTCACGGCCAAATCCTTGTCCTCGTCCTTCTCTACGCGTATTATCTTTAGGATCACTTTTATTTGTAGCATTTTCTTTAGGAAACGTTACTCATCCATTAGGACGAGATTGATGATTTTTCATCAGAAGCTCATTAATGAATAGAAAATTTGGTTGAGAAACAAAGGTACCTTAAATGTTACAAGGTCTTTTGCCCATGCCATGAAACTACCTTGTGCATCCTCAACTGTTTTCATATCACCAGCTTGGATCAGTAAAACTGCGGCTGACATTATTGATTCATCCACGGAAACTCTATAACAATCATCTTCGATTGGAACTCCATGTAGTGTTTGTCTTTCTAACGAATAGTACACAATATCGCATGCAACGATGTTGCTCACTTATGGATTTGACTGTTTACAACTTCTTGTCTACAAACATATATTGCATATTAACATTATAATGTTAAACTAACCATATAGAAACATGCCAAAATACATACTTTTGGAAGTTCTTGAACATCTATTGGTGATGCACTTTGTGACTCAATACGAGATAACGTCACAACATTTGGACACTCAGGCATAGATGCAACTAAATTTTACTACTTTTCAAAGTTTCCTGAAATAATGTAATTGAACATTTTAAGGAAAAACAAAGAAAAATTATAAGAAACATTAATTTACTAATTTACCAAACTCTCGACTGCTTTACTCAAAGTTCCAAATGGCTTCACGATATTTGAAGTCTCAACTTTTAAGGATACTTTACTTGAAGAATGCTGGCTATTTGGTATCGATTTCTGAGATGAAGATTCAATACACAAAATAAAATACGTGTAACAATACACAAAATGGTAAAAATTAGAAAGAAAAGCATAAATTTTTTTAAGAAGAACCTAAAACTAAAAAAACTAATAATAATTGCAAAATAAACTATTAAAATAGATAAATACTATAAAAATAAATAACTTTACTTACTTGCATCGGAGACATGTCATTTGATGTACTTGAGAAATTTGGTACTGTCAATTATTGAGATGCAAGATGTTGCATCAATGCATATAAAGTCGTGGACAAATCCTGAACTTCTTTAACTTTTGACTCCCGTGCACGTCTCTCATCATCCAATGCACGTCTCTCATTTTCTAGTTCCTGCTAAAGTTGAACAATCTGTTTTCTTGATGAACCGTTGGTTCGAGGAAGATGTCAGTACATGGTTGCAGTAACTCCCATGCCAACCCCTTTTAGAAATCCACTAAATTCCTGGCCAAATACAAGTGTGTGAGGGCATCCGTGCCATTGATAGTGTGAGGCATCTGTGCCTTGATCAAGCTTGATTGATCCTTCTTCAATTAGCTTTTCCTTTTCGATCTATTAATAAAATTATGGCAAATAAATGTAGTAAATGTGTATCTTTTTCAAATTGTTTGGGTATGAAAGAACAAAAACATGTCAACCACAACCTAGAATCAAACACCTGGACAGCGTGTCAAATTATTTATCCATATATAATGGATTAATATCCAAGGCTTATTCTGTAAATAGTGCGAAAAACAATAAACAATGAAGTTTCATGATACCTACTAATTTATGTGCCACATCCTTAAGATCGTTATGCTCGAATTCTCCATTATCATTTTCACATGCTTTCCTCCAAAAGAAAGACTGCGATCGCGCTTCATCTTCGCCAAGTTCTTCAGCTTTTATCTTGTAATAATTAAAATTTCAGTTTTAAAATCCTAATTATAACAGTCGAGCTTTATAGCATTAGTAAAGTATCAATTGACTAACAAAATGTTCATGTTATTAAAACTATAATTTGACTTACTAATTTTTCTCTTAGTCCCGAGTATCCTGACCGTCCCATCTTATGTGGATAGGTAGACTTTGATCGTGCTGATTTTCCAACTTCCAACATGACCTTCAAACACAAATTGGTTAAGTAAAATAATGAAAATAAAGTTATGATAAAGATAATTAACAATTAAAAATTGTAATCTTGAATTCTTGGGAATGTCTGATTTCTACGAATTTGTCCAATCATCTTGTTCAATAATCGTACGATATCATCTTGGAACTTTCTTTAGTTTCAGGGATTTACCCAAGTTCGGCAATATATACTTTTGGTACATTTTTCTTCTAAAATTACATAGAAGTTCACCAAGACTAAGACATTACGAATGTTCTCATACATTGGTCGATTTCAAAATATCGATGCGTTATAATATGTTGTGTGTCAATAAATATGTAATCATATATATATATATATATATCAAATATAAAATTAATTACATTTTATTAAAAATAATAAGTCATACCGTTATTTAATCCCATAACTTATCTTTCACTTCTACTGTATCCTTTTTCCACGTAGTATACTGAAGTCCGACTACTTGTCGTACCACGTCACCCAAATAACTTGAAAACTTTGATTTATACTTTACCCGTAAATCTACCCAAGTAATCAAACCGTAATGTATGTTTTCTACCACCAGATTCGTCAAAAGCTTTAAGCATCTTTGGTAATCGTGTTAACCCTCTAACCTTAGCTTTAGTTTTATTTCCTGACTTTCGTTCTTGATTTGGTTGTATTGCTTGTTCGGGATTCTCTTGACTTAACATCACATCACCTAGTATAAATGTGGTTTATAAAAAAAGTATGAAGGAGACCAAAAAAAACCAAACAATGGAAGTAAAATTATGTGGAAGAGCTTGATAGGTTGCAAGAAGATCTATGTGTTACATTATGTTTGCTTGAGAAATACTTTCCTACTTCATCTTGATATTATAGTTCATTTAACCGTTCACCTAACGAGGGAAGTAAAATTATGTGGTCCGGTATGCTTCCGATGGATGTATCCATGTGACACCCTTGCCACATTAACCACCAATTACAATTCACCCAGAATTATTCACTAACAAACAGATATAAAATGATCTGATATCTTAATTAAAGTGCGGAAGCATAAAATACAAAATAAAATAATACAAATCTGACAAACACCCTACGGTGCTACATAGGTTACACATCTAAGTCTACAAATCCAAAAGTATTACATCATCCCCAAATTTATTACAACATCGATTCCATAAAACAAATACCAAGTTAAAACAGTGGAAATCTTCAAATACTTCAATAAACGTCCTAGCTAGACGGTCCCGCAGCGGATTTCTCGTTTCCTGTAAAAATATAACAACTGAAGGGGTAAGCTAAAGCTTAGTGAATACCATATGATTTTACACATTCTACAAATCATTATGATGCCACCCAGGGTAACCGCGGTAACACATACCGTATACCCCACACGTACTCCAAGTACGCAATCCCGAGCCGCAGCTCCTTCGAGCTGACACTCGGCATAAGAAAAAAAACCAACCATCTGAGGCAGACATTACATCGGGGATGACTTACTGTCTATCCTGACCACAGAGGTGTCAAACTCTTGGTCATATAGCACAGTAACATCAGAGTACAGATGCGACCATGCAGGTCCATCGAAAGGATGCACAACAAATGAACGGACATGCAACAAGTATGAATGTGCATCAACATATACGCATGTTAGTAGAGTGCCAAACGAATATGAAACAACATGCCTCAGCAGGCAATGCAAACATAATGCAGATGCAGCAATGTTAAAATCAAAGGTACTCACAGTGGGTGCGTTATTATTCTTTAAGCAATATTATTTCTCCTCGGGATTTCAACCGGATCCACAAAGTACCCCACTGTGGGTTAAACAACACCACAAGGGACCTGTTTCATTTCCATAATGAAAACATATTATCATTATATGTTCTTTAACATTTTACCATTAACTTGTATAAATGAAAGTGTTACAACATTCGGAATCGTCATCCGAAACTCATATTTAAATCTCATCATTTAGTGTGCTATCAATCTCACATAACCCTTCATTATATGCATTAATATGGTACTAAAGATATCCCAATTGCGTGTTTAATTGTCCATTAATTCGGGTCCTTTTAAACCCATCCGAATTACACTAAAACTTATAGAACTCGCTGAGTAGGCATAAGGAACTCGCCGAGTTCCTATCCGGATTTCGGACCATTGACTGAATTTCGGACCCATCCGGATTGGGTTGACCCATCCGAGTTCGGGCTGACCCATCCGAATTCGGACCCCTCCGAGTTCGGTTCTTAAATTGATTTCGGTCCTATCCAAATTTCGAGTCTCATCCGAATTCGGGTCCCAACCGAATTCGGATCCAACACTTATGAATTTTATGAAGATTTATTCAACTGTTCTTGAGTACTCGCCGAGTTCCTCATGAACTCGCCGAGTTCACCAGCAGGTTTGCATTTCGAAACTTACGGATTTCTAAGTGAAAATTGCCAAAACTTAAATTTATTCACATGCAATCCATACATTCGATTTATTACTATATATTGAGTGTTTTTACATCATTTTCCATAACATTAACACTCTAATTTCGTCCAGATTGAACCAAAATAAGCAAAAACCTCAAGAACACATAACTTAATAAAAGGTCAGATTTCTAACCTTTTTGCACGAATTAACTGTTGATTCTTGTTCCAACTAATATTACATACATGCATCAACGATTTCTCAGATTAAAAATCCGAATTTTGAACCTCAAAACCCTCAAAATAAAGCCCAAATTGAGATATAATGATTCTTACCTTAATCCCCACTTGAATCTTGTTAATTTCCAGATATAAATCCACGAATTTATCTTCACTTAATCGATTTTCAGTAGAAATTTAGAGAGAGATTGAGAGAGTTCTAGGAGTTCAAGTGTTGAAAATGAACTAAAATAAAGACCAAGAGTCTTTTTATTTCCAATTATCGGCTATTGGCACATTTAGCCCCTCAACTTATCCGGTTCCATTAACTACTGATTTTATAAATAAAAGAATTCTGTCTTTTATTTATTATCCTTAATTTTTTTTTATTATCACCAACAATTAAAATCATCATACTTAACCAAAATAATTTGACATTCTTAATATTCCGTAATTCCTTAAAATAACAACCAACTTTAAATAACTGAACACATAATCATTTTCATAGTCCAACTTAATTATGCAAATTACAAATTTCTCAAATAATTAATCTAAATCACAATGATTAACTCCGAGGATGTTACAGCATGGGCTCCACCACGCTCAACTTCGTCCTCGAAGTTACTCGGATCCAAACAGTTGCGGATACTTCTTCAACATTTCAGACTTAGTCTCCCAGGTATGATTCGCTCCCTTATGATGCTTCCAACGTACAAGCACCATTTCTATCTCTTTTCTTCTTAACTTCTTCACTTTTGTGTCTAACACACACTCCGGCTCTTCGACATAACGAAGCCTTTCGTCAATCTGTAGCTCGGTGTGATCAGCCCAATCATCGTTTTCGGCAGTGAATGACTTCCTGAGATTTCCCACATGGAACACCGGGTGTATGCCCGACATTTCTTCCGGCAACTCTAAACGATATGACTGGTTCCCTACTTTCTCGGTTATCCTGAATGGTCCGACGAATCTCGGAGCCAACTTTCCTCTTTTTACAAAACGTGTAACACCTCTCATAGGTGACACCTTCAAATAAACCCAATCATTCACATCAAAACTGATTGGTTTGTGCCTCCTGTCGTAATAGCTTTTCTGACGATCCTGGGCCGCTTTCATATTTTGTCTAACCAGTTGTATCTTCTCATTCGTTTCTTGCAACAATGCTGGCCCAGCAATCGGCGTTTCACCGGTTTCCCTCCAACATGTAGGAGTCCTACACCTTCTCCCATATAATGCCTCAAACGACGCTTTCTTTATAGTCGCGTGATAACTGTTATTATACGAAAACTCTATCAATGGTAAATGGTCATCCCAATTACCACCGAGGTCTAATATGCACGATCGCATCATATCAGTGTTAGGATGGTCCGCTCACTCTGACCATCAGTTTGCGGACGGTAAGCTGTACTCATTGCTATTCTCGTGCCCAACCCTTCTTGTAAAGCCGACCAAAAGTTGGAAGTAAATCGGCTGTCCCGGTCCGATACAATGGACTTCGGTACTCCATGTCTAGCGACGATCTCGTCCATGTAAATGTGAGCTAACTTCTCTAATGAATAGCTTTCCCGAATCGGTATAAAGTGTGCGGACTTAGTTAACCGATCAACTATCACCCAAATTGCATCGTGTTGACGACTAGTTTTCGGCAACTTTGTGACAAAGTCCATAGTGATATGCTCCCACTTCCATTCCGGAATGGGAAGCGGTTGCAGACTACCATATGGTTGTTGATGTTCGGCTTTCACTAACCCCCAAGTTCTGCATCTCTCCACATACTGACCTATGTCTTTCTTTAATCCGGGCCACCAGAAGTCTGCTTTCAGCTCGTTGTACATCTTTGTGCTCCCGCGATGTATAGAAAACTTAGACTGATGAGCTTCTTCTATTATCACATTTCTCATGCCTCCATACTTTGACACCCAGATTCTTCCGTAAATTCCTTTCAAACCCGATTCACTAGTTTCCATGTTCTTCATTTGCACCCTTATATCCTCATCACCAACGTTTTCATCTTTCAAGGCTTCCTCTTGAGCGGCCTTGACATCATCAATAATTGTGGAGGTTAACATAGTAGATGTCAACATGTAGCAGCAATCCTTAGAATATGTTTTACGGCTTAAAACATCGGCTACTACATTAGCCTTACCAGGATGGTAAAGGATCTCACAGTCATAATCCTTTATTAGTTCCATCGAACGTCTTTGTCTCATGTTAAGTTCTTTCTAGCTGAAAATGTACTTCAGACTCTTATGATCCGTGTATAACGGACACTTAGTACCGTATAGATAGTGTCTCCATAACTTTAGAGCAAAAGTGACAGCTGTCAACTCAAGATTATGAGTTGAGTAGTTCTTTTCATGCTGCTTAAGTTGTCTCGAGGCATACGCTATTACTTTCCCGCGCTGCATCAATACCGCACCAAGCCCCAACCTCGAAGCATCTGTGTAAACCACAAAATCCTCATTGCCCTCCGGTAGAGCAAGTATCGGTGCTTCGCTTAACGTCTTCTTCAAGATCTCAAATGCTTCTTGCTGTAGGGTTTCCCAAACAAATGGGGCATTCTTCTTTGTTAATGCCGTCATCGGAACTGCAATCTTCGAAAAATCCTTTATAAACCTCCGATAGTATCCCGTCAATCCCAGAAAACTTCTGACCTCAGTAGCTGAACACGGCGGTTCCCAATTTCTTATGGCTTCAACCTTAGCTGGATCTACAGAAATCCCAGCTCCCGAGATAACATGTCCAAGAAACTGAATTTGTTGCAGCCAAAACTCACACTTCGAGAATTTGGCATACAACTTCTCTTTTCTCAATAACTCCAACAGCTCCCTTAGATGTTCAGCATGCTCAGCCTCACACTTTGAATACACCAAAATATCGTCAATGAACACAATCACCGACTTATCTAACATTGGTCTACAAACTCGGTTCATTAAATCCATAAAAACAGCCGGGGCATTGGTTAACCCAAAAGGCATAACCAAGAACTCGTAATGCCCGTAACGTGTCCTAAAAGCTGTCTTAGGCACATCTTCCTCTCGAACTTTTAACTGGTGATAACCCGACCTCAAGTCGATCTTAGAAAAGACACAAGCTCCATGTAACTTATCAAACAAGTCGTCTATCCTCGGCAATGGATACTTGTTCTTAATTGTCAACTTATTCAGCTCCCGGTAGTCGATGCACATCCTCATCGAGCCATCTTTCTTCTTAACAAATAACACCGGAGCTCCCCACGGCGATGAACTCGGTCGAATGAAGCCCTTGTCCAACAACTCCTGGAGTTGTGTCATCATCTCTTTCATTTCAGTAGGGGCAAGGCGATAAGGGGAACGAGCTACCAGTGCAGCTCCAGGGATCAAGTCAATGCGAAATTCCACTTGTCTCTCAGGCGGCACGCCAGACAAGTCTTCCGGAAACACATCCGGGAATTGTGAAACAACAGGCACATCGGCCAACGTCTTCTTCTCAGCCTTGGCATCTATAGCATATGCCAGGTAGGCGTCACATCCCTTTGCAACAAGCTTTCGAGCTTTTGCAATGGTCAACAAACATAGATCCCCACTTCTCCTATCCCCGTAGATACAGATCTCACGCCCCTCCGGAGTAGTTATCTTTATCATTCGCTTCTTACAAACTATGTGGGCTTCGTTCTCTATCAACCAATCCATCCCAATAATCACGTCAAATTCACTAAACTCGATCGGAATCAAGTCCAAATTGAAGACTACATCTTCAATCAGTAAGGTGCAGTTACGGTATACATGATCTACTTTGACTAGAGTATTACTAGCAGTTTCAATATCTAGTACAGCAGATAACTTTGATAAAGGCATAGACAATTGTTGTGCAAACATAGTAGATACAAATGAGCGGTTGGCACCCGAATCGTAAAGAACTCGTGCAGGTAAAGAGTTTACAATAAACATACCCGTGACCACCTCCGGGTTTTCCCTAGCCTCTTCCGCGGTTATCTGGAAAGCACGAGCCAGTGCCCTTTGTGGCTGGTTCCGACGGTTGATTGAACCACCACTAGATCCCCCAGATGATCGTGTTGTCGATGGAGCAGCAGCTGCTGGAGCATTCTTTCGACAGTTCCGACTATAGTGCCCCCATACCCCACACTTATGGCAAGCATCAGATTTCCGTGGGCATTCATTCTGAAAATGGCCCAACTCTCCGCAGCAAAAACACGCACGCCCATTTGTGCACTTGCCAAAGTGTTCCAGATGGCACTTATTACAATACTGCGGCTCGGTGTTGATAGAGTAAGCACGTGAACGACCAGACGAACTTGACTGTCGACGAAATGACTGTTGCGGAGAGTACTGCGATGATCGTGAAGAACCATAATAGCCTCCTTCACGCTGACGTTTCGGTGGTGAAGGTTGAGTTGGGTTAGCTGAAGCAGCAGCGGACCCCATCACGTATCCAGACATACTTAGAATCTGTTCCACATTTCTGGCGGCTTCCAGTAGACCAGCAAATGTGGGGTAGCGTACATTGCTCATCACCCTTCGGATTTCCAAGTCAAGACCAGCCTCGAATCTGGTCACTTTTCTTTCTTCTGTATCCACCTGATGAGGCGCAAACAAACTTAGGCTCGTGAACTCTACTGCATACTGGGACACAGACTTATTCCCCTGAATCAGTGTCATGAATTTAGCCTCCAATCTTCGGCGCTCATCTGGCGGACAGTATTGTTGAGTGAAAATTTCAGTAAACTCAGCCCATTTCATTACAGCAACCTTCTCCATTGTTAGTGCATTCACCATCGAGTTCCACCACATTATTGCGTCTTTGGTGAACATGGCAGTAGCGAATTAGACCATATCCTTCTCAGCACAATCGCTGATTCGGAATGTCCTTTCTGTAGCTGTTATCCACTCCAATGCAGTAACAGCATCCCCCAACCCAGTAAATTGAACGGCTCCATTTCCCTTAAAATCCTTAAACCGACAACCCCTGGGCTTATTAGATGACCCAGTGTTGTCATCTTGCTCGTCATTGTTTCCTCCCTCCTTTTCCTTATTCTTCCTCTTATCTTCCCTTCGCTTAGCCTCGGCCTCATCTCGAGCCCGAAACTGATCTTGAATCATCTGATTTTGCTCAGCCATCAAGGCTAGCATCATTTCCCTTGTTTCTTCGGGTGTCATTCCTCCTCCAGACATGTTCTGAAATATGAAACATATAACTTATTTAGTAACATGTCATTTATTTATAGACACCACCCAATTGTCCCGTATGATAGTCAATATTCTTATGATTACTAGATCGTAACCTATCTTAGTTCAGATCATTACTTAGAATCACTACATGTCATCACTTAATGTTTGAGACCAAGACCTCACGGACACTTGAATCTCAAACTACTGCTCTGATACCATACGCTGTGACACCCTTGCCACATTAACCACCAATTACAATTCACCCAGGATTATTCACCAACAAACAGAATATAAAATGATCTGATATCTTAATTAAAGTGCGGAAGCATAAAATACAAAATAAAATAATACAAATCTGACAAACACCCTACGGTGCTACATAGGTTACACATCTAAGTCTACAAATCCAAAAGTATTACATCATCCCCAAATTTATTACAACATCGATTCCATAAAACAAATACCAAGTTAAAACAGTGGAAATCTTCAAATACTTCAATAAACGTCCTAGCTAGACGGTCCCGCAGCGGATTTCCCTTTTCCTGTAAAAATATAACAACTGAAGGGGTAAGCTAAAGCTTAGTGAATACCATATGATTTTACACATTCTACAAATCATTATGATGCCACCCAGGGTAACCGCGGTAACACATACCGTATACCCCACACGTACTCCAAGTACTCAATCCCGAGCCGCAGCTCCTTCGAGCTGACACTCGGCATAAGAAAAAAAACGAACCATCTGAGGCAGACATTACATCGGGGATGACTTACTGTCTATCCTGACCACAGAGGTGTCAAACTCTTGGTCATATAGCACAGTAACATCAGAGTACAGATGCGACCACGCAGGTCCATCGAAAGGATGCACAACAAATGAACGGACATGCAACAAGTA
Organism: Centrapalus pauciflorus; assembly: GCA_020465985.1. NCBI lineage: Eukaryota > Viridiplantae > Streptophyta > Magnoliopsida > Asterales > Asteraceae > Centrapalus > Centrapalus pauciflorus. Next base: position 578,223 of record JAANYP010000952.1, read on the forward strand.
TGAATGTGCATCAACATATACGCATGTTAGTAGAGTGCCAAACGAATATGAAACAACATGCCTCAGCAGGCAATGCAAACATAATGCAGATGCAGCAATGTTAAAATCAAAGGTACTCACAGTGGGTGCGTTATTATTCTTTAAGCAATATTATTTCTCCTCGGGATTTCAACCGGATCCACAAAGTACCCCACTGTGGGTTAAACAACACCACAAGGGACCTGTTTCATTTCCATAATGAAAACATATTATCATCATATGTTCTTTAACATTTTACCATTAACTTATATAAATGAAAGTGTTACAACATTCGGAATCGTCATCCGAAACTCATATTTAATCTCATCATTTAGTGTGCTATCAATCTCACATAACCCTTCATTATATGCATTAATATGGTACTAAAGATATCCCAATTGCATGTTTAATTGTCCATTAATTCGGGTCCTTTTAAACCCATCCGAATTACCCTAAAACTTATAGAACTCGCCGAGTAGGCATAAGGAACTCGCCGAGTTCCTATCCGGATTTCGGACCATTGACTGAATTTCGGACCCATCCGGATTGGGTTGACCCATCCGAGTTCGGGTTGACCCATCCGAATTCGGACCCCTCCGAGTTCGGTTCTTAAATTGATTTCGGTCCTATCCAAATTTCGGGACTCATCCGAATTCGGGTCCCAACCGAATTCGGATCCAACACTTATGAATTTTATGAAGATTTATTTAACTGTTCTTGAGTACTCGCCGAGTTCCTCATGAACTCGCCGAGTTCACCAGCAGGTTTGCATTTCGAAACTTACGGATTTTTAAGTGAAAATTGCCAAAACTTAAATTTATTCACTTGCAATCCATACATTCGATTTATTACTATATATTGAGTGTTTTTACATCATTTTCCATAACATTAACACTCTAATTTCGTCCAGATTGAACCAAAATAAGCAAAAACCTCAAGAACACATAACTTAATAAAAGGACAGATTTCTAACCTTTTTGCACGAATTAACTGTTGATTCTTGTTCCAATTGCTTCAGAAACCTTCAATAGTTGATTTCCAACTAATATTACATACATGCATCAACGATTTCTCAGATTAAAAATCCGAATTTTGAACCTCAAAACCCTCAAAATAAAGCCCAAATTGAGATATAATGATTCTTACCTTAATCCCTACTTGAATCTTGTTAATTTCCAGATATAAATCCACGAATTTATCTTCACTTAATCGATTTTCAGTAGAAATTTAGAGAGAGATTGAGAGAGTTCTAGGAGTTCAAGTGTTGAAAATGAACTAAAATAAAGACCAAGAGTCTTTTTATTTCCAATTATCGGCTATTGGCACATTTAGCCCCTCAACTTATCCGGTTCCATTAACTACTGATTTTATAAATAAAAGAATTCTATCTTTTATTTATTATCCTTAATTTTTTTTATTATCACCAACAATTAAAATCATCATACTTAACCAAAATAATTTGACATTCTTAATATTCTGTAATTCCTTAAAATAACAACCAACTTTAAATAACTGAACACATAATCATTTTCATAGTCCAACTTAATTATGCAAATTACAAATTTCTCAAATAATTAATCTAAATTACAATGATTAGCTCCGAGGATGTTACAATCCATTTGAAAGATGTATGAAGTTTATTAAAGGGCACATGCGAAACAATAATAAACCAGAAAGATGCATTGCTGAAGAGAATGTCGCAGAGGAGACAATTAAGCACTTAAGTGAATACTTAAATAACCATAAAGATTATTGGTATTCCAGATGGGAATTGTGAAGATTATTTTCTTGGGGAAAGAAAACCACTATCAGCTGGCAATCTGATTGAAGTCTCTTCAGAACTCATAATAAAAGCACATTTCTATGTAATGCAAGATATATCTGAAGTTGAGCCGCATATCGAGTAAGTAGTCCTTATACGTTCATTGTTTTTTTATTTATACATTTTTATATACTAACTATAATGTTCATCAATTTACTTACAGGCGACACATGGTCTTTAAAAAAAACAACATCATTGTCAACGACAAGCTTGGCTGGAGAAAGAGCACAGTAAAACGTTTGGTCGGTGCTTACGAAAGGAGGTAGATTTTTTCTTCAACTTAAACTTATTTATGAGAAACTTAGGTCGAGAGAGATATATCAGTGACTAAAGAGAGTATTTTAGAGATGTTAAGTTGGGTTTCACATGGACCGCACACCAACATTATGAGGTACAATATATATCACATCAATGGATATCATACAAAATCACGAGAATGTAAAGTTAACCAAAATAGTGGTGTTACCGTACACGCGACTGACATGCATATTTCTGGAGAGGTGTAACGTATGACCAAAACTTTTACTATGGCGTGTTACAAGAGATATGGCTACTAGATTATCATATCAAAAAAATTCCTTTGTTCAAGTGTGATTGGGTTGACAATAAAAGGGGGTCAAAACAGATAGTATTGGCTACACCATAGTTGAACTAAAGATTAGGCTAGGGCACAAGGATGATCCATTCATTTTGGCATCACAAGAAAGACAAGTGTTTTATGTGAAAAACCAACTCGACGAGAAAAACTCGATTGTGTTCATGATGCCTCCCCAAGATTATAGAGATGCATATGATGATTGTCGATGAGGAATTTAGTACTCTAATTTTCTCACAGAATGATAATGTAGTACCATGTGTAGATCCACTTGACTTGGGTAATGAATGTCACAATGATTACTTTCGATCGGACTATCAGGGTATAATTATACGTAATTCCGAATGAAACATGTGCTGATTGCTCAACATGTGTGTGGCTAGGTTTTTGTTTATCATTTTTGTCACTATTAATTTGAAAATGCATGTTCACTTGATATCTGAATTGCTTAACTTTTTTTTTGTTCTTAAATTTATTTCAAAACATGTGACAACACTCACTATGTGTCTTGATGCATGGGTTCAAAAAAGTTGCGACGACTTACATTGATTTTAAGTTTTTATAGATTTAACTATTTGTTGATTGAAATTATATGCCGAAAATAGCAACAACTTTTTATCTTTTTACAATTTATAACAACATTATTTATTTGTATCATTAATAACAACAACTTTTGTGTTTTTTTTACCATTTACAGCAACGAGTGACCTATAAACATATTATAGCAAGTCACCTACAACCAAACATCCTCCATTGTAACCAAACACCGTTAATTTTATTACCAAACACCTCATTTTATGCCAAAACACCCCAATTTATTATGAAAGAAATTTTTTTGTCAAGATGGAAAATGATGAAGCTAAATTCAAAGGCTCTCTCTCTCTCTCTCTCTCTCTCTCTCTCTCTCTCTCTCTCTCCATCAAGAAACAACAGACGCTAGGTTCGATTCAACACAGGTATGACTTTTTCTTGTTTAAAAATGTTTGAAACAACACAATCTGTTTCGTGTCCCCCTATTGATTCGGTTTGTTGTTGCCTCCTCATCGTCTCGACCTCCTCCGTCCACTATCATCTCAAGAACATAAAAAAGCAAAAATATTCAAAATATTTACCCACTATTCAAGAACATAAAAAGCACATAAAAATATTTTAATAGCCACTACCCAAGAACATACGAAATATTTTAACCAAAATATACAAAATATTTAGCCACAACTCAATAACATAAAAAACAATTGAGTTTTTAATTTCACACACTTTAAGAGATCCTGAATCCATTGATACGAATACAGAGAAATTCGATTGCGTGTAACCAAGACATATAAAAAGTAAAAAGTTCCACCCAAATTCATACAATAAATGTATAAGAAGATTAATTTTAATCAAATAATTATCGTTCTTTCATTCGTATCTTAAATTCCACACAGATTCATATACCAAAGAAAATAAATCATACACAAAAGCTGTAAAATACTATTCCCGAATATATTCAGCACCTTGATAAGCTCTTTATCATATCCCAAGAATAAACTAGCTCAATAATTAGGTTATGATGAAGAAGACAATGAGAATATTGAGAGAATATGCAAGTGGCGGCTGGAATGTGTGTATTCAATATGTCAACCGTGTCTTTTCATAAAGTAAACCCTAGGAGCTTTATAACTCCATTTAATTAACTATGGGGCATGGAAACAATTGCCCCCTAGACTTTTACATTGAAATATATTACAAGGAAATAAATACAAAGCTAAATGCTAAGTAAATAATTATTACAAAATAACTCCATATGATCGAAATTAAATGTCTAACAATCTCCCCCTTTTCGAACATTTAGGAGGTCCTGGAACTCTGGCATGATCAGTCGATTCTCGGAGTCCAAGGATGACGTCAAAACGTCTGTTCACTTGTCTCATATGTAGCCTTTCGATCAGGAGGTCAATGCCGCTGAGGGTATCCTGAATCTCCTTCGGTGAGCATCTTTGTTCTGGATCTGGTTGAGCGTCAAAATCTTGAACTTTCTGAGTAAGCGCGGCTCGAACCAATCTGAGAGTACCGTCGGAGTAACATGGAAGATCCTCAAAGCGCATGAACCTTTTGTAGCCCTTCTGATTGACAAAAATGACACCCGGGTCTCTTGTGAGTATAACTCTGTAGGCCGGATGATGGGCTAGAAGAAAGCTATCTTGCTCAGGAGCTTTTAGTCCCATTTTGACTAAGGCACTCTCAATTTCCATCTGAAAATCTCTGAGGCACATCACAATTGAGCAGCGATTCATGCATCGGATTAGGGCTGCAACTGCTGTCATGTGAGTCAAACGACCCTTGATTTTGTATTTCAGATTGTTGTGCAGAAGCTCGATGTCAGCGATGTTTACAAAATCAAGGTCGCTTTCATACAATTCTTGAACAGTTCCGTCTTCTCTGAGTACCTCGAAGGCCGAAGTGAACACTCTGGCCGTTTTGTACATGTGAATGCTATTGATCTTTATAATTATGGATTTAGACCAATATTTGCTCTTATCTCTGTTTTCCCTTAGCATCATCTGATTATATTCTGCTTTAACGCATCGAGATGCATCGGTCATCACCATCAGAAGACGTCTACTGTAAGATCCCGACTTCTTTCTAAATACCATCTTGAATCTTTCTTCTAAGAAAGGATTCTGAAACTGTTCATCGGGGAACTTCTGCAAGAATTCTTTTAACCCTTGGACCAGAGGTTCTTCTAGTTCAGCGGGAGGAGCTTCAAGAAGTTTCAAGACTCGATCCCTCCGGTCCTGACTCAATCCTTCTTTAAGTTCTGCGTCTAGATTATTAACCATTCCCCTTGAATACCAGTTGATCGATGCTACGTCTGTCATGTCGTATATTGCGGTGACATCTCTTGTGTCAAAGCAGTCGACAGTTCGGGATCCGGATGTTTCAGCAATGTGGGCAGCCGGAGCTGATTGAGTTGGGAAGGTTGTTTGGACTGATGGGTTAGGTGTAACTGGTGAGATTTCTATTGGTGTGGGGGTGATTTGGATTGATGGAGTTTCTATGGGAGTAGGTGAGGGTGATTGGATGGTAGAAGTTGTTTGTACTTGTGGTGCTTGGGTTGGGAATCCAAAACTTTAATTGGGGAGGGTGATTTTTGTGGGGATTAGGGTTTAGGCTTTGGTGTGGGAAAGATATAGTCGTTATCAGTATCAGAGTCCGAGTCAGACACTAATATGATATCAACTTTTTCATATTGAGGTTCATATCTCACCATTGCTGACATAGGATCTAGAGGAGCTTGACCTTCAATTTGTAAAGGTTCGTATTCTAGCATTAACGTCTCCTTAGCCTCATAAGTCTGATTCCCATACCCCTGAATCTCTGTACCTTCGGTCTCTGCTCCCCCTACGAATAACATTGTGTCCTTAGACTGACTATTCTTTCTTTTCTCCCCCTCATGACGATCAGGGTCGTCCTGATCGTCATGCTTTCTTTTCTGAGCCTCAGCCTGAGGACGGCATTGAAGTTCAACCACCGCCGACTCAAGGCGGTCCATTCTGGAATTTATTTGCTCCTGGACTTGTAGTATTAGACGTCTAAGTGCATCAATTTTGTCCGAGAGCTCTGCTATCTGGTGTTGGACTGAAGTGGATCCTAGTGGAGGCACAGCTTCAGAAGTGACACCCTTACCCTTGATAAGTGAGAGAAGGGCGGTGTGACGCTCTTCACACTACTACATTTTGAAGCTAAGGCAACACTTTTGATGCAACACATTTAAAAACTGTTGCTTTTTTATTTAAGTTCACTCTAAAGCAACACATTGACAAAAAGTGTTGCATATAATGATTTAATGCAACACTTTTTTTAAAGTGTTGCCATTTTTACTAAAAAAATACAACATTTTTCTAAAGTGTTGCAATTTTTACTAAAAATTGCAACATTTGTTTAAAGTGTCGCATATTTCAATAAAATATGCAACACATTTTTAGAGTGTTGCATTTGTAATGAAAAAAAAAGAAACACATTTTTAGAGTGTTGCATTTATAATGAAAAAAATACAACACATTTTAGAGTGTTGCATCTATAATGAAAAAAATGCAACACATTTTAAAAAAAAAATATTTTTTTGAGTGTTAATACTATTTTTTCTAGTTTTGTAATTTTGATTAAAAAATACACACAAAAAGCGGAGATTATTTTTTTTTTTAAAAAGAGTGCAACAAAAATTGATAGATTAATTTTGATAAATATTATGAAATAAACTTGCAGTTTTTATTAATAATATTATTAACTCAATATTTTCTTATTTGATATTTTAAATCGACTTTTTATTTTTGAATTTTCATTACATGTTTTTTTATGTGCATTTAGATTTATTTTTTACAAATTTATATTTTCTAAGTTTTCTTATGTGCATTTAGATTTATTTTTTACAAATTTATATATTAGTTTTTGATTTTTATATTATTTTTTAAGGTTTAAGGTTTAGTTTTTTTATACTATTACTTTTATTTCCAATTTTCAATTTTCAACTCTAATTCAAAGAAAAAAGCGGAGATCTGCTGAGGACCCCCAAACCGGCTTTCAGATCTCATTTCTGATTTTCTATCGCCAACGCAGATGCTCCGTTCCAAAGAAAACCCTAGCCGCTATCCTCTTCCACGGCGACAATCTCCTTAACCATCCACGGCGACGGCGACGGCGACATCCTCTTCCACATAATCAGCGGCGTTGTTCCTTTTCCTCCATCGCAAGCAGCGCAGCGTTCCTCCTCCTCCTCTTTCGGAACCTCCATCGCAAGCATAAAGGTTCGTCTTTCTTCCTCTTCCTCTGTTAGAGTTCTTTCTTTCATAAAGAAATAGTTTTGCTTTTGCACTCAATTTCAGAGGATGGCACCTTCAATGATCCTTATTTAGTGTTTAATTAGTGTTTTTGTATAGGAATTTGGTGTTGAAATCACAGCAGGGACCGAGGTCCAAGGAGACATAAGTCTCGGACCTGGTTATTGCTTTCCTTGGTGTGCTTGTTAAGCCTTTAGTGTTTAATTGATGTTCTAATTGTGAAAAGGCTGCTGATTGCGAAGGGGAGGGGCTGCAGGTCTGAGACATAAGTCTTAGACTCAGAATGGCCTTAGCTTTGGCATTGGTTTTGTTCAAAACTAAGTCCGTGAGTTGGTCCATTCTTTTCCTCTAATCCTCGAACCATACTTGCAAGTAATAGCCTCCCATAAACTAAATCTTGTAATGTGCTTGTGGGTATGGTGTTCAAGGAAATATGGGCAGCATATGTATGTATTTGATGTTGTTTCCATTACAATCTAATGCACTCCTATGAGTACTACTGTTGTTTCTGTTTTTAAATGAAAGACACACACACACCATTGATTAATTGTTGCTATCTACTTAAGAATTGAAAACACACACACACACACACATATGTACATATACTACATGTCTCGGACTCAGGATGGTCTTAGCTTTGGCATTGGTTTTGTTCTAAAATAAGTCCCTGAGTTGGTCCATTCTTTCCCTCTAATCCTCGGACCATAATTGCAAGTAATAGCCTCCCATAAACTAAGTCTTGTAATGTGCTTGTGGGTATGGAGTTGCAAGTACTTGGGCTGAGAAGTGTGTGAAGTGCAGGGGCTGCTCACAGGTCCAAAACTCAGCCTTCACTGAGTGCAAACAGGCCCTATTTAGAGCTGCATTTACATTTTTTTCAGTCTTGATTCAGCCTTAAATCATACACCTTAATGACCCCTAAACATCTACAATGAATTCGATACACTTTTACCTTCAATCAATTGTCAAATATTATCATATATCATGAATTTAGAGTATATATATGAATTGGACAGCAGCTTTTATGGTTGTTTTTGGTACAACAACTTCATATTTTTAGCCTTAATTCTAGCATCTAATGGACTCCTAAGCTTGCAAATTAATCCCTAAATATCACCCATTAATTCTTAAAAACTTTGAGCAAAGATGGAAAAAGACTACAAGATGGGGAAGCCCCGACGGATTTTTACCGGCGATTCACAACCAATCCGCCTGGGATTTTCCATCTTCTTCCGCCAGTGAAGTTGCGAGGTTAAGGATGCAAGTTGAACTCCTTTCCAAATTCTATAACCCTAACAGAAACATTGAATTAAGCTGCACAACCGCCTCCAAAATTCCAAGCCCTGATTTCCAGTTTAATGCAATTCAACCTGCTCAAGTAAGCATGATCATTTATTTTCTCTGATCTCATTTTATTCTTGCTATAAATGCAAGAAATAATAACTTATTTTCTTTAGAAAAAAATCACAGTTACATCAATCTATTTCTAAAATTGGTTGCAGTAATCTTTTGGAAATTTAAGGGAGATCGCTATAGTTGTGAAGATTTAAAAAGTAATTTATTTTCTATGATCTCATTGTATTATTGATATAAATGCAAGAAATAACAACTTATTTTTAAAAAAAATCATAGTTATATCAATCTATTTCTAAAATTGATTGCAGTATTCTTGTGGAAATTTAAGGGAGATTGCTATAGTTGTGAAGATTTGAAAAGTAGGTTGTTATAACTGGTCTAATTAGCAAATTGTGTTTCTATTTTCTGCAATTTAATCTTCCGTTCAAAAGCCTGCGTAAAATTGTTCATATATTTTTATCATGTTTGAGATTTCAAGTTTTACCATCTTCATTGTGTTGAAATTTGTTGATTCAGCCTCTGGTAATGAACTAATGATATTGCTTTGTTTGTCCACTCTTGTACACATATTTAATCAGCTTCATATTCGATTTGATTCTTCGGTGCCTCATAATGTTAACAGAAAATTGGAATATTTATATGTTGATTCCAGAAAAGACTTTTCCAGCCTTGGATCCAAGAACAGGGGAAGTAATTGCTGATGTAGCTGAAGGCGATGCAAAGGATATCAATCGTGCCGTCTCTGCTGCTCACAAGGCCTTTGATGAAGATTCATGGCCTAGAATGACTGCTTATGTATAACAACCTTTCATGCATTGTCTTTGTACTTTGGAATGTGGGATGTATGGTTTGAAAGTGATTATTTATTCATTGTGATTATTCAAGTCGTCACTTCCAAAACCGCACATAAAAAATGCATTCTTTTGTTTTGTGACTTGTAAGTTGCAAGATTTCATGTTATGCGAACTTGTTTTTTCGTCATTGCAGGAGAGGTCACGTATATTGCTGAGATTTGCTGATTTGGTAGACAAACACAATGATGACCTTGCAGCTCTTGAGACATGGAACAATGGGAACCCTTATGAACGCGCTGCCAAAACTGAAGTACCAATGTGTGCTCATCTATTTCGCTACTACGTCGGTAATAATCAAGCAATTCTCTCAACATATACGTAATTTGGGCAAATCATCCCATGGAACTTTCCTCTTCTTATGTTTGCTTGTAAAGTTGGGCCTGCCCTTGCCTGTGGCAATACCATTGTGCTAAAATCGGCTGAACAAACACCATTAACAGCTCTTTATGCTGCCCAGTTGCTACATGAGGTACTACAAAAGTTTCATATTTGGCTTTTAAAAGTCAAATAATGAATAAATGAGACTTTAATATACCAAATCACAAAATAGCAATAAATGATGAAATATTTATATAAGTTTGATGTCTTTAAAGGATTTAGGATGTGTTGCAAAAAGAATCATCGAAATCCGACATCACATGAAAGTTTATTGCTATTTTAAACAAACTTTTGGTACTTTAATGCCCAAAAGTATGAAATATCAATGAATGATGAAATATGTTTATATATTTGGTCTTTCCTAAGGATTTTAGACTTGTTACAAAAAGTACCGTTAAAATTGGACGTCAAACGAAAGTTTTTTGTTATTTTATGTAAAGAATTGTAGTTTAACGAGTAAAAATACAAATTTAATGTGGGAAGTGTAATATTTTTATAGATATGCTGTTTTTAGAAGATTTTTAAGGTGTTGTGAAAGTTTCATCGAAAACTGACTTAATTTGAAAGTTCGTTGCCATATTATGCAGTTTCAGAAAAGTTGATTGCTACTTTGGGCAGATTTTTTGTGAAGATGATCCACAAAAGGAGAGTTGTGCATGATAAGCGTTGATTTCGTATGGAAGAAATTACAAGAAGAGGAATTGAATATGCATTCCTAAGATTGTAATTTACTTTTTTGTTTGATGAACTTTATTTTAGTTGTAGACGTTTATGTACTTGAAATACTTTTTGATCGATATGTTATGAAATGATATTATTTTTGTTAGATTGAATTGTAAGTTGAAAAACTATCACGAAGCAATTAAATAAATATTTGTATTTGCATTAAATTAAAAAAATAATGAATGTGTTTCTTTTGTCTAGAATATATTGCATTTATGTAATTTAAAACAATAATAAAGTGTTGCAATTGATTGATAATGGTGTTGCATTTACATAATGACAACATTTGATAAGTGTTGCAACTGATAAGTAAAGTGTTGCTATAAGTTGGTAACAATAAATTAAAAGTGTTGTTTTAGAGTATAAAAAGTGTTGCATTTAAATAGTGTTGCATTTATAAAATAATGGCAACACACTAAAAAGTGTTGCTTTAGAATATAAAAAGTGTTGCATATAAAAAGTGTTGCATTTATAAAATAATGGCAACACTTTTGAAAAGTGTTGCATTATCTAGTGAAAGTGTCGCTTTAGACCTAAGGCGACGTTGGCTAAGGTGGCACTACATAAAGTGTCGCATTAGGCCTATAGCAACAATTTTAAGGCCTAACACAACACTTTTCCCATGTTGCTTTAGGTTCATTTTGTTGTAGTGTCAGCGGCTTCCTTTTGGGCATCCAGGTCAGCCCGGGTAATCACTCCGGCAGCACGAAGAGCTGCCGTTAGCATCTCCAAGTTGATGGGGAGATGGCCTGAAGTGGGAGGCGTGGATGGAGCCACTTCAGGTCTTCCTTCCGTCATCTCTGGCTCCACTATGGGACGCGCAGATCCGGAAGTTTGTGGAGCTGCCACGGAGGCAGCTCTTGGGGATGCCATGGAGGCATCATGCGTTGTGTGTATATGGGGGTATGGAATGGTGAATGAAGGAAGGTCGGTCACGTGGGGCGGAGTGTGACCTCGTTCAACACCGCCACTCTCCGAATGAGAGGGCGATTGAGTATGTGCAGAAACCCTGTGGAATGAAGTGGTTTCCCTTTGAGGGGAAACCAAGTGGATGGTGGGGGTGAGTTCGACCGTTGGACTGATGGTCTTATGGTGGGTAGTCCGGCTGACAGGACTTTGGTCACCCTCAGATGGAATATCTATCGCTCGCACGACAGAGACGGTTCTTTCAGAATCTGCCGTCTCTGCCGCCTCACCACCTTCTCCCTCACTTACAAACACAGGCTCCCTCTCACCTATCCCAACAGATTGTTGTACCTCCGCCGCTTCACCCTCGTCCTCACTCATTCTGGCCTCACCTTCGGATTGGCTAGTTTCAGTCGGTTCTGACTGAGACTCATCCGGATAAAACTCTCAAATGTAAGCCCTAACCCTTTGCAAATCCCTTGCCTGTAGCAGTAGTGATAACGGAATTGTCATTATAGGCACTGTAGGGGCCCCATTTGGCAAAGATAGCTTTTGAATGGCCACTGTAGGGTAGACGTCTGCTTCAGGACGTTCGTGGATGTCGTCATCCTTATCCATCGCATATTGGATGATGAGTTGCAGAAACCGTTGGAGAGGTATGTACTTTCGTCCCTTCTTGGTTCCCCTCTCCACATGTACTCGTCTCAGTTCCTCGATGAGGATAGCCGCATAGTCAACATGTCGGTCAAAGGCAAAGCCAGTGAACATGGCTAAAACCTGAGCCGATGCAGAGTCAACATATCGAAAAGAATCCGCCAATGGGATTGTAGATTCTTTGTGCGGAAGTCGGAGGGTTTGGAGAGAGGGCCGTCATAACCCAGGGTTTGGATTTCGGCTAGGGTTTCTGGGATGGATGGATTTTGATCAAACTGAAGGCGGGATGGGAAATATGTTTCGGCGGGAAGGTGAAGTATATGGCGTATGGCGGCGATGGTGATTTTGACTGGAACGCAGTCGATGGTGGTTGTGAAGTGGGGTTCGGCGACGGGAATATATTGCAATCTGTTCCAGAATTGTTGCAGATAAATCTGGGGAACAACGATTGTGGTGGACAAGGCGTAGTATATGGGGTGGTGAATGAGGATGTCGAATGCGAGGGTTTGGGGTTCTTTTGTGAGAATGGAGACGTCGAGCTGGCAGTTATGTGGAATAAACTCGACAAACTCGGCTTCGGGAAGGATGGATTGTTCGGGTAGTTGTGCGTTATTATTTGGGATGGAGGGATGGGGTAGGGTGAGAATAACAGCCGGTTCCATAATCCTGCAAAGGTGCATCAAAGTTAGAATAGTAAGACTTTAGATGATAAGGCATTGATGTGAAGTCTAGATAAGTGTGAAATAGAAACTGCCTGATCTGTTTAGCATCGGGTCTTTATTAGTAGAATAAAAATTCTACTAATAAAGTCCAAAGTCAATCGTTAAGAGACCGATGTTAGATCAGACTTTTTCACTCAAACACTACTAACTCTAATCAATGGTGCATCAAAATTAAAATCTTTTTGGATTTTTAAATTGTAGTGACAATGCAAAAATGAAAAATTTTTTAAAAAAAATGCTAAGTGTTGGAATTCGGATGGTCCGAATTCGGATGAACAGTGCATCGAATTCGGATCATACCGAAATCCGGATGATGAATGAAGTTTGATGGGGTGGGGTCCGAATTCGGATGATGTGCGATGTTGGCCCGAATTCGGATGGGGACCGAATTGCATGAAAGTGATGATGAGGATTTGGCCCGAATTCAGATGAGGTTGTGAATGTGGTCCGAATTCGGATGGATGTGCGGATGGAATGTTATGTATGCAATGAAGACAAAAGACCGAATCCGGATGCGACACAAATTCGGATGAGGACCGAATTCGGATCCCATCCCAGTTCGGATGAACAGTAATGAACATACTTAGACTAAATTCAATTTTTGAAAAGTTTTGGCAATCCTATGATGGTCCGAATTCGGATCAACAGTGGTCATCCAAGTTCGGATTATGTACTTTGAAAATTTTGAAAATTAGTCTCATGGGGGACATCCGAATTCGGGTGGTGGTCTGAATTCGGACATCCGAAATGCATTTATGCAGTTAATGTGTTCATGCAAAATTAAACGTGAAGAGCTAAAGTGACAAAAATGCATGAACTTAAAGATCCTATACTAACAACACATAATTAACATTTTATCTAACTACAACTAAGTAAAAAAAACACACATTAAACAACCTGAAAACAAGAAAAACCGAAATGAAAAAGTAAAAAAAATTTTGAAAATCAAACACACAATATATGAAATTATAAGCTAAAATAAAGTTAAAAAGAAGTTACCTGATGATGCCAAAATAGGATAATGCAAGAAAAACGAATTAATATGCAGATCCAAAAGCTTGAGTGTGTTAAAATGGTGGTCGTTGGTGGGTGCTTCGACGAGAGGAGGAAGAAGAAGAAAAAGAGAAAGTTTGAAAGTGAAGGAATCCAAGTTGACCGATTGACCCGCTCATATATAGGCGCATGGGTCGGGTCGGGTCGGGTCAGATGGGATCCGCGCCCAAATGAGGTGTGGGCTGCCGGTTTTGTTCAACACAACACTCACACACACAAATAAAAAATATGGGCTTTAAGAAAATAAACAAAAACAAGATTTAAATAAAATGTTGGCCCAATTTTATTAAATCTTTTTGAAATTTTTTTTTTTCATGAAACTACAAAATAACATATTTTTGGTATTTTCTTTGATCTTTTAAGATAAAATAAACCAAACTAAAATAAAATCAACTAAAATGTTTTTTTTTTTTTTTTGCTTTTTGATAAATTTGAAATTTAAAATACTTTTTTTTTTGGGATTTTCTGACCTATTATATTAGACTTAAAATTAAATTAAAATATGACCAACCTAAAATTTGAAATTTAACTACAAAAATTAAAAAGAAACAAAGAATTATAAAAATTAATATCCTAACTATACTCACCCTCAAATATATACTTGTTCCTTTCCTTTTTCTTTTTCAGATTAAGCTAATGAACGTTTTTAGCCTTAAAGATACAGACAAACCTGGATAATGTTTGTGTCCCACTCTGTGATGAACAATTCACACAGCAATTTGTCAGGATCATTAACTATTAAAAAATGTTCATAGATAAGGAAATATTAGGTGTCAATTTTGTGACACAAACCTTAAATTTAAATAACAGATATTTTCTAAAATAAAGGAATTTCAATCATGAGATATTGAAATAGAATTATTTAAGACAATATCTGTAATTTAATTGGAAGGCGGATTCAACCTGCCGATATGGGATAGTATAAACTGAAAACGAGGTTCGTCTAAAGCTTTAGTAAATATATCCGTAAGTTGATATTTCGTGCCAACAAAATACAACTCAATAGTTCCCTTTTCTACGTGATCTTTAATAAAATGATATCTTATATCTATGTGTTTCGTTCTAGAGTGTTGCTCGAGATTGCAAGAGATGGCAATAGCACTCCGAGAATCGCAGTAAATTGGGATATTGGTGAGTGAGAATCCATTATCGCGTAATTGTGTTCGCATCCACAGCACTTGAGAGCAACAGCTTGCAGTTGCTACATACTAAGCCTCAGCTCTGGATGTTGAAACACAATTCTGCTTTTTGGAGGATCAACTCACCGGTCTATCTCCCAAGAACTGTATTCCTCCAGACGTGCTTTTTCTGTCAACTCTACAACCTGCAAAATCAGCATCTGAAAAAGCATTAAGATCGAAATCGGTTCCCTTTGGAAACCATGGACCGAGATCGGGTGTACCCTTAAGATAACGTAAAATGCGTTTTACCGCAGTTAGGTGTGATTCTTTCAGGTCGGCCTGAAATCTAGCACAAAGACACGTTGAAAACACTATATCCGGCCTATTAACAGTCAAATACAGTAAGGATCCTATCATCCCTCTGTAAGTTGTATTATCGACACTTTTCCCAGAAGGATCGGTGTCTAACTTACAGTTGGAGGCCATGGGAGTTGCGATACTCGTGCAAGAGTCTAACTTATACTTCTTGAGAATGTCAAGAGTATATTTCGACTGGTTCACAAAAATCCCATCCTCAAGTTGTTTGACTTGTAATCCGAGGAAAAAGTTCATTTCCCCCATCATACTCATCTCAAACCTTGACTCCATTTGGGCAGAAAAAACCTTACAGAAATTAATGTCAGTAGATCCAAATATAATGTCGTCGACATATATCTGTACTAGCATTATATGTGGGCCTTCCCTTTTAGTGAACAGAGTTGTGTCCACCACACCTTTACAGAAATCGACAGAAATAAGGAAATTAGAAAGACTATCATACCATGCGCGAGGTGCATGTTTTAAACCATAGAGGGCTTTATCTAGCACATAAACATGGTCAGGTTTATGTGTGTCAACAAAGCCTTGTGGTTGTTCAACATACACCTCCTCGTTAAGTTCACCGTTTAGAAAGGCAGTATTGACGTCCATTTGGTACACTTTGAAATCCTTGTGTGCCGCGTACGCCAAAAAGATTCTGATTGCTTCGATCTGTGCAACTGGAGTGAAGGTCTCGTCATAATTTATCCCTTCTTGTTGTCGGTAGCCTTTGGCAACAAGTCTTGCTTTATTCCTTATCACAATGTCGTTCTTATCTCGTTTGTTCTTAAAAATCCACTTTGTTCCAATCACTGTACGGTCTTTTGGTTTGGGAACTAACCGCCATACTCTTAGCTGTTCAAACTAGTTGAGTTCCTCTTGCATTGCAACTATCCAATCAGGATCTGTTAGGGCTTCATCCATACGAGCGGGCTCTATCATGCTAAGGAATGATGCGAAGAGGCATTCATTAGCAGACGCCCTACGAGTTTGGACTCCTGTTGACACATCACCAATGATTTGATCTGTTGGGTGACTTCGGGTCCATTTAATCTCGTGTGGAAGGGGTGCTCGGGATGGAACCTCTGTGGTTAATGTGGGGATGGATGAAGATTCATGGTCAATGGTTTCAAATGATGGTACCACTGGTTTTGGTTCGATTTCCGAGTGTTCAGGTGAAGGAAGGATGGCTTGTATTATATGTGAGGGTATTGTAGGAGTAGATTCAACTGCGGATGTATCGGTGGATGATGTTGATGGATGAGGGTATGATGTGGATGAAGATGGAGCGGAGAAACTTTGTGGCACAGTTGAACTGGAAGGATTACCTACATTATTGACAACATTAGACACATTAGCATTAGGACCGTAAAATTCTACAGAAAAAGGATCAAACAAATTAACCAAATCAGAAGAAGAAAAAGAAATGGGGTTATTAGAAGAGTCTCCAGGCATTTGAGTAATGCGAGGTCCTGAATGATCAACTTCGGGTGCCAGTTTAGCCAACTCATCAAATGTGACATGCCCACTTTCATTAACTGTTCTGGTTCGGGTGTTGAATGCGCGATACGCCTTCGAGTTGGATGAGTATCCAATGAAGATCGCTTCATCCGCCTTTTCGTTAAATTTCCTGAGGTTGTCTTTATCGTTCAGCACATAGCACCTGTAACCAAATACACGTAAGTACTTGATAAAAGGCACTTTATTCATAAAGAGTTGGTAAGGAGTTTTGTTAAAGCGCTTATGGATGATGGAGCGATTTTGTGTATAGCAGACTGTTGATTCGGCTTCGACCCATAAGAATGGAGGTAGTTTCGAGTATGTGAGCATTGTACGAGCGGCTTCCACAAGCGTACGGTTACGCCTTTCCACGATCCCATTTTGTTGTGGCGTTCGACCAGCAGAATATTGATGCTGAATACCTTTGGATCGAAGGAAGCCCTCAACTACCGAGTTCTTGAACTCCGTGCCGCTATCAGATCTGATTGATTGCACTGACAGCTGTTGTTGGGTCTCGACACTCTTGATAAAATCTATGATTTCTTGAGCTTTCTCGTCCTTGGATCGCAAGAACTTGACCTAGGTATATCGTGAATAGTCATCAACGACAACCAACACATATCGTTTCCCGTTTATGCTCTGTTTCCGCATTGGTCCGCATAAATCCATATGAAGTAACTCCAATAGTCTTTTCGTTGATGGTTCGGGCTTTGGTTTTTGAGATGATCGTTTCATTTTTCCTTTCTCACAAGCTCCACAAAGATTGTCATTTTCATAACGCAATTCAGGAAGACCTTTGACCAATTGTTTCGCAGCCAGCTTGTTGATATTGTCAAAGTTCAAATGGGATAATCTTCGATGGCACAACCAAGAGTCTTTTGAAGAGGCTTTTGATAATAGGCAAATGTTATCCTTCACTATTAGCTTGGCTACGTCAATGGTGTAGAGGTTAGAGTTTCGGGATCCTGATAGAATTTCTTTTCCATCCATACTCCTCGCACTGCAGTTCTTAGCTTTAAACGTTACCTCTAGTCCTTTGTCACAGAGCTGTCCTATGCTAAATAGATTATGTGATAATCCCTCAATATAGTCAACGTCCTTGATGACTAGATTATTTAGAACTAAGTCCCCGTATCCTTTGATATGAGTCTGATGATTGTTCCCGAATTTTACCGTTCCGCAATACTGTTCAACTACGTTGGACAGCAATTCTCTTCTTCCCGTCATATGCTTGGAGCAACCCGAATCCATATACCGAATGGATTTTGCCTGAAAAGCAAATAAATTCATACAATGAAAAACTATATGCATTCAAACACATCCATTCTTAATTTACAATCAAACCGTGTTCTAAACCGAGATGTTCAGAAAACATGAGGAGTTAAGACCGGGTCCTGAGCTGTGTGCACAGAAGCCAAACGTGTCGGTTTAAGCACAACCAACAAGCAATAGAACGGGTCCTAGTCTATGGTAACTAGAAGCCATTTCATTGAAGAACGGGTCTTGATCAGAAGTAACCAAGAAGCCAAACGTGTCGGTTTTTTGAGACGTTTTTGACCTTTGCTTTGGCTTTGGGCCTCGGCAAGGGACAAGTCTCAATTTTATTTGTGGCTAATGATGCAACATTTTTTGTTTTCTTTTTCCGAATTCGTTTAACAAAATATGGCACGAAAGCATTCATTTTAGGAACCTGTCGTCTATAACGAGTTGGACATAGATTAAATAATTCACTGAACGAGTACTTTAAGGAAACAACAGAATTCGGTACATCATTACACACATTGTCACACACATTGTTACACAAATTGTCTTTATAGATTACAGACATCCTATCTCTAGTAACAAATTCATTTGGCATTATAGCCTTCTTCATAAAAAAACTCGAAAAATCCAGCATGGTGGTTTTTGGAACTCTTCTTATATGATCTGTAGGAACAAAACGATTTGTTGGGAAATATTCTAAGTAGTTCAAACTGTTAGTAAGACTTCTCAGACTGTTAGTAGATTTTATATGTAAGTACAAAGTTCATGTTGTTAGTTGAAGAAGTTCGAGCTGCCAGTACAAATTCACTCAAGCTACTCTGTTCAAGCTGCTAAGTGATTCAAGCTGCTCAACAGTTTCATAAACAAAAAGTGTTGATATTCAGGAAGAGATATTTACACGAAGATTCCAGCATATCTACTATCAGAGAAGTCAGAGTCCTTCAAGGAAACAAATCAGAAAGCATTAAAAATACATATAATAGGTTTTTCTATTGTAATCAAGTGTGTGCACATTCAAGTCTGTAATTGCTTTTTGTTTAAGTTTTCCTAAGCCTCTAAGGTTGTAAAACCCTAAGAACAATCTGTGTTCTTCGTCTAATCAAACAGATTAGAGGTGATTGTAATCATTCAGTTCAGCAATACAAGCAATTCTGTTTATTTACTTATATTTATCTGTTATTGATTTTGAAAGCTTTTATTAACATAATTAAGTGTTATTCCGCAAACTTCTTAATTAGACTTTGATTAAATACAAGGTTATTGGTTTATACTCTGATCAATTCAAACCAGTTAATCTTAGGTAGTGAGTTTTAGATCCTGACAAGTGGTATCAGAGCCACAGGTCTGTCTTTATTTTCAAAGTCAAAAGCTTTCTTTTACACACTTTAATTTGTCAGCAATGGAATTTGATAATAGCAGTAGTGGATCTGGGCAAGGACTCAAAGTGCCTATGCTCAAACCCATTGATTTTGAGATGTGGAAGCTCAGGATCAAATAGCATATTCAATTTATTGATTATGCTATATGGGAAGGTGTTGAATTTCCTCCTGTGGTTGATCCTGAACTTGATGATGAGGGCAAACCCATCAAAACTCCTCCAAAAAACTGAACTTGAAAGGAAAACTAGAATGAATGAAGTAAAAGCTCTTACACTTTTGCAAATAGCCATTCCAAATGCTTATCAACATCAGTTTAAAAAGTTTTATACTGCTCATTCTCTTTGAATTGCTTTAGAGAAATGATTTGCTGGTAATACCAGTACCAAGAGAAATCAAAACGATCTTTTGAAACAACAGTATGAGAACTTTTCTGGTGGTAAGAATGAAAACCTTACTCAAATCTTTGACAGGTTCAACAAACTGATAAGTGAATTGGAGAGTGCAAAAGTCAGCCTGGATCAAGATGAAGTCAACAGAAAATTCCTTAGATCTCTTTGTGAAGAATGGACAGTTTATGCTGCTCAATGGAGAACAAAAGACACTCTTGATGAAATAGAGCTGGATGATCTGTACAACAGTCTGAGAGTGTTTGAAACTGAACATGACACTAAAAAGAAATCCTTTTCTTATAATCACAACACTGCTCTACTGTCATCTGAAAAATCTAATTGCAGTGATTCCTTTTCAGGTGGTGATGGTAACTCTACTAAAGCTCACTATGAGGCCTTTGTTGCTAATGATGGACTGTTTGCTCTAAATGCTGAAGATCTAGAACAGATTCATCTAGATGATCTAGAAGTGATTGATCTGAAATGGCAACATGCAATGCTGACCATGAGGGCCAAAAGGTTTCTGAAAAGAACTGGCAGAACAAACTTTCAAGCCAGAGCAGAAGGCAAACCAGCTTTTGATAAGTCAAAAGTTGAGTGTTTTAAATGTCACAAGCTTGGCCACTTTGCCAGAGAATGCAGATCTCAAGGTCAACAGTCATCCAGGCCTCAGCAGACTAATCAGGCTTCATCATCACCAGCACTTGTCTCTTAAGAAGACAATGTGTTTGACTGGAGTGATCAGACAGAGGAAGAGTTTCAAAATCAAGCTCTCATGGTAGAAACATCAAATGTCTCCTCCACTGAACTACCATCTGAGGTAAATTCTAAACTTTGCTCTCAAACAAGCAAAAATATGGTTAAAAATTACAGAGATCATAATGAGAGCATGTGTAAAACTCTAGCTAAGATGGAAGAAAGGAGATATGAATACATGCAGGCCATAGAAGATCTTGAAAAACAGATCAATGACTATAAGGATAATGAGATTCAAATGGGACATGATAGAACATATCATGAGTGGGAGAAAAAGGAGTTGAATAAGAAAATAGAATCTCTAAATAAAAAATTAAAAGAGACTGAACAAAAGGTGT
The DNA here is from genome assembly GCA_020465985.1 of Centrapalus pauciflorus. Classification (NCBI taxonomy): domain Eukaryota; kingdom Viridiplantae; phylum Streptophyta; class Magnoliopsida; order Asterales; family Asteraceae; genus Centrapalus; species Centrapalus pauciflorus. The sequence goes on from JAANYP010000952.1 coordinate 599,227, forward strand.
TAGAGGCTAATAAGAAACTAGAATCTGTCAATATAGATCTAGGAAACTTCAAATTGGCAAATCAAAAGCTGGAACACCTAATGGATGTCCAATTTAAAGATAGAGTAAAATCTCAGCTCAATCCCAAAGAAGGTATAGGCTACAGAGCTACTCCACCCCCATACAACAACAAATACATTCATCCAATGAGTGAGGTTGTTGATAGGCTTGTTAATGAACCATTAGATGAGTGTATGACTACTGTAGATCCTATCCTTGAAAACAGTCCTGAATCTAAAGAAGATCTGATTCAAAATAGAGACTGTGAGTGCTCAGCAGTTGAGAAAGAACACAAAACAATGAGTGCACCTATAGAAATCCAAATCCCCAATAAGAAAGGAAAGGAGAAGATGAGTGTATGCAATGCTACTCCACAGGTTTCAGTACCTTCTAACTGTAATACTGCATCTTCTTCAAAGAATAACAAAAGGGGTAAAAATGTTCAAGTCTGCACATGCCAAAAGCACGGTGTCCAAAAGTTTCCCAAACAACAACAGGTAAGGGGAAATCAAAGGAACAAGAACCAAATATTGTCCAATAAAACTGGTTCTACAATTCTAACCGTCTAAAAATGCTTCCAATGTGGCAGGAAAAATCACTTGGCCAGGAATTGCTTTTATAAACCATCTGCTGCGAAATAGAATGTGATTCATAAAAAGACAGATTCTCAAAATTCGAAAACTTCAAAGGCCAAACTTCCTACTCCATCAGTTCTTAAGAAAACAGTTGATCACAGGTAACCAAAAGTAAATAAGAAACAGTCCACACACCAAAAACAAGTTTTAGCTAAACCAAAATTAAATTTTAAACAAATACGGTGTGTTAAAGGTAAAAACTCAGTTGAACCTGTTGATACAAGTGTTGAAACTGCCAAGTCTAAAGTTGAGACTGCTAGTGCAAATTCTCAAGCTGTTAGCACTACAGACTCAGCTCAGACTGCTAGGCTCAAAATTGGGACTGGTAATGGATCATCTGAGACTGTTATTAAAAATAATGGACAAAATACCTGGATACCTCATGTGATTACTAAGTACTCTCCACAAAATCCATCAGTGGATCTCACTAAGTATATGAAATTAAAAACAATGTTTAGTTATGTAAATGCACATGGACAACCCAAAACCAACTTGGTTTGGGTTTACTCCACTACTAACTAAGCTTTTATTTGTGCAGAGCAACCACAGGTCACCACATAAAACAAGATGGCATTTGGACATTGGATGCTCTAGGCACACGACAGGCAATTCTGAATGCTTGTCAAATTTCAAAGGCTTTGAAGGAGGATTTGTTGCATTTGGAGGGAACTCCAAAGGAGGTAAGGTTACAGGTAAAGGTACTGTTAATTCAGGCAACATGATTTTCAATGATGTTTTGTATGTTGAACAGCTTAAGTATAATTTATTAAGTGTGTCTCAAATCTGTGACAAACAAAACATTGTTTTGTTTACAGATCTTGAGTACATTGTCCTTTCAAAAGATTTTACAATTCCTGAAAATCTTGTTTTACTAAGAACACCAAGAAAGGACAATGTATATTGTTTGGACACATAACTTTTTCCAAATCAAGTACTTTAAGGTGTTTGATATCCAAAGCATCATCCAATGAGTCTGCTCTTTGGCACAGAAGGATGTGTCACATGAACTTCAAATCCATGAATGTTTTAGTCAAAAAGAACTTGGTAAGAGGTTTACCACAAAGGGAGTTCATATGTGATGATCATTGTGTAGCATGTCTTAAAGGCAAGCAACACAAAACTTCTCATAAGGCCAAAGAAGTAAATTCAATCTCATCTGCTCTTCATCTGATTCATATGGATCTATTTGGTCCAACATCTGTTTTTAGTTTGAATAAAAGGGCTTACTATTTAGTCATTGTTGATGATTTCACCAGATTTACTTGGGTGTACTTTCTTAGGTTTAAAGATGAAACTGCTGAGCTGGTTAAATCATTTATTCTTAAGATAGAAAACCAATCCAACTCAACAGTTAAGGTGATAAGATCAGACAATGGAACTGAGTTTAAAAACCATATCCTAAACAGTTTTTGTGAGTCCAAAGGTATTGCTAGGCAATATAGTGCACCAAGAACACCACAGCAAAATGGTGTAGCTGAAAGAAAGAACAAAACATTAATTGAGGCTGCTAGAACTATGCTAGCTGATTCAAAACTCCAATGACTTATTGGGCAGACGCAGTTAATACAGCCTGATATGTCCAAATAGGATTCAGGTTGTTCAATCACAAGGGAAAACTCCTTATGAGTTATTCCATTATAGACTACCCTTAATAGCCTTTTTCAAGTCTTTTGGCTGTCCATGTACCATTCTTCACACTAAGACTCACTTAGGTAAGTTTGAAAGTAAGGCTGAAAAAGGTTTCTTTGTAGGATACTCAAATCAAAGCAAAGCCTATAGAGTATATTACAGTGTGTCTAAAACCATTGAAGAAAGTGCCAATGTTGAATTTAATGAAAATACTGCAATTGTCAAAGGCACTGGTCCTGATTGGTTGTTTGATTTAGATTCACTAACAAATTCTCTGAGCTTTGTTGAGTATACTGTAGAATCTGCTAAAAACAGGATTGAAGCTGTCAACACAAATTCTCATGCTGGTAGCACAAATGATTAAGCTGTTGGCCTAAAGTTTCAAACTGCTGCAGATTCAAATAATTGGGATGAGTATACAATTATACCTCTTATGTCTTGTGACCCTCCAAGTGTTCTGAATGCTCAACATGATTCAAATCCAGATAATGAAGTGCAGCTCCCAAGTCCTGAGAGAACAGCTCCAACACAAAGGGAAACAGTCCCAGATTCAAGTCACTCTGTTCCAGAAGTTGAACCATCAACTGGTCCTGATGGAGATGATACAAATCTTGGATCCTCTTTTCAGACAGATAGAGAGCCTACACTCAGGGTTCACAAGTATCATCCTCTCAATCAAATAATGGGTGATCCACGTACACCTGTGCAAACAAGGACAATGGTGCACAAGGAGACTGCTACTGTTGAACTAGCAGTTCCTGAATTTAGTCTAGCTGCATTTGAACATGCCTGCTTCATGTCTCAGCTAGAACCTAAAAAGGCATCAGAGGCTTTGAAAGATTCATCCTGGATTGAGGCAATGCAGGAAGAGCTACTACAATTCAAGATTCAGAATGTAGGGACACTTGTTGATCTTCCTAAAGGAAAAAGAGCCATTGGTACCAGATGGGTGTTCAGAAACAAGAAGGATGAGAGAGGGATAGTCATCAAGAACAAAGCAAGACTAGTAGCACAAGGATACACTCAAGAGGAAGGCATAGATTATGATGATGTATTTGCTACAGTGGCAAGAATTGAAGCCATCAGACTGTTTTTAGCTTATGCAAGCTTCAAAGGTTTTAAAGTGTATCAAATGGATGTGAAGTCTGCTTTTCTGTATGGCACAATTGAAGAGGAGGTCTATATGTGTCAGCCTCCTGGTTTTGAGGACTACAAGTATCCAGACAGAGTCTACAAACTGGACAAGGCTCTCTATGGACTTCACCAAGCTCCTAGAGCATGGTATGACACTTTGTCATCATACCTTCTACAGAATGGGTTCAAAAGAGGTACTCTAGACAAAACACTATTCACAAAGTCCATCTAATCCGAGATTCTGCTTGTACAGATAGATATATGTTGATGATATCGTCTTTAGGTCAACCAATGACAGTCTGTGCCACGAACTATTTTCGTACTTTGAATAGCATAAAAAGTTTTCAAATGAGTTCACATTGGGGTTGGGTCACGCAGAATGAGACCTAACCAGTCAGTGAAAACCTCCAAGGTCCTTCAACCGCTTCGCATAGAAGCCTTGATAAATATTTAACCTTTTCCCTGGTATCCCAAATAGATTGGGCTCGCTCCATCCTCACCGCACGAGGCTAAAACTCCACCCTCATAACCATTTCCTCGACCCCGGATAGGTACCAGTCTCCCAAGAAGTCCAAAGTAAAAGTGAACTTTCTTCTTTTGTTCAAAGCTGCTGCTATTATTCCTCAAACAGATAACAATTTCACAGTCAAACTCGTTGATCAGGTTAAAAGGGTGCTTTTTGAGCAATCACTTCACGAAGTGATGGAAAGGAGGCAAACCTTAGAAACCAGCATGCTTCACTAAACCACTTATTTTACTAAACTGCGTAGCTAAGCCCACTGGACGGAACATTGACTTAAAGAATATCATTTGTAGTAAGAAGTGAATCTGGGTCCTGAGGAGGAATTATAACGTATGATGCATATAGTCCACGGGAAGACCAAAAGATGCATGCCACAAGAATGGCATCATGTGGGTCTGTGTTTGTCACAACACAACAAATGTCAGTCCCTCTTCCACATAGAACAAAGCCATCAAAGATATGTTTTGTAAATCAAAGATTACGACTCCAAGTTGCAAATGGATCTGGTATGTACTTCAATTTTTGAATTTTATGATCTATCCAAGGAGGCTTTATTTAGCTTTCAGATGAACTCAGTAAGAATATATTGTGATAGCGGAGAATATCTGAAGAAGAATTTTTTTGAAGACAGTCAAATCAGAAACTTTACAGTTGTAAGTTTTGTAAAGCCTTGGTTTGTAATAACAGTTTACACCTTGTTTTCAATTTGCCTTATTTGTATAGAACTTAAAGTCTTAGTAAAGAATTTAGTTGGGCGGGAGATGGTGGGAATATTTTCCTCGTGTTCCAACGTGTTGTTAGCATTCTCAGACCTGTTTACGTAGATTTTATATGTAAGTAACAAAAGTTCATGCTGTTAGTTGAAAAAGTTCGAAGCTGCCATACAAATTCCTCAAGCGCTTGTTCAAGCGCTTAAGTTGATTCAAGATGCTCAACAGTTTCATAAAACAAAGGCTGCATTCAGGACAGAGAATTACAGAGATTTCCAGCATATCTTACTAATCCACGAAGTCAGAGTCCTTCCAGGAAACATCCAGAAAGCATTATAAATACATATAATAGGTTTTTCTAAAATTGGTAATCAAGTGTGTGCACCTTCAGTCTTGTAAGTTTTCTTTTTGTTAGGTTTTCAATATGCCTCTAAGGTTGTAAAAACTAAGAACAATCTGTTGTTTCTTCGTCTAATCAAAACAGATTAGGGTGATGTGTAATCATTCTGTGTCAGCAATACAAGCAATTCTGTTTATTTTATTCTATAATATATCTGTTATTGATTTTGAAAGCTTTAATTAACATAATAAGTTTATTCCGCAAACTTCTTCATTAGACTTTGACTAATAAAGGTTATTGGTTATCCTGCCATTCAAACGCGTATCCTCTGGGTAGGTTTTGAGTCACTGACACGATTGAGTACGTCACGCTGGAATATGTAGCCTTGACCACGCTTTCTTTTTGTATGTGCAGTGGGTTTTCTTTAAAGACTTGGATGGAGATCTGGCTCTTTTTAGAACACCTTATTTTTAAAGGGTTTTGAACACTCCCCTTTAATTACAATGAACAGAAGAAGATTCATCACAGCGTTAGCCATACCTGTCTATTGATTACACATATGGAATTTTGGTGAATGAGACACTGTTGGTTCTTTTGAACCATCTCTCACCTTTTGACGAACCCTTTAAAAAATTTTCATCTGCTAAGGCCAGTTCTTCCCAGTTGTTGAATTGCCGATGCTTTACCACTTTTTCTTCGCTTTTAAGAATGCATTCGTGAAGAGCAAAGAGCTGTTTCTTTTGAGATGACTCCAATTCGTTTTCTAAAACATTGATTTGATGTTGAAGAACTTTTGACGGAATATTAAGTTGAGGAATTGGTATTACAGTTTCTGTTTTCAATTCAGCTTCTGAATACATTGACAAGTAGTCTTCCTCTGAAGTGGGTACTCTAGATGGATAACTCTCATTAAGTTCTTCATATTGAAAGGAAATTTCTTTTTCTTTATGTTCAACACGTTTCTCATTTTCTTGGTTTAAAACTTCTTTTGATGACTCAAAAAAGAAAGATTTAAGACCGGCTCCCATATAATTCATGTCATAAAATAAAGGTAAAACTTTTTGTGCTTTTTATTTAGGATTTTTAAAATCGATTCCTTGTTTAGAATGGTAAAACCTAGTTTCTTTGGGGTGATTTAAGTGGATAGTTTGTTCTGTTTGACCCCTTTATAAAAAAGCATTGTCAAGGGTCTTTTTTCATGAGTACAAACATATCCTTTCTTCTTCAATCGTTTTATATTTTTCTAAACTGTCTATATTTTCCATATTTACTGTATCTAACTGTTTTGTAAGTACAGAAATTTCTTCTTTTAACGAGAGTTTTTCTTTTGATAACCTGTCCATACAAGATTCAAGATATATATTCCTGTCCTGAACATCTACTTTTTCGATTAACATCTGTTTTATAACATTGTGATTAGTTAACCACTTTGATTGATATAATTCAGATGACTCTTTTAAAGTTTGAGCTAGATGTTCAGCCTGAACACACTTTGCAGTTTCAGCATTTAACCTAGCTTGAAGATCAAGAATATATGTGTGCAATGTACATTCATTATTTACAAAAAAATTATTTACATGTTCTGGAATGTAACAGGAATATACATCATTTGTCTCAGAACTAGATGATGAGCACTCGGGATCGTCGGTTGTGGTCATCAGACATGCTGGTGGATTTTTCAATGTCTCCCCCTCAGCAGCATGATCTAAAGTCTCAGCAGTGGAAACGACACAGTGATCCAACCCTAGACGATCAACCATGTAACAGTTCTTGCCCTTATCATCCTCCTCGTCGGTATCTTCAGCATCCCAGTAATCTTCCTGGGCGACGAGGGCCATCGCGTCGGTTCTTTTCTTCGCGGCCTCCAGCTTTCTCTCATAATAGCCTACGTCTCTATCAAAATTATTTTTGCACTCCCGAGCAAAGTGGCCCGGTTTTCCACACTAGTAACAGAGACGCTCGTCTGCGGCTTTCGGTTCGTCTACTCTCGGCCGTTCATCTCTCCTCTCCGCCGACCTCTTGTCGGCGCTGCAATACTCTCTGCTATCATCTCTCCTTCTTTCCCTTCTCTCAGGCTCTCTCCTCTCATCTTTGAGGTCGTCCCTACGATCATCCCAACAATCGTCCCTCCTATCATATTCCCGCCTGTCGTTCCTGCGATCCTCGCGCCTATCGTCTCGCCTTTCATAACGACAATCATCTCGATAGTCACATCTATCGTCATAACTCCTCTCATCCCGATCATCCCTTCGGTAATCGTCCCTACGATAATCATCGCGTCGTTCATCTCTACGGTCATCTGAGTACCTCCGTGGACCGGTGTCATAACGGAGTTGATTGTTAGTCTTGTTGGAGAACCGTCGTTGTTGGAGACGATTGGTCCACAAGGCTATTTGTTCCTGTATAGAGGCCTCTTCCTTATCAAATACCGCGTGTGGAGGAGAAGCATACCTGCACTGCGATGACGATGAACCTAGAGTAAAGGATGGAGTTGGAATATTCGTGTTGGTAATCAAGGCTAGTGAATCATTGGGTTTCATTCCAGTGTTGGCTGATAGCAGCAAAGATGCCAATTGATTCGCTATCAGTTTTTGTTGATCCACATCAACTTGATACTTCTTTAGCTCCTTCAAGACGACGTTAATGGATACCTCAGGAATGTTCAGGACGCGTTTCGTAGCCCGGCATGTGATCTGCCATTCGGGGGCTAAGGCTGCAACGAACTGGATGTTTATGTCATCTCTTTCCTTTTTGATGTGCAGTTTGTTCAATTCATTTAGGACCGCACAAAACCTTGTAAACGTAGCTTGCAGAGATTCCCCGTCTTTGGCTCGGAATTCTGTAAACTTAGCCTTCGCCTCCTCAATCTTGGCACGATCATTGAGATCTGCCCCCAGCATTTGGACTTCCAATTCATCCCACATTTCTTTGGCAGACATTTTGCTATCTACGCCAACCAGAATATCAGTGGGGAGGGCCTGATAGATCAAATATTCTGCCCTCTTATCGGCATGTTGCCTGTCTCTCTCGGCGTCATTAGCTAGTTCTCGTTCAACTTTGGAGGCTAAGACAGTTGGGTAAGCCTCGGGTCTGGCTGCTATTTCCCGATAATAGATGACGGGACCCTTGGAGATGGATTGAAGCATTAAATTCCCAAGCGGTTGCATTCCAACGAATTTGAGGAACCAGGATTTCTATTGTTCATACTCATCTGGATAGAGAACAGGTGGTCTGTTCTCAGATCCGAGTACGAGAGCTTTGCGAGACATGATGATGGTGCTGAGAAAAAGATAAGATCTTAAAGGTGGAAACTTGAAACGGATGGGCTGGACTGTGGAAGAATAACACTGTGGATGGTGCTAATTCGGATGAATGAATGAGTTTTGGAATTCGGATGATCAACAGTTCGGGTGAATAGTATTTCAGATTGGCAGGGGTTCGGACAAAATTCGCATGAAGTTTGATTTCGGATGAGAAACCTAATTCGGATGGGATCGAATTCGGATGGATAGTATAAGTGAACAGGGTAGGGACCTAGGTTCGGATGGTATGAAGTCTGATAGACCGAATACGGATGAACAGTGATGACTTCGGATATGGTACTTCGGATGAACAGAATGTGGTTCGGATGAAGTGATGGAACCGAATTCGAATGGTCTGAATTCGGGTGAACAGTGGACAGGCACTTAGAAAAATGTCCCGGAAGGGGACCGAATTTGGATGGTCCGAGTTCGGGAGGTCCGAAATGGATATGGTCCGAAGTGGGAATTTAAAAGTTAAAGTACAAGTCCAAAATAGTAGAATGGAGACGGCTGATCTGAACTTCGGATGGTCCGAAGTTCGGATGGGACTGAAGGAGGGTCCGAAATGGGCACAAGATGGTCCGAAATACACCTAAGGCTGGTCCGAATTGGACCGAAATGTGGTCCGAACTAGGGTTATATTTGGTCCGAATTTGGATCTTAATTGGTTCGTAGTGCTACAGTGTAGAGTCCGAAATACAGCAGGTTTTAAGCAGATTTTCTAAGGCAGAACGTTCAAATGTCTATTTTAGCAGATTTAAAGCCAAAAAATGTTTCTAAATGATTGGGAAACTATTTTAAACACTTTTGATGATTTAAAATAAACCAAAACACTTAAAAAGCAGCAAAGAACAAGCTAAAACCCACTAAAACCCATATTTTTAAAACATGTTGAAATATCCGGTTCTTGATGATTTTAATGGAAATATGGAACTGAATGAGTTTGAAATCAGTAGAGGATGATATTGTGGTGATATATGACTATTATAACACAAGAAACACAGAAAACAGAGGGAAAAGAACATCTAACCGAATGGAATGAGGAAGAACACGAAGAACAAGAAGAAAACCCAGCAGAATCCGTGAAAATGAAGTTGAAATCCACCTTTTGGTCTCTGATACAATTGTAAAATACTATTCCCGAATATATTCAGCACCTTGATAAGCTCTTTATCATATCCCAATAAGAAACTAGCTCAATAATTAGGTTATGATGAAGAAGACAATGAGAATATTGAGAGAATATGCAAGTGGCGGCTGGAATGTGTGTATTCAATATGTCAACCGTGTCTTTTCATAAAGTAAACCCTAGGAGCTTTATAGCTCCATTTAATTAACTATGGGGCATTGACACAATTACCCCCTAGACTTTTACATTGAAATAAATTACAAGGAAATAAATACAAAGCTAAATGCTAAGTAAATAATTATTACAAAATAACTCCATATGATCGAAATTAATTGTCTAACAAAAGCAATGAAATCAAACATATTTTTTCAAGAAACAATAAATAACACTTTGATTTAGAAAGAGAAACTTTGAGGGAGACCTTTGAATGAGGAACGAACTTTCGAAATAAGTGCCATACAACTAATCAAGTGAAACCCATACATTGAATAAATCAATGACAAAGATTTAGGATTCGTGATGAGGGGACATTGAATTGAACCCAGTCAATGGCGACGTCTTGAACCAGAAAATACCAAATCCGTGTTGTTTGGTGGTGACAAGAGAGTGAGAGAATGAAACGATAGTGGGCGGAGGAGGTCGAGACGATGAGGAGATAGCAATAAACCGAATACATAGGGGGACAAACTGAGTGTGTTGTTTCAAATATTTTTGAACATGAAAAAACCATCTCTATGTTGATTCGAACCTAGTGTGTGTTGTTTTCGGTGACGAGAGAGAGAGAGAGAGAGAGAGAGAGAGAGAGAGAGAGAGAGAACGATCCTTTGAATCTAGCTTCATTATTTTCAATATTGACAACAAAAATTCTTTGATAATAAAATGGGGTGTTCGGTAACAAAATTAAAGGTGTTTGGCTATAATGAAGGATGTTTGGTTGTAGGTGACTTGCTATAATAGGTTTATAGGTCACCCTTTGCTGTAAATAGTAAAAAACACAAAAGTTGTTGATATTAATGAAAAAAATAATAATAATGTTGTTATAAATGGTAAAATGGTAAAAAGTTGTTGCTATTTTTGACATGTAACCCTTGTTGGGTTTAATATTCTGAGTTTATGAATATAATAGTAAAGGAGGGCTTTGTGTAAATATTATTTCTTGTTTTCTGTATATATAGAATACGGTTGTACTATAGAATGTACGAATTTGCACGAAATTGTATGCATTGTACGGATAGGTCAAGGATTGAGTTTTGCTGGGCATTCAAGAACCGTATGTAATTTCTCTATGATCTAGATCTAAATCATTTAGTCGTTCACGTTTGATTGTGTTCTTCACTATTTAAATTATATTGTTAATTGTTGATATTGAAATAACAATTGGTATCAGAGCCAAATATGGCAAAATCATTGAATTTTTTTCTGAATTTTTCGAACAATGTTCTAAATTTTTTCGAAAACTTTCGGTTTATGAAAATCACATGGGGTTTTTGATTCACTGGAAGAATTGAAGTGGAAATTTGATCGAAGGTGCATTGACGCATGCAAAACACACCTCAGGTTTTAATGTCTAGATGAACCCAAAGTATAAATTACACAACTGACGGTATACCAATCGTGTGCAATATTGCTTTAAGAATCACCCAGGATTTATCAAACTCAGGGAACAGAATAAAGAACGGAGACTCCAATACTACAACCTAAACCGATATTTAGCTAGTTCGGACTTTTTGAGAAAATTATCAACTAGAGACAACCAAAGCAAGCAAGTAACGACGACTAAATTATATGAAACAAATTAACGGAAGCAGATTTAAATCAGAACTAACTTATGTAAAGATAAAGAACGATAATAGATTGAAATTACGAAACTCTTATACCACGAAAGTGTCACCCACTTGGAAATAGAAAACTATAATTAATTGGTGATGGATTGAATCGACTGACCAAAGACAAATCGGTTGATAACCAATTATAAATTCAATTAAGCTCGGATTTTGGTTTAATTTACCGATTATTTAATTACTTCAAGTTAAAATATTTAATCTTGATAACCACATGATGAAAACAAAGCAACTTATCAAAACTCCAATATTAACCAATAAATCTTATAATCGCAACACAATGCGTAAATATAATCGATTAACACCGAAATCCAACAAATTAACTTCGTCACTTTAAAATTCAAACTTTACGATTTGTCAACCCTATTATCACAACACAATGCATAAGAACTAACAAATGCATAAATTTCTAGATTAACAATCAACTATCAAATCATTATCGCAACACAATGCCTAGAAGAGATAATTGACTATTAATTTTTCATTCAAAGCATCAATTTTTATTAAAAACGCAGATTCAACCAACAATTATTTTCGCAAAACAATGCTAAACGATTGATAAAAAACTGATTTTTAACAAGAATATACGAAGAACATAAAAAATCTAGTAAATACAAACCAAAACACATAAATCAATCCAATAATATACCAATTAATACATAGAATTTGTTATCCCAAGCGGGTGAACAAGAAAGCTACTTACTAATCATACTAAAATCCGAAAGTAAACTCAAATAAATATCAAACATGATGTACAGTAAGTTAAGGAACGAATGTACCAAAAAGCGCTGCTACAATGAAGAAATTGGACTCCAAAACTCGAACCAAATGCTTGCAAAATTCTGCAATACCGAAACCCTCCACTAATCTATGATTAACTACTTGAAAAACTACGAAAAACTATGAAACTCGTCTCTAAACTCGCAGATAATATCGTGCTGAATGCTTGGGAATCCAAGAAAATCGAGAACCTCCACTAATCTATGATTAACTATCGTGTAAATCGAAGAAAAACGTAAGTAAAAAGCTCTGAAAATCGCTGCTAATCTCCAAAAATCGATCAACATCAGCTGTTGCGAACTAGGGTTTAAAAAACAAATTTCGTGGGTTGCGCTTCTAACATGGCCGCGTGGCTGTGTTGACTGGTCTTACACCACCTGGGTACATGGTCTTGTAAAAATCTGTTAACGCGGCCGCGTGAAAGAAACTTACACGGCCGCGTATGACAATTTTCAGCAAATCTTCGAATTTTATCAGGGCAGCTAAGCGGACTTCAAATCTTTGTTGTTTTGGCCTCGATTTTCATTCCAATGTCGTCTTAATGACTTCTGACCTGCGAAACACAAATATTAATAAAAATCAGTATCTTTTCACGCATTTCGGTCTACTAACCACCCAATATGCAAGGGAAATGATACAAAATATATGTATAAATATGCACATATCAACATACCCCACACTTGAGCTTTGCTTGTCCCTAAGCAAACTGCAACATAAATATTTTCAACCAGGCCTCAATTCAAAATAAACTCTCTAGAAACATGCAAGACTCAATAGCATTAAAGATCCATAAACTATGAATTTGAAGCCAAAGCAAGAAACAATGAGAACACAAGATGCAAAAAGAATAGAATGACAATGTTAACAACTTCGCACCTAATTACAATACTCAGCACCTCACAGTTTTCACTCATCACTCATGTGTATAGGCTCGTGTTTTTTCACAAATTTCGCTCAATGCCAGACGTGTTAAAAGAATATGAGCATATGCTTGAGAGTAAATCACACAGCCATCACTCAATGTTTGTAAACAGAGCACATAAAGGTCTTAATAGGCTGTAACGAGGCTAGGCTAAGGGCATGGGAAATGTATGGCCAAAGTGGACTAAAAGAATTGGATCCAAGATCAAGCAGCAAGCGTTTTTTTTTCTTTCTTCGTTTTTTTCTTTTTTTTTTCTCTCTCTCTTTTTTTCTTTTTTTTTTATATAGCGCTGAATTTCCAAACACCGACTATGTGCAATCTATACCCAAAAAGAACTCTCTTAACCACACTAGCATTGTTGCGGTACAACACTAGAAAAGTCAGGAAGAACACAAAAGCAGAGAATTACACATGACTCGAATGCTATCAAAACAAGGCATAATCGTCAAAGCTCACAGAGAATATAAATAATTAACAAATGAATGATCCCTGATAATTCCCTGAAGCTTACTACTGAATCACGATCCCAATTCCAGTCAAACGAAAGACAAAAGTATTATTTGGTTGATGGTGTGGGTCGTCACCGAAATGAAAGGCCAAGGCTAAAGAGAGGGGAATCTAAGGGAAATAATGCAGGTAAGGATGTCACTGGTGAAAAGGGTTTCCTAACTGTGCCTTTATATAAGTGCTAGATTCTCAAACGATGTGATCTTGGCATGCATTTAACAAACAAGTTCTACCCGAATCCAAATAACACCGACAAATTGACACCAAAAGAAATATTGAGCATTAAATATGAATGCTAGATAGGCTCAAATTCTCACGAAACAAATTTACAGGGTTGTTTGTGCTTAATCATGGAATTTCAGTCAAGAAGCATGACATGCACATCAAACATCCTGATACCACAAATAAAATAATCTCAAAGTCACTTGCTCAGCTTCGCATGCATAGAAAATAGAACAATACTGCAAAAGAGTCCAACATGAAAAAATAGAGAATAACTTTTGAAAATCGACCCAATTTTAAACATAAATGCCATGAATTGTTCATAAGAACATGCAAAGCTCAAAATCGGCATTTTTATACCCCCACCCCACACTTAAATCTGATATTGTCCTCACTGTCATAAACCATGCACATCTAACAGGTAAGAGTAAATTAGAACTATAGAAACTCCCCTAAAAATGAAGAAAGCACTTAGGCGGCTCTAAACGATGAAGCTGAACTTACTGCCAGCAAGCATCTCAACCAGTGTCCCACCTTAAACAAATTCAATCACAAAGAAACCATACATCAGCAACCACATGAGAGCATATAACGATGAACCCTACTAAAAAATATAATAGAAAGTGTTGAGTGCATATGAACATAAAACCAATACTAAAGATTAAAAACATATATATAGATCCTGTAGAACATGTGAAAATCACTGCTGGCGGGCTAGAGCAGATAGAGAGGATGAATGCTGGGAGGAGCGTCGATGAGAAAATATACGTGGTGCTGGAGCATGAGGTGCAAGTATACGGTCAACATCTAAAACAGGAACCGAGGGTCTGACAACAGAAGAGAAGGCAGAGGCAGTGGATTCGGTCTGAACTGTGGGTGTGTCAACGGAGGTAGGCGAGTGGTGAGAAAGGGTGGGGAACCTGCCCCTGATCTGTAGTGGTGGGCATAGTTGTAGGAACATGCGGAGCAACGACGGGAGCAGGAGGAAGGCTATATGTAGGCGGTGGCAGCAGTCGGATGCCCATGGTAGTCATGATGGTATGTATAGCTTGATGGAGAAGGAGCTGCTCGGAGGGCTCTGGATCGGAATCAAAATCTGTGTCAAGATCGGATTGGGGTGGGAGGATGTGATCTTGATCATCAAGTAACTCATGTTCCGGAGCGTCTGAAGTTTGATCGGTGTTACCCCCTCAGTGAATACACATGTAAGCTGAGCCTCTCGATCAGGAGTCAGAACACCTAACTGACGGGCAATATAGGTGATATAAGATCCTCCCGTGATAGCACTCGATATACCAACCCTGGAGGCATGCCTGAGAAAATGTGCTAATAGATAGGCGACCTGCTCCTCCCTCAGAAATAAATGCATCCCGACTAAGTCATTTTGCGAAACGATACTTGCACCAACCCCTGAGCCAAAAAGTGTCTCTGCTAAAATACGCCAAAAGAATCGAAGAACAGGGTCTCTATATGTGGAGGACCTAGAAGAGTTGGTGAACTCTCTATCTGCGATCATGTCTCATAGGTGTGTGTGATCAAAATCAGCAAGAGGTGCGCTGACAGTAGAATCAAAGGTTGGGCGCTCAACTTCGGGCTCTGTGTATAAGCCTGTCATGACAGTGAACTGTCGTAACGAAAAGTGATGTGCAACGCCACCCAGGCAAAAAGGTATCACCCGTGGACAACCATACTCAAAACAGATCTCATCCAGAGCCACGGTACTTAAAAACTCAAGGCATAACTCCATATAGATCGGCTCCTGGATGGCAAGTAACCTTTCAAATGCCGGTGGGTGATCAACGTCATCGGGGCCATGCTGCATGATGAAGCTTAGACGATCGGCTATCCCGACTAAAGCCAAGTCTTCCCAATTGATAGAATAGATGTGGAATATCGCTTGCGCCTGATGCGCTGATACTCGTCTTCTTGTTCCGGCGTGTCAAAAATAAGCTATGGATGTTTGGTAGGGGGTGGCGCGGCTACATCAGGCTCGAGAGCGGGACCTGGTGCTGGGGGAGGAGGCGGTGGTGCTATATGTGCTGGAGCAATCCTTTTTTGCCACTTGGGTGGCATGATCTGCGAGAAATTATCGGCAAAAATTAGTGAATGTGTCTGAGGCAGAGAATTAGCACCAACGAATTATAAAGAGTGCAATAAAATAAAAGAAACTAATAAATAAATAAAAATAAAATAAAAACTAAATCAAGGATAAGGGAGGTAAAAATGACAAAATTAGAACACTCAAATTAAAATAATAATAATAAAAATAACATAAAATCAAATAAATTATAAATAAAGAGATAAAATAAATAAGACTATAAACTAAGTTTGAACTAAGAAATAAACTAAAAAAAAGAAATAAAATAAATAAAAGAATTACCTGCACATAAGGTGAAAGTGTGTGAATAGCTTGTGGAACAAGCCATGGAAATCTAAACATAAGTATCAAAGTGATCGTCCAAACTCAAATAGAAAGCAACCAAATCATTCAGACAAGCAAGTTCGAACACTAATATTCATTCTCCGCACTAGACTTAATTAATATAAGCCTTATAGCAACCAGATAAGTGTCATCCAAATTCAAAAGTAAGCTCGCAGCAACAATTCTAGGCTAAATAAAAAAATCTTAGAGTGGTGACTGGACATGTGCAGGTGACACAAATGAAAAAATAATAATAATAACTCAGGAGAGTGAGTTCGTGCAACTAAATCAAGCAACCCGCATGATCGTATAGATCAATAAGAAAGGCACCAGGATTGAAATAAATGTGCAGGTGCACCAGGAGTGAAATAAATGCACAGGTGCACCACGTGGTACCTAGATAGCACTGGCAAAGAGAATCTGATGCATACCTAAAATGCACAAGAGTTATAAAACTTTGCAAGTTGCGTAACTGACAAGCAAAGAATAAGGTACATGACAACAGGTAGCAAGTCTAAAAACATCCGAAATGCTGTTAATGAACCACACACGATCCCACATGCAATTATGAAATTCAATCAACCAAGCAAAATATTTGAAATATTCCAATTCAAGGCATACAATGCACCCCACCCCCACATTATACATTATACCACACTTGGAAAGCCAAACTCATTAAACATGCCTCCAAACCAATTAAACAAATTTGTACTAGGGGTTTAAAAATCTGCAAGACGAGCCAAACAGAACAAAAAATGATGGAAATACAGCCCAGTGTTCCAATTTGATCATCAAGGGACAACAGATAACCGGAAGCAAACAATATTGATCATGCATGGAACAAAAATTCACTGAGTTGGTACAGAAGCTATCCCAGTACTTTCAAAGCAACCATGAAAGCTAGACTGAAGATGACACAATTAAGTCAAGGCATAAACATAAAAGCTAGTAACCTTGGAACCCCTAACAATCTATGAATATGTAATCGTGAGCATGGGCAGTCGATTGAACACACAACCAGATCAGTATGATGGTCTCAGCAGGCTAAATAAAACAATGTAGTCCAAATCAAAACAGATTACATATTAGATGTTTCCGTGGGTTCCTTGATACAAAGAAAATCTAAAACCCATGCAAAATGTAACAGGATCAGGCCATGTGTGTGACAAACTAAAAGCAAGATCAGTGACTGGTATCAATCATGCTAGACATGGGCAACTCGATTAAAAGCCAAATTTAGCACCAGGGAAGAAAATTTTGTAAGCAGAGCGAGTCCACCTGATGCAACTAATTCAAGCACTTAAGCATAAGAACACAACATTTAACAAATTAATATGTGGGGAAGCCAGCACGCTGACACAACCAGTCAAGAGAAGACCATAAAAATCTAGAATTAAACCCTTTGGCGAATCCATAATTAACAAGTGAGTAGAACAACGAGCTTTACAAACTCAGAACATTCTCCAAGCGGTGGGGCATCATGCGCAATGCACAAAGACAATCAACAATACTCAAGATAAAATTTTTAACTAAACAAATTAGCACCAAATTAGAGCAATAGAATGGCAGGAATGGTGAAACTACACAGAAATTGTCCATTATCAAGCCAATCGATGACCATGGATTTTGTTGGAATGAAATACGAACCTCCCTTCTAACCAAAACATGGGAAATGGAAAGCGATCACACACGAAACACCTAAACTAACTAGCAAAACAAGAAAGCACACAATTTCGCACTAATTTTAGGGTTCTGAACAATGGAGCAGTAATGAAGTGTGTGTCGTGCCATGAAGCTCTAGAAGAACCCTAGAGACCCCTAAAAACTGAAATTAATCACAAGATTAGAAACATTCGTGGCTGAAAACGAAAATGACAGAAAACTCAACAAGAATCAAACACAGGTGAGTCACAAAAAAACATGGGTTTGAGTAGGGGTGTGCTTGCAGGTCAAAAAGAAGTGGGTGTTTGTGAAACTCGAACCCTAAATTCTCAATTTTGTCAAAAATAGAGCATAGAACAGAAGGTGTACCTGGAAGTCGCACCTGGGAGCAGATGAAGATGATGGTGGGTGGGAATAACGCAAAATCGATGCTGAACTCTATGGTGGGTTGAAGTGTATGGTGAACTCGACGGTGGGGAAGAAGAAAAGGGTGAAACAGGAGAGAAGATGAGGAGATTATTTGAGTTCTTTTTCGCGCATGATAGGGTGTATAGGAGACCTCGTGGGTTATTTGTACAGGTGATGTAGCTTTTATCTACGTGATGGTGTGGGTTTTGTCTACGCGGTGGTGTGAGTTCTACAATAGTGTTGAAGATATTAAGTTCACGCGGTGGTGTAGGTTATTCCTATGCGGCCGCGTAGATGCACAGATAGGAAAATGGCTACCAGTTATGAACAGCAATAGAAAGATCAAAATCCAACCTAAGATGTAGCATTGAACAAACCCATGAATACAACTATGGGACTCACAATCAGCTTCAATCAACAAACACCTCATCCCACACTGATTTTACTCAAAAACATATGATTTCGTCCGAATCAAAGCAAAGAAAGTAACTAAATAAAAAACTAGATGATGACTGAACTGACCAGCAACACCAACACAAACACAACCCTCAACACAATTCGACTCATCCCAAATATTATGCAATGAATCTACTAGTCAAATCTCACCCATACTTAAATGCCTACTCTTGATTTATTCAACTCGAACGAACTAAGTGAGATCTTTATAATAGAACAAAAATTGGCGCCTGATGTGTGTTTAAAAATCATGCCATGTCAGTGTGTCGAATAACTCACACAGCTGTGTGGGTTTCCAATCGTAGGGCCAAAGAGAACGCATGTGTGTGGTTGTGCTGTCATGACACACAAACAGGTTCACAACAGCAACGTTAAGAATCATCACACAAGGATTTAACAACACAAGACATTTTTCCATGGTAAATTAAGGGCGAAAACCAAGTACGTAAAGCAAGTAACCCATAGCTATTAAAGCATACCCCACACCACACCTTAAGCGCTACATAACTCAGACATGATTAAACACCAAGAGTTGTATTCTGTCATTTGAGCTCCCACCACTCCAAAAACATCAAAAAAGAACTAAAGGATGAATCAGTTGACTTTAAGAGTCAAACATATGAAACTCTAGATATGCAATTAAAGTGATAATAGAAGCTCAACTTTCGGCATAGCATGGGATATGAAACTATGGAAAAACATAAATGAGATGCTAAAGATGACACACACAAACTACTAATATAGAAACCACAAACGATTAAAAAAATTCAAACTTGTTGACTTATTTAAAGTTAAACTCAAAATTAATGATAATATCCTACTCCATACTTGACTCAAAACTTATGGAGTCAATCATGAAACATGCGATGAGAATCACACTAGATAAATTAGAAAAAATCACACAAAAAAACACACTAAAACATGCAAATAATAATACTCAATATAAGAGCTAAAACACATAAATAAGCACACAGAAACCACACAAATAAGCAAACAGAAATGAACTACATAAAGGTTCTAAGATGACACTATAAGATTAAACAATTATACAAGAGTGGTTTAAGGTATGAACGAGTCTCAAGCAAGACTCGCTATAGATAATTAAGCTGATAAGTCGGCCAACCAAAGATCGGCCTCACAAAAACTCAAGTCAGCGGGATTGTGATATAGCTTCAACAGATGCCCGTTTACCTTGAAGTTGCCATCAACTCCCACTAACTCAATTGTACCATATAGGAATACCTCGGCAACAGTAAACGGGTCGGTCCAACTAGAGATTAGCTTACTTGGGAACAACCTTAGGCGTGAATTATAAAGTAGAACCTGATCGCCGACCTTAAAGTCCTTAGGCTGAATCTGCACATCGTGCCTCTTCTTGGTCTTCTGCTTGTAAATTCGGGCACTCTCATATGCCTGATCTTTTAACTCGTCGAGCTCGTTCAACTGAAGTTTCCTGTGATCACCTACAGACAACAAATGAAAGTTAGACAATTTAAGTGCCCAATAAGCCTTATGTTCTAATTCCAATGGCAGATGACACGCCTTGTCGTATACCATCTTATAAGGGGTGCAACCTATTGGGGTCTTATAAACAGTGCGGAATACCCAAAGCGCATCATCTAACCTATCTGACCATCCCTTCCTATGCTCTCCTACAGTCCTCTCAAGAATCCTCTTTAAGCCCTGATTTGTAACCTCAGCCTGCATATGATTTGAGGATGGTAGGCTATAGCTAGCTGGTGAGTGACACCATACCGCTATAGAATCTTATCGAACTGAGCATTACTAAAATGAGTACCTCGATCACTAATGATAGCTCTTGGGGAACCGAATCGAGTGAAAAACTTTTTGAGGAATGAACATACACCTCTAGCATCATTGGTGGGTACAACTTCTGCTTCAACCCATTTGGAAACATAGTCAACAGCAACTAGGATATATTTATACCCATGAGAGGGAGGGAAACGGTCCATAAAGTCGATCCCCCAAACGTCAAAGATCTCACATACCTGTAAGGTGTGTAGAGGCATCTCATTCCGATTTGAGATGTTTCCTTGATGCTGACAAGGATCACAACTCTTAACCAGATCTTGGGCATCTTTGAATATCGTCGGCCATAAGAAACTAGCATCAAACACTTTCTTGGCTATGGCATTGGCCCCGTGATGACCACCTGTAGGACCTATGTGGCACTCACATAAGATTTGGAACGCCTCATCGCCAAACACACACCGATGAATGATCTGATCGGCACATACCCGAAATAGATATGGGTCATCCCAGAAGTAGATCTTAAAATCTCGCAAGAACTTCTTCTTTTGTTGATGAGTTAACCTTTTAACCAACACAGGTTACTAGCCAAATAGTTTACATAGTTACCAAGAAAATGGGCAGTCACCTGTTGCCTGAAATGCACATAAGGACTCATCAGGGAATTTCTCTTTGAACTCAGACACATTGAAAGGAGGCAAGTCTGAATTTTGTAATTTGCTCAAATGATATGCCCGCCAGATTCCCATCTCCTTTCTTATCTTTGATCTCAATATCAAACTCCTGGAAAAGAAGAATCCATCGAATCAGACGTGGTTTTGCGTCCTGCTTCTGAAACAAGTATCTCAGAGCTGCATGATCAGTATAGACCACTGTTTTCGAGTGAACCAGGTATGATCGGAACGTCTCGAGCGCATAAACCACAACAAGAAGCTCTTTCTATGTCGTGCAATAATTACATTGAGGGTCTGTAAGAGTATTACTCGCAAAGTATATGGCGTGGAACCTTTTATTCCGACGCTGACCTAACACTGCCCCAATAGCAAAGTCACTCCCATCACACAGCAACTCAAATGGCGACTTCCAGTCGGGTGCCACCATGATAAGGGCGGTGGTTAGCTTCTCTTCTAACGAGTTAAAGGAATGCAAACATTCATCATCGAAGAAAAATGTTGCATCCATCTTAAGGAGCTTAGTCATAGGGCGTGCAATGAGTGAGAAGTCTTTTAATGAATCGCCGGTAGAAACCAGCATGCCCTAGAAAGCTACGAACCGACTTAATAGACGTGGGAGGAGGAAACTTAGATATAGTCTCAACCTTAGCCCTATCCACCTCAATTCACTTACTCGAGATCTTGTGTCCTAACACTATACCCTCTCGGACCATGAAATGACACTTCTCCCAATAAAGGACCAAATTGGTCTCCTCACATCGGGTTAGCATCCTCTCCAAGTTAGTCAAGCAATCCGAAAAGGAGTTACCAAACATAGAGAAATCATCCATGAAGACCTCAACACACTTCTTGATCATAAGATGGCTACGATACACCGCTGAAATGTTGCAGGCGCATTACACAAACCAAAAGGTTTGCGCCTATATGCGAACGTCCCATAAGGGCATGTGAATGTAGTCTTGTCCTGATCTTGGGGGCTGATCGGCGTCTGAAAGTATTCTGAGAATCTATCCAGGAACCAATAGAACT
The DNA here is from genome assembly GCA_020465985.1 of Centrapalus pauciflorus. NCBI lineage: Eukaryota > Viridiplantae > Streptophyta > Magnoliopsida > Asterales > Asteraceae > Centrapalus > Centrapalus pauciflorus. Next base: position 621,361 of record JAANYP010000952.1, read on the forward strand.
CGTTTCCAGATAATCAATCAAGCATCTGATCGATAAAGGACGAAGGAAAGTGATCCTTACGAGTTGCATCATTAAGCATGCGGTAGTCAATGCAAACTAGCCAACCCGTGACTGTTCTTGAAGGAATCATCTCGTTCTTATCATTCTGAATGATAGTCATACCCCTTTTTTAGGGACTACATACACAGCACTCACCGACGGAGAGTCAAAAATAGGATACATCAACCCGGCATCAAGAAGTTTCAGTACTTCTTTCTTAATAACATCGTGAATCTTCGGGTTCACTCTCCTTTGGGGCTAAATGACAGGCTTGATGTCCTCCTCCATCAGAATCTTGTGGGTGCAATAAACAGGGGTAATGCCTTGTATGTCGGTAATCTTCCATGCAATAGCCCGCTTATGCTATTCAGAATTCTCAAGAGTTGCGGCTTCTCTTCCCTAGAAAGATCCTTGGCGATAATAACCGGCAACTGAGATTTCCCCTCTAAGTAGGCGTACTCAAGATGAGATGGCAACTCCTTAAGTTCGAGATTCGGAGGATCTTCAATGGACAACTTAGATGTGACTAGCACATCATGATCCACAGGTGCAACCTCCTTAGTAGGCGGAGATGTATCAACAACACACAAATCAACGGGATCGTCAGAGTGGACAACGAAATCAGATTCTAAAGAAATTGGATACGAGGATAGATCATCATTAGTAATACAATCATCTACATCCGGTGATATAGACGTCTCATGTCTTGAGATCAATGACTTCAACAACTTCTCATCATCTTCAGGATAATGCTCTATATTAGATAAGTTTGAAGACTTAACAAAACAAATGGACTCTGCTGGGTCATTAGGCTTTCACATTGCCTTATGAACATCAAAACTGACACGCTCATTCCCAACCCGAAGCATAAGCTTCTTATCAAATACATCAATGATAGCACGGGACGTAGCTAGGAAAGGTCTTCCCAGAATGAGCAGTACACTACGGTCTTCGCACATGTCCATGATCACAAAGTCGACCGGGAAAACAAACTTATCCACTTTCACCAGCATATTCTCAGCAATACCCTATAGGAACTTAACTGATCTATCGGCTAGCTAAATACTCATTCGCGTAGGTTTAAGATCTCCTAACCCTTACCGAGCATAAAATGAAGAAGGCATGAGATTCATGCTAGCTCTCAAATCAGCAAGAGCATTAGTAACATGGAGAGGCGCTATATGACAAGGTAACGTGAAACTACCCAGATCATCCTGCTTTATCGTAAGCTTATTCTGGCGGATAGATGAACATTCGACATTCATCTCAACTATAGCTAAATCCTGAAGCTTCTGAGGGTTAGAAAGGAGGTCTTTCAGGGACTTGGCATACTTAGACATCTGCGTAATTGCTTCAACAAATGGAATGTTGATCTGCAACTGTTTAAACAGACCCAGAAACTTGCCATATTGCTTATCTTGCACCTCTTTCTTCAACCGATTAGGATATGGGATACGTGGTTGGTAAAGATTTGCAGCTGGAACTTCCAGAGATGGGACTTTTGCGGGACTCACTGATTCTGGTAGATGCATCTGGTCCGTAGTGGTCTCCGGCTCTTTCCAGCTGAGGGTGAAGAAGGACGAGGTGAGAGGTTTGACGGTTCAGGATCTTTGGCTGTCTTTTCACTTCTTGTTACAACCATCTTCACTTCCCCCCTAGGATTCGGAATCGTATTACTCGAAAGCTCTCCTGACTGCCTCTCATTCAAAGTCTTAGCCATCTGACGAAGCCGATTCTCAAGATTTTTCATCGCTGATTGCTGATTATGATTGATCACGGACTGCTTGGCCATGAACTTTGCCATCATTTCTTCCAAACTTGGCTTCTCTTGAGAAGAAGTTTTTTGGTTCTGCCACTGATATTGTTGCTGATGGCGAGGATTCTGAAGAATTTGAACATTCTGGTTTGGTGCAAATCCTTTGCCACAAGGTTGGAACCTCTGTCCTTGCCCCTGCTGTAAACCTTGGTTATACCCCTGATTATACCCTCCAGAACTACCTTGATTGTAACCTCCTGAATTACCCTGATTATAACCTGCGTGTGGGTTAAACTATGGGTGAGGGTGAGCGAACCCTGGAGGTCGAGGACGAGGGGGTTGAGAATACCCCTTAGGTCTAAAGGCGTTTTGAGAGGAGTAATTCAGAATATTGTTGGGTCTTGGAAAACCTTCGGGCGTGTACACATAATCTCTAGAAGAAAGGTAAACTTCCTCCTGTTGGTACTCAGTAGCATATGCATCATAACATTCATAACAAAAATGAGCTCCACCACAATGTTCACACCCTTGTTGTATGGCGTGCACAGGGTATGATGATGAAGCTTGTGGCTGGTCATTTGATTGCTTAGTTAGAATGGCTATCTAAGCCGTGAGATTAGCAATGGCTTCAGCTTCTTTTGAATCATTCACTCTCCAACCAAAGAATTCACTCGGTGTTTGAGTTTGACTTAAGATCAGATCATTGATTATGTCAAAAGCCTCTTTAGGATTCCTCTTATACACTGACCCATTACAAGCTTAGTCGATCAGTGAGTGATACATGGGGTGAACATTCTCATAAAAAACCTTCACACGGTGAAGAAGAGTCAAGTTATGATTTGGGAATTTCATGATGGACTCTTTATATCTCTACCATGCATCATACAGAGACTCATATGGTTTCTGCTTAAATGAGAGAATTTCACTCATATGCTTAGTAGTCCGAGAAGGAGGGCAGAATTTGAGTAGAAATTTGGATTCCATTTCGTCCCAAATACGAATGGAATTCGAGGGAAGGGACTCATACCACATCATGGCACGTCTTGAAAGAGAGTAAGAAAAAAGCAACAGTTGAATTACTTCCCTCGGAACTTGATTCGCTTTATACCCACCGCATGCTTTCCGGAATTTCTTCAGGTGGGAATATGGGTCCTCAGAAGATAGACCACTGAAATGCGCGTTATTAAGAGAGCTAAAGCGACCAGACTCGACTTTAGCTCAAAGTTAACAACATCGAATCCAGGAATAACTATAGCACCTTCCGAGTCATCGGTGACCGGTTTGTTAAGCTCAAGCATTGTCCTCCGATCTCTCATTGTGAAAGATGATGACACAGAAGAAGATGAAGAATCAGAAGATGAAGACGGCGAAGAAGGTGAAGGACTAGAAATCGGAGGTAACTGAACATAAATGTCTACGTGACCTTCCTCCACCGGATGAGGAAGAGTATGGTCAGTAGAGTCAGATAAACTAGGGAGTCCCTCAACTAAAGGTTGAGATTGTTCATGAAAACGGCTACGGAATGCTCGCACAGGTTCGGAGTATGGGCTGACGATATTAGGATTACGGCAACTCATACACCGAATACCCTTTAAAGGAAAATGAAAACAGACAGAATATTTAACTTTTCAGGGGGATTGCCCCTAAAAAGGATCAACTAAACTACCAGTGTTGGTTGTTTCTTAGATCTCACACCGTTCCCCGGTAACGGTGCCAATAACTTGACGCATGCACAATACACCTCAGGTTTTAATGTCAAAATGAACCCAAAGTATAAATTACACAACTGGCAGTTTACCAATCGTGTGCAATATAGCTTTAAGAATCACCCAGGATTTATCGAACTTAAGGAACAGAATAAAGAAAGGAGACTCCAATGCTACATCCTAAACCGATATTTAGCTGTTTCGGACTTTTTGAACAAATTATCAACTAGTGAGAATAATTAAACATAAGAACAAAAAGTTAAACTAATTTTTTTTTTTGCTTTTTCGTAATAATTAAAAACTAATACCAACTAAAGCAAGCAAGCAACGACGACTAAATTATATGAAACAAACTAACGGAAGCAGATTTAAATCAGAACTAACTTAAGTAAAGATAAAGAACAATAATAGATTAAAATTACGAAACTGTTATATTACGAAAGTGTCACCCACTTGTAATTAGAAAACTATATTCAATTGGCGATGGATTGAATGGACTGACTAAAGACAAATCGATTGATAACCAATTATAAATTCAATTAAGCTCGGATTTTGGTTTAATTTACCGATTATTTAATTACTTCAAGTTAAAATATTTAATCCTGATAACCACGTGATGAAAACAAAGCTACTCATCAAAACTCCAATATTAACCAATAAATCTTATAATCGCAACACAATGCCTAAAGATAATGATTAACACCGAAATCCAACAAATTAACTTCGTCACTTGAAAAATCAAACTTTTCGATTTGTTAACACTATTATCGCAACACAATGCGTAAGAACAGACAAATGCATAAAATTCTAGATTAACAATCAACTATCAAATCATTATCGCAATACAAAGCATCAATTCTTATTAAAAACGCAGATTCAACCAACAATTATTTTAGCAAAACAATACTAAGCGATTGATAAAAATCCATATCATCATGACCATCATTTTCATCATCATCTTCATCCTCTCCCTCATTTCCTCCTTCTTGGATATTCGATAAAGTTCTTTCCGAATTAGAATCACCCTCACCACCCCTCACTACACCTTCAACACCCTCACCCTCTTCAAGGTTACCCTGTACGTCAACCCCTTGTTGACGTACCTCCTCACCTATTGCTTCAGGGGCATGAATCCTCGGTTCATGAGTTTCCACAAGAGCATGATCCATATGATATAACTTCACAGACACAGCATTTGCATCGGCATATTTCAACAGAGACTCGGGAATTAGCATTATATTAGCATTCGGATCATCCTAAACTCTGTGCAGACTCATCATCACATAATTAGGGTATTTCTGTGAATGTGACCTGTTTGGTATCTTTTCATTTGCCCTTCAATATGCATCTGATCAGGATCTGAATAAATCATTGTAGAGGCACAAACTTCCTTGCACGATTAGTGGTCTTCGCAAGCACCACTTCTTTGAGATCCTCTCAAATGCACTGAGCGAAGTCGTAATGCTTATTATAAGCCACCCCATGGAAAAGTCTTAGGCAATGCAGACTTTCTCGATCAATCCCAGTATGTTTTGAGGTCATACATCTATTCAGATTTCCAAACAGAGTATACCATTCCCCATTTAGCCCATTGCAATGGAACATAGAACTCCTTGTCAGTTGTTTAGTATATCCAAGGCTTATAAGGTCTCGACAAAGTTGTTCATCAGATACAAAATCCTCAAAATCAGCGATGTCAGGGAAAATGAGTGTATCAATACGTCTTGGAAGAATAGGTTATGACGCAGTCTGGCAAGGGTGATATTGGCTTTAAATTGTCACACCCCGCTGAAATGGAAAAACGAGATGTAACAGTGTTGTGATCATAGTATAATTTAAAGACCAAATACCATACATAATAAAAGTTTTACATATAAGTTTAAAGAAAATTGTTTTATGGTTACAACCATATCGAAACTTCAGTTAATAAAGTGCTTGATATAAAAAATGTGAAGACATCTCAAAGCACACCAAAACATGCATATCGTATTGATCCGATTTTAAGCTTGATTCCCTGACAAGCATGCTACAAATGGTCAACTATTGAAAATAGTTGATGAGTTCACAGTTTTAATGTAACAAACGAACAATCTATTTTACATAGTGTAAGACATGTCAAAATTTGAGTGTTGGTTTCGTGGTGTTGCACATGGTAACTTATTGTATGCAAAATTAAAGAGTAGCACCTCCTACTCAAACCTAAGTCCAAGTACCCCGTCTTATGGGTATAGTATGAGAAAGGAATACTCCACGTTGTACATCGTGAGTGGGTGGCCACCAAGTATTGATATCATAATTTATATTCGGCTCGATAAAGTGAGTTAATGAGTAGACCGGTGTTTTGGTTTCATTCACTAATCAAGATTACATACATACCAAGTGCAAAGAGTATCATAACAATGTATTGTAAAATTCAAAAGTATAAACACAACCACGTGCATGCATAGCATAAACGACTTTGAAAGTATATCTAGAGTTGGCATGCATAATTAATGGTAAGCAAGTTTGTAAGTATACATGAATTCGCAAGAATGTAACATGCATTTCCCCCAAAACGTTAAAAGTAGTAAAAAGGGGTCGTGAATACTCACATCGCTTCGAGTGAATGGGTGACGTTTGCAGTGTTTGAATCCTAATCACGTCTAACGTCCGCCTATAACACATGGTGGGAATTCCATGTAAGTTTGTGTTTTAGACCGTAAACCATAGTTTATACTTAGTTTCTTTTATATTTTCATACAATGTCATGTTTGTTCTTAAATCCATTATGTGCATAGAGTTTTTGTTTTTAGATTTGGTTTTTATTATGCATGGAGTTAGAATATATTAAATGAATGGAATAAAGTAGAATAAATGACTTATTTTTCTAAAGTATTTTAAAATAAGACAAAGTTCATGATTGCAAAGTGAAAGTGGACAAAACACAATCTTTCCTGATTTAATGACCTCACTTTGCGAGCACTTTTTGTATATTTAAAGGTCTGATCAGGACACGGTATTTTCTTTTTGTTAAACTACAATGTTTTAGGAAGATTTTGTTATATTGCACACATTTTTTGGAGATGTCTAAGTCTACTTTAAAAATTATACAAAAACAGAAGTCCAGAAGGTTGAGCAGATTGCACAACTTTCTTGCATGGACTGTTTAAAGGGTCAAAACTCAACGGATTTGAGTGAGACACAACCATTTGAACGCTAACTGATAATACTAAATTCCAGAAGTGGATTCGAGTTATTTGGAGCATTGTTTTGAGAGTTATAGTATTTACAAGTCACAAACATTCTGCCAGATTTTTTCTTTTCGCACACTTAACTTTAAAAATACGTTTTCAGACACAAATCTAACTAGATTTTCTTGAAACCAGTTGGGTTGGAAAGATAACTCATTAAATAAAACTACAGAAAAGAAATCAGGTCATTTGGAGCTATAATGAGTGAGATATGACCACTTGAAGTGGTGAGTGGAAAGCTGTCAGAAACACCTTAAAGGCAGCATGCATTTTCTTGAAAGATCAAAACCTTGCATGTTTTATATCCAAAATTTAAAGGTTTTGTAGGTCCCGAGAGGTTCCCAAAGTATATAGTTATAAGCTGTAGAGGGGGGTGAATACAGCAATTTAAAAACTAGACACTCTTTTCTCAATGTTTGTATGTATTATCAACAATTTGTTAATTACAAACAAGCTTGAATGCGGAATAGTTCAAGCTTAGATGACAGATACAACAGTATGCTTACTAGTCTAAGACAGACTCAAACTAGTATACAATGAATACACTCACTAAGAAGCACTCACTGTGTTTACAAGACTTAAAGGAACGGCTTATGTAAAACAGCTTATACACACAGATGCTGGTTTACACAGAAGGTTTGCATGCATGAAAATCACACTTGCACGTTCACTCT
>JAANYP010000953.1:0-60904 GCA_020465985.1 Centrapalus pauciflorus
AATTTTATTACACCAGCAGTCCCTAAAATCGAAAAGTTGTAACATTTTGGTCCCTGAAACTAACGGCCGTTAACTTGAGCCGTTAGTTTCAGGGGCATTTTTGTCTTTTTGACTTTCAAGGATCATTTATGTAATTTTCAAACTTTCAGGGACCATTTATGAAATTTTCATACTTTTCATATATATTTATCATTTCTTTCTTTTTTATAATTTAATTATCCAAATATAACATTTTATTTTTATTTTTTTTGTTTTAATCATTAATTTATATTTGTATGTTTATTGTTCTATTAATGTTATTTTTTTTAATATATTACTATAATTGTTTATTTAAGATTATTATATGATAAACCTAGTTCATTTTTTTTTCAATTATTTTTTTCATTTAAGAAAATTAAAAATAAAAACTAGTTGTAGTTTTTTCATTCGAAAAATCTAAAATCGAAATGGTTTATTTCTTTTCTCCATTCAAAAAATTTCAAAATAACAAAACGTGTTGACGCTTTTTTTCGTTTGGAAAAAGAATATAATAAAATTGTTTCGAAATTTCTTCATTGCAAATACTTAATAAATTTTTTTAATTCTAAATGGTTTGAAAAAAGCAAGAATTAGAATGGTTCGTTGCTTTCTAGTCATTAAATTCCAAACGGTTTGTTGTTTTTATTGAAAATTTTGAAATTGTATTGAATTTTTATCTACGTTTAATTAAAAATCAAAATGGTTCTTTTGTTTGAAAAAAAATTAAAAATCATAATGGTTTACCGTTTTTTTGATCTAAAAAATTAAAATCAAAATGGTTCGTCATTTTTTTATAAAAGAAATTTTAATACAAGATGGTTATCGTTGTTTAAAAAATCAAAAATTATAATGGTTCATCATTTTTTGATCAAAAAAATTATCGAAATGGTTCATCGTTTATTTGATCCAAAAAACAATACTGGAGTGGTTCGTAAATTCTTTTATCGTTGTTTAATCAAGAAACGATGAACCATTATAATGAACCATTTCGATTTTAATTTTTTTGATTAAAAAACGATGAATCATTATGATTTTTGATTTTTTTAAAACAAGGATAACCATCTTGATTTTAATGACGAACCATTTTGATTTTAATTGTTTTGATCAAAAAATAGTAAACGTTATGATTTTTGATTTTCTCAAACAAAAAAAAATTCTGATTTTTAATTAAACGTAGATAAAAAATCAATACAATTTCAATTTTTTCAATAAAAACAACAAACCATTTGGAATATAATTTATTTGACTAAAAAGCGATGAACCATTCCAATTTTTAATTTTTTCAAACCATTTAGAATTAAAAAATTTTATTAATTATTTACAATGAAGAAACTACGAAGCATTTTGATTATATTCTTTTTCCAAACGAAAAAAGCTTTAACACGTTGTTATTTTGAATTTTTTTTAATGGAGAAAAGAAATAAATCATTTCGATTTTAGATTTTACAAACGAAAAAAATACAACTAGTTTTTATTTTTATTTTTCTTAAATGAAAAAACAATAGAGAAATATTTGGATCTCAATAAATAATTGAAAAAAAATGAACCAGGTTTATCATATAATAAACTTAAATAAATAATTATAGTAATGTATAAAACAAAAATAACATTAATAATAACAATAAACATACAAATGAAAATTAATGATTAAAACAAAAGGAATAAAAAAATAAAATGTAATATTTAGATAATTAAATTATAAAAAAGAAAAAAATGGCAAAAATATATATATATATATGAAAAGTATGAAAATTTCATAAATGGTCCCTGAAAGTTTGAAAATTACATAAATGGTCCTTGAAAGTCAAAAAGACAAAAATGCCCCTGAAACTAACGGCTCAAGTTAACGGCCGTTAGTTTCAGGGATCAAAATGTTACAACTTTTCGATTTTAGGGACTGCTGGTGTAATAAAATTCTTTCAGGGACGAAAACCGTAATTTCATATAAACCACAGGGACCATTTATGTAATTTAGTCATATATATATATATATATATATATATATATATATATATATATATATATATATATATATATATATATATATATATATATATATATATATATATATATATATATATATATAGGGGTGGATTCAATGGAGAACCTTATGCATCGAAGAACCTTGAATAACCACAATGCATCGCTAGAAAAACTGAAATGCATCACGTAGAAATCGATGCATCACGCGGGAATTTGATACATCAAGTGGAAATAATGTAAAAATCGATGCATCACTCGAGAATTTGATGCATCACGTGGAAATAATGATGCATTACAGGGGAATTGTGATGCATTTGTGGTGGTGCATGGAGGTTCTTCGATGCATGGAGGTTCTCCATTGAACCCACCTCGCTCTCTCTCTCTCTCTCTCTCTCTCTCTATATATATATATATATATATATATATATATATATATATATATATATATATATATATATATATATATATATATATATATATATATATATATATATATAGAATCAGGTTCATTAGCGTACCTATGAGATTCCAGCGTACCCAGCGTACCCTAATGTGAATGATCATTCACATTTATTTTTTTTTAATAAACATGCACAAGACAACATTATAAGACTTTTTTTCAAAAGAAACAACATCATAAATCTTGTGAATGGTAAAAAAAAAATCATGTGAATGGTCATTCACACCATTCACATGGATGACCATTCACATAAATATGCATTGAGCATTCACATAATTTTTAAGGACACAGAAAGAGTGAATGTATGTGAAATTCATATATCATGTGTATAACATTAAATTAAACATGGTTATGAGAAAAAAAAATTAAAAAAAGTTTTTTAAGGTTGGTACCTTCGGGTGCACTTGATTTCGAGAGGTACTTTTTTGAACCTGACTCTATATATATATATATATATATATATATATATATATATATATATATATATATATATATATATATATATATATATATATATATAGGGGTGGGTTCAATGGAAAACCACTATGCACCGGAAAACTGTGGAAACCTACGCATACCGCCCGATTTGGTGCATTTCATGAAAAACGCGGTGGCATGATCGTAAATAAGGTGTTGCATCACGCGGGAAATTTGATGCATCACACGGGATTTTGATGCATCACGCGGGGAAATTGATGCATTTGTGGTGATGCAGTGCGGTTTTCACAAGTTTTCAGGTGCATTGTGGTTTTCGATTGAACCCTCTCTCTCTCTCTCTCTCTCTCTCTCTCTCTATATATATATATATATATATATATATATATATATATATATATATATATATATATATATATATATATATAACAACCTGATTAAGAATTAAAGGTATTATTTAGTTTAGGATTTATTGATTGTTAAATGTAGAATAACTAGTGTTATTTTTGCCCGCGCGTTACTGCGGGTATCCGCTATAAATATGTAGTTTTTATCGACTAAGATAAACTATGATGTTAAGAAATTTAAAAAAATGTATAATGATGACGACATCGTCATTGCATTTGTGTATTTAAGCATTAGTGGGTTACCTGTATTTTATGAATTTGGTTTGACTCAATCAATGATATCTAAAGTATATTATTTTTTTAGGGTTTATATGAACAAAACTTTTCCATTTTTTGTGGTTTCTTGTCTCGATGTTATTTTTTCCTTAAAAAATCTTCATGCTATTTTTTCATTTTTGGTTTTCAGGAAAAAGAATTTCTATAATCCATCCTGTATTTTTCCACAAAAAAACATGTTGTCACTTTTTCCATGAAAAGCCCTCAAACTTAATGATTTTTTTTTTGGCAAAAGAAAAAAACAAAAATTATAAATATCACAAACAAATAAATAACTTGAGGATTACGGAGATACTATACCGCAAAAACATAAAAAACATGTTAGTATTTTTTATATTAAACCTCTTTTTTTACACAAAATATTTGAATTACAAAAGTTGATTTTTTCATGCATATTGTGAGACAAAAGCAAAAATCAAAAAACAAAATAAAATGAATCACAATAATTTAATTCTTCAAGTTGAGGTGGAAGCTGTAACACCCTCTTTTCTCGCACAAATGTCACGTCAATATATAATCATAAGTGGCAGAATCGCATACATCTTATTACATCATGTCACATGCTGATCACTAACTACCATACACCAAAATTGATAGCTAACATACGATGATCGGATACAAAATACAATTAACAGCTCTCAGAATCTACTATCAAAAGACAGCAAGCACCCACACAAACTCTGATCTACCTTGGCTCCTATTTCGGCGGCTGCTAAAGCTGCGATCCCACTGTATGAGTGCCTGAGACACGTAAGACTCGAAAACGTAAGCTGGGAAGCTCCTGAGTACGTGAGGGTTAGACTCTGCAGATAACATCACATAATACACCCAACACATATAACTCAACACATATACACAGGGCTCAATGCTCAGCACATATCTCTGCTCAAAGGTGACGTCGTTCCCCGGCTAACAGGCCGCACACAGCAGCAGTTAGCTACACAATAAGCACAGGAGCGACCTGGCAATAAACATTGCTGTATATATATAGTCTCAAACTTCGCGACTGGTTAGGGACAGTCAGCTTGCGCAATCACATATCGCGGACACCTGCAACTCAAACACATATAGCACGTATAGGGTAGACGAAATCATACATGCGCGCCACATCTCGGTCTCATACACATATCACAACACATATATGACTCACAAAAGTTTACGCGCGTTTTGAAAGAACTCGAGTACTCACCAATTATTCAATTCAACCGTGACCCGGAATTCTAACGCGGCTCAGAACGCGGTCGACTCAAACCTGTAAATATCACGGATCCCAACACTTTAATACAAACCCGACCGATAGATAACAAAAGCCGAACATAATTATCATAAGCAAACACGACCCAAGGCACCACCCTAAACGAACAACCGACGCCCAAAACCCCCACCGAACAGTCGCCGCATCGCAGCCCGCGCCCATCGTGGCCGCGCTCACGCACCTGCAGGTCTGTGCAGCTTCGCGAAAATGGCAGAAACCAAGGGGTTCACACCCCTAAACCCGATTCCAACAACCAAAATACATACAAACTCATATGTAATTGATCCATACTGCTCCAGACCCAAAGCCCTTAATTTTAACACATCACACACACGATTTTTACACCCAAAAGCTTAGAAACTCTTACCTCTTGGCTCCAAAACACAAGGATGAAGATGAAGGACACCACTCTAGCAACCAAATCAGATTTTTGTTCCACCTTTTTGCTGCTCTTACGTACACACATTCTTCACACACTTTCTAGATTTGGAAAGGGGAAAGGAATAAGGAAGCTAAGGTCAGAAACGCATTTATACACACTTTCCTCATTTAGCAAGTCCCGGAGCCAATTAATCCGAACCCGATACCACTTTTTCACTATTAATATCATTTTGACCCAATTAAATCCACGATCTAATAAATAATAATAATCCACTAATTATTTATTCGGAGACACGTATCACTCGGTCCTGACACGTATAATCCACGAAATGGGACTCAATTGGACCAACGCAATAATATTAATTTAAAGAGCTAATAAATTAAATCCACGTACCAGGCTTAAATTTGGGATGTTACAAATCCTCCCCTCTTAATAAGATTCCGTCCCGGAATCTAGCTCGAAGACTGGAACAGCTGCGGATATCGGTTCCTCATTTCGGTCTCGGGCTCCTAGGTAGCGCTAGTACCCTTATGATGTCTCCACTGAACGAGTACTAACGTGATATCTTTATTCCGCAACCTCTTCACCTTACGGTCAGTAATAGCCTCGGGCTGCTCGACGTATCGCAAGTGATCATCCATAGTGATCTCGGATAACGGCACATACTGATCGTCTTCGGCCAGACACTTCCTCAGATGACTCACATGGAAAGTGTCGTGGACTCCGGCTAACTCGGGAGGCAGTCTCAATCTGTAAGCCTGATCGCGGACTCTGGCTATGATCTCAAACGGACCGATGTATCTCGGACTCAGCTTACCTCTGTGTCTGAATCTGATAGCTCCCTTCCACGGCGATACTTTCAACGTGACACGATCCCCAACGCTGAACTCGAGTTCGGTCAGACGACGATCGGCATAACTCTTCAGCCGGCTCTGCACAACTCTCATATGCTCACGGATAACCACCACCTTGTCGCTCGTCTCCTGTAACAACTCGAGCCCGTTGATGGGTCGCTCGCCGACCTCGCCCCAACACACAGGGGTTAGACATTTATGCCCGTAAAGTGCCTCAAACGAAGCCATCTTGGTGAAGGTATGGTAATTGTTGTTGTACGCAAACTCAACCAACGGCAAGTGCACGTCCCAACTACCACTGAAGTCAATCGTGCATGCTCGGAGCATATCCTCGAGAGTCTGATTCGTCCGCTCTGTCTGTCCATCTGTCTGAGGTCTATACGTTGTACTCAACTGAACTCTCGTCCCCAACTCGCGCTGAAAGCTCTGCCAGAACCTCGAAGTGAACCGCGTGTCTCTATCAGACGTGATCGACATTCGAACGTCGTGCCTCGAAACCACCTCGTTAATGTACAACCGAGTTAACTGATCCATAGTAATGGTGCCCCGAACCGCTAGGAAGTGGGCACTCTTCGTCAACCGATCCATAATCACCCAGATCATATCGTTGCCTCGAGCCGTGTGTGGAAGTCTAACGATAAAATCCATCGTGATATGATACCACTTCCACTCAGGGATCTCTAGAGGCTGCAAGTGCCCGTGAGGCTTCTAATGCTCGGCCTTAACACGTAGACAAGTCATACACTCCTCGACATATCGGCCCACATCTCTCTTCATCCCACGCCACCAGTAGAACTCGCGCGGATCTCTGTACATCTTGGTGCTCCCGGGGTGGATAGACAATCTCGATTGGTGCGACTCGTTTAATATCAATTGACGTAGATTCCCAACCGTCGGAACCCAGACTCGGTCATGAAACACATACAACCCTCTTTTATCTCTGCTCAGAACATCAAGCTGCCTAGCTAGCAGCTCTCCCTTCACATTCTCTACCCACAGACCCTCTAACTGGGCTAATCTCAGGCTCTCAACAAGGGTCGACGTGACCTCGAGCATCGCTGCTCGAGAAACCACAGTCTGGCCGCACGCCTTGCAGCTCAGCGCATCTGCCACCACGTTGGCCCTACCCGGATGGTACTGAATTTCATAGTCGTAGTCCTTCAGTAGCTCTAGGCTGCACCGCTGTCTCATATTCAGCTCTTTCTGACTAAACAGATACTGAAGACTCTTATGATCTGTATACACCACAAACCGAGACCCGTATAGATAGTGACGACATATCTTCAACGCAAACACTATCGCGTCTAACTCAAGCTCGTGCACGGTATGGTTCTCTTCGTAGGTCTTCAACTGTCGCGACGCATATGCTATCACCTTTCCTCTCTGCATCAGGACACAACCCAAACCAGTACCCGACACATCACAATAAACCACAAAATCTTCTGTACCTTCGGGAAATGCTAACACTGGAGCCTGACATAACCGGGACTTCAGCTCTCTCAAGGCCAACTCCTGCTCATCGGACCACACAAAAGGAGCGGACTGCCGTGTCAATCTCGTCAACGGCATGGCAATCCTCGAAAAGTCCTGAATGTAGCGACGATAGTACCCAGCTAATCCCAAAAAGCTACGAATCGCATGCACAGTCTTCGGTGGCTCCCAACTCATAACGGCCTCTATCTTCGCTAGATCCACTTTAATACCATCGGCACTCAAAACATGCCCCAGAAACTGGACCTCTCGCAACCAGAACTCATACTTGGAGAACTTCGCGTACAGTCTCTCCTTTCGCAGCACGGTTAAAACATCTCGCAAGTGCTGCTCATGGTCCTCGGCGTTCCTCGAATAGATCCTGTTGTCGATGAACACTATCACGAACCGATCCAACATAGATCTAGACACTCTGTTCATCAAATTCATGAAAGCCGCGGGTGCGTTAGTCAGTCTGAAGGGCATCACGAGAAACTCATAGTGGCCGTATCTCGTCCGAAACGCAATCTTCGGGACATCCTCGTCTCTGACTCTCAGCTGGTGATAACCAGATCTCAAATCTATCTTCGAAAAGAAGGTCGAACCCTGTAGTTGGTCAAACAGCTCGTCAATGCGTGGAAGCGGATATCAGTTCTTCACCGTCACTTTATTCAACTCTTAGTAGTCGATACACATCTGCATAGTACCGTCATTCTTCTTCACAAATAACACGGGAGCTCCCCACGGGGACGAACTCGGACGGATAAATCCACGATCCAATAGCTCCTAAAGCTGCGACATCATCTCTCGCATCTCAGTAGGTGCCAGCCTATAAGGCGTCTTCGCAATAGGCACCGCTCCATGGATAAGGTCGATACGGAACTCAACCTGACGATCTGGCAGTAACGCAAACAACTCCTCTGCGAATACCTCGGGGAACTCTCTGATCACTGGTATATCCTCTATGGTCTTCTTCTCCCTTTTGGCGTCAACCACATAAGCCAAATATGTCTCGCATCCCTTAGCCACATACCTCTGAGCTCTGGCCATTGAAACTATACCAATCTCACCTCGGCGCCTCTTGCCACACATAGTCACTGTCTCACTGTCTAAAATGGGTATACGGATCATCTTCTTTGCACACGGAATGTCGGTCTGTCTGGCTGTCATCCAATCCATACTCACTATCACGTCGAAACTGCTAATCTCCATCGGTAGCAGATCAATCAGAATCGGTGAGCATCAATCTCTAAAACACAATCTCTAAATATCCGGCTCACTAATGTCGTACCCTGTCGACTCTCTCGACAACTAACGTGACAGATAAAGCAGTAGAAGGCACAGAAAAGTATGCACAAAACACAACAGATACATACGAGCGATCCGCTCCAGAATCAAATAAGACGCGAGCACTAAGCCCATTCAGAATATACGTACCGGAAACCACATCTGTAGACTCTCGGGCCTCCTCTGCTGTAGCCTGAAACACTCTGTCGCGACCTCTGGGAGCTGAATCACGGCGACTCGATGACGAAGGCTCAGCTCTAGTCCCGCTGGTGCTCGCTCCCTGCACAGATGGTGGCGCATCTGGGCAATCTCTGGCAATGTGACCTGGCCTCCCACAGCGGAAGCACAGGGAATCCCTCGAAGTGCAAGTAAATGAAGTATGGTCGTACTGCCCACAGCGATAGCAACGTGGCTGCTCAGGCATACAAGATCCAGAATGGCGACGGCGACATCTCTGACAGTCTCTCTCTCCGGACGAACTATCAGCACGGCTCCCTGATGGCTGGGACCCCTGCCCCACACTACACTGACTCTGAACGGGAGCACTAAAACGGGAAGTCTGACCCTGACTCTGGCCTATCGTCCCGGATCCCTGACACTGACCAGACCTCCTGGACCTGCGATCTCTGCCCCTGTCCCTGTCTCTGCGAGACCCAGATGTCTGTCCCTGAACCTGCTGCTGCTTAGGCTGGCTCTCTCTCTGGGTATCCTGCGGCTCTCGCTAATAACTGGGGGACTGCTCAGACGTCCCCGTCTGCTGTCTCTGTGATTGAGGTTGACCCCTCTGCCTCTCTATCTCTCTCTCTCTCTCTCTCTCTCTCTCTCTCTGACCCGAGCCATCTCCAAGGCCCTCGCAAATGTAGGAGTGTCGTGAAGCCCAACGAACTCCCGAATATCGGACCGCAAACCATCAATAAAGGCATCAGCCTTCCTCATCTCTGTATCAACGTGCTGGGGTGCAAACTGAGAATACTCATTAAATCTATCCACGTACTGCTGAACAGTCATACTACCCTGCTGGAGGTGCAGAAAGCGACGCTCCATTTCCCGGCGCTCGTCGCGGGGAATATATTGCAACTCGAAAATAGCACGGAACTGCTCCCAGGACATGGCATACGCCGCAGATGTAGTCATAGAGGACTCGATGGACTTCCACCATTGGGAAGCCCCTCCTCTCAATAGATAGGTCGCATAACCGACCATATCTCGCGGATCGACGTGGGCGACTCGAAAAGCTGCCTCTATCTCTCTCTCTCCCAAGCTATAGCCGCACCCGGCTCAGCACCGCCTCTGAACTGAGGTGGGACTCCTGTCATTAAGTCCTTAAAGGACCCACCTCTCACAGTAAAAGAAGATACACCAACCCTGTCTCGGTACCAGTATCTGGCGGAGGATCTGATCTCTGACCCTGATCTCGCTCGCGGTAGAACTCAGCCAAAACCTCTCGAAGCTCATATCTACGAATGAACTCATCCCCAGCTGGCCTCTCTGGCCCGGATCTCTCTCCGTGATCTGCCATAACTACCCGGCACATATCACAATGGTAAGATAACAGATAGACCACCCAGCGTTATGCAATAAGCTAAATTAGTTAATTCCGCTAAACTCTGTCTCAAGGAAGAATCCTACGGATCTGAACACGGTCAAAGCTCAAGCATCCACTGATACTCAATATTGAAACCACAAGCTCTGATACCAAGCTGTAACACCCTCTTGTATCGCACAAATGCCACGTCAATATATAACCATAAGTGCCAGAATCGCATACATCTCATAGTACACATTTCAGGGGATTAACTGAAATCACTGTTAATTAAAAAAAAAACTTTGATACACAAGTCGTCATACATCATGTCACATGCTGATCACTAACTACCATACATCAACAACTGATAGCTAACATACGATGATCGGATACAAAATACAATTAACAGTTCTCAGAATCTACTATCAAAAGACAGCAAGCACCCACACAAACTCTGATCTACCCTGGCTCCTATTTCGGCGGCTGCTGCGGCTGCGATCCCACTGTATGAGTGCCTGAGACACGTAAGACTCGAAAACGTAAGCTGGGAAGCTCGTGAGTACGCGAGGGTTAGACTCTGCAGATAACATCACATAATACACACAACACATATAACTCAACACATATACACAGGGCTCAATGCTCAGCACATATCTCTGCTCAAAGGGGACGTCGTTCCCCGGCTAACAGGACGCACACAGCAGCGGTTAGCTACACAATAAGCACAGGAGCGATCTGGCAATAAACACTGTTGTATATATACAGTCTCAAACTTCGCGACTGGTTAGGGACAGTCAGCCTGCGCGATCACATATCGCGGACACCTGCAACTCAAACACATATAGCACGTATAGGGTAGACGAAATCATACCTGCGCACCACATCTCGGTCTCATACACATATCACAACACATATATGACTCACAAAAGTTTACGCGCGTTTTGAAAAAACTCAAGTACTTACTAATTTCCCAATTCAACCGTGACCCAGAATTCTAACGCGGCTCAGAACGCGGTCGACTCGAACCTGTAAATATCACGGATCCCAACACATTAATACAAACCCGATCAATAGATAACAAAACCCGAACACAATTATCATAAGCAAACACGACCCAAGGCACCCACCCTAAACGAACAACCGACGCCCAAAACCCCCACCGAACAGTCGCCGCATCGCGGCCCTCGCCTAGGCACCACGGTCGCGCCGCGCCTATCGCGACTGCGCTCACGCATCTACAGGTCTGTGCAGCTTCGCGAAAATGGCAGAAACCAATGGGTTCACACCCCTAAACCCGATTCCAGCAACCAAAATACATACAAACTCATATGTAATCGATCCATACTGCTCCAGACCCAAAACCCTCAATTTTAACACATAACAGACACGATTTTTACACCTAAAAGCTTAGCAACTCTTACCTCTTGGCTCCAAAACACATGGATGAAGATGAAGGACACCACTCTAGCAACCAAATCAAATTTTTGTTCCACCTTTTTGCTGCTCCAGAATTTCTCACGTACACACACTCTTCACACACTTTCTAGATTTGGAAAGGGGAAAGGAAAAAGGAAGCTAAGGTCAAAAACGCATATACACACAATTTCCTTATTTAGCAAGTCCCGGACCCAATTAATCTGAACCCGGTACCACTTTTTCACTATTAATATCATTTTGACCCAACTAAATCCACGATCTCATAAATAATAATAATCCACTAATTATTTATTCGGAGACACGTATCACTCAGTCCCGACACGTATAATCCACGAAATGAGACGCAATTGGACCAAAGCAATAATATTAATTTAAAGAGTCAATAAATTAAATCCACGTACCAGACTCAAATCCTGGATGTTACAGAAGCATAATATTTAAATATTTAAATATCAAAGAAGTTGATGCACAAAAGGAATACTTCTATTTACAAACATAAAAATATAAAAAATATTGAACTCAGTATTTATTAAACTTTAAAAAGGTTCATATATAAAATAAATAAATTTTATGTATAATTATAAAAACATAAAGCTATAAAAATACTTTTATTTACAAACATAAAAATATAAAAATATTAAACTTTAACGACATTTTTGTAATTAATAAGAACCTTTTTGTTTACTTATAACTACAGGGACTTTATTGTAATTTTCTTTAAAGCAACAATAAGGCAACAATAAAAGCATAAAAACTTCAGGGACCTTTTTGTAATTAACAGGGACCTTTTGGAATTTTTCTTTTAACTACAAGGACTTTATTGTATTTTTAAGCACCAAATCGGTGCCTTTAAGAATGACAATTGTTAGTATGTATAATAAAGAGTAAATTACAAAAATTGTCCCTGTGGTTTGGTCGAAATTATGGATTTGGTCCCTGTTCTTTAAAAATTGCATAAATGGTCCCTCAAAACACTATTTACTTTCAGAAATGGTCTCTGTTTCTCTTAACTTTTTTTAAATGACGATTTTGTTGTTTTTCTTAATAACAATTTTAGTCTCTCAACTATGTAATTTATTTTCAATTTTAATCCTTTTATTAATTCATAGTTTGTTTAAATTTTAAATGCTATTTTAAAAAATTAATTATTATTATTAGTTATACATTTTTATTTTTTAAAATATTTTTATTCTATATTTATTAAAAATTATCCCATTAGAATATTTTATTTATGTTTATTTATATATTCAATTTAATTATTTAAAAAATTATTTTTCTTGTGTCTCAGCTATTATACATTTTTATTTTTTATATGTTTTTATCTAACTATTTCATTACATTAATATTATTTGATTTAATTATATCTTTTAAGAAAATATATAAACTAAGGGTTTTATTCATTTCATTTATATATCTTTTTTTTCAATATATTTGTATTCACATTCAGTATTTTTTTCATTTAAATTTTAATATTTTGTTATATTAATACGTTAACTTGAAATTTAGTATTTTTAGTGTTTTATTCATTTTGTTTTAACTATTTCGTTACTGACTACATTTTGATTTAATTATAATTTCTAATAAAAATAATATAAAGTTAACGTTTATTCTTTTTAGTTAAATATTTTGTTACGTTAGTACATTTCGACTTACTTATTATTTTCAATAATAAATATATAAACTTAACATGTGATTCTTTTTATCTTAAATATTTTGTAACGTTAATACATTTTGAATTGCCTGTAATTTTTAAGTAAAATATATAAACTATATAAACTTAACATAAATATTTATATGTTTTGATTTAACGAGATATATACATTTTGGATTGTATTTTTTTTGTTTAGTTAGATAGATTTTGGTTTGTATATTTCATAATCAAATCAAACGTATCAATGTAATAAAATAATCAGAATAAAAATAGAAACATATTAATGTAAAAAAATAATCATAATAAAATGAATAAATCAGTAAAATGTATTACAAAAAAATATTTAAATCAAAATGAATAAAACCCCAAAATAATTAGAATAAATGATAGGTTGAGCGCCACTATACGTAACAAAATAGTTAAATTAAACTGTCACTAAGTTTATTATTTTGTCATATATTATAATTAAATAAAAAATATTAAGATAATTCTGTAATTAGATGCAAACATATAAAAGATAAAAATGTGTGAATATTTTTACAAATAAAAGTAAGATAAATAAAACTTTAATTAATAAATTGGATATATAAAAGTGACTTAAATTAAATAAATATAAAGGTAAAAATAATGATAAATTAAATAATAAAATAAATATATTTTAAAAAATAAATAATAATAATAATAATGAAAATTTTAAGTTAACATTTAATATTTAAACAAAAAGTGGAAATTTATGATAAGGACTAAAACTAAAAATAAATTACATAGTTGTGGAACCAAATTTGTTATTGAGAAAATGGCAAAACCGTCATTTAAAAAAAGTTAAGAGAAAGGGGACTACTTTTGCAAGTAAATAGTATTTTTTAGGGACCATTTATGTCATTTTTAAAGACCAGAGACCAAATCCATAATTTTGACCAAACCACATGACCCACTTTTGTAATTTACACAATAATAAATTATGTGGATAAATGGGAAATGAGAATTTTAATGCAAAAGGATTGAAGTTAAGTGTGCTTGAATATGAAAATCGGTGTTAAACTTAAGTGTGTTTGAATATGAAATTGGGTGTTCAATAAATGAAAACATAAAAAACTTAGTGTTTGGTTCGTAAAATGTTTATTTCTGGAATGGAATTTGTCAATAAATGGAATTCTCGAAGGAATGGAATCTGTCGGAATAGAAATGAAGGCAGGTGAAGATGAAGTCTAAGGTTTGGTTTAAAAACTGTTAAAATCTTTGGAATAGAATTAAATTCCATGGCAATAACCCAAGAAAAATATATTTTTTCAAAGGTGGTGCTTTTTTAAAAAAAAATAATCTTCATTCCATTTCTTTTTACTATCAAACACATCGGAATGGAATTTTCATTCCAATACCAGAAATTAAAAGTTTCCTGTACTATTTAAGAATTGTTAGAACATCTTACCATTCACACAAGTAATAACTCCAAAATATTCATTTAAAAATATATTTCTGATTTTCATTGCAAAAGATGTGTACTTAATTACAACAGTTTTCAAATAACATGTGGTATTACAAAAGATATTGAAATAATCATGGGTTTCTATTGGTTACAAACATGACAACTAAACTAATAACCAAACCAAAAACATAATACAAAAGCTACAGATACCACTGGTCTTGATCTTCTACATCTCTATCAAACTTTACTTGAGGATCCCTCTATCACTTTCCCATTCTTTTCAGAAGTAGATAACAACTTATCAGTATAAGTATCAACTTACTTCAAGATTAACGGTTCACATATCATATAACGACCAAAGAGTACGTAATGTGGATTAAAATCAAAGACAATAGTGGCATTCAAACACAAATCAAGTGTCAAGTGATGTAGTTCATTGCAGTCTCATGCTTACAACGGGGAACCATTCACCATTTAAACCACAATGAGATACTCAGATTTGTATGCACTTGACTAACTATTTTAATTCAGATTCAATTGTACATGGATTCAACGGATCAATATGTCAATAAAGGAATCATGTACAATACCCAAGTACCAAATTCTCAATAAACAGTATACAAATAAAAAATAATTTACATTCCAGTCATAGCTCAATAAACGAATACATGCTTCAACATATATATATATATATATATATATATATATATATATATATATATATATATATATATATATATATATATATATATATATATATATATGAATGTGAATACTATTAATCTAGGGAAGATTGCTAAGAAATGTAATATAAAATTCAACTTTTGATGATAAATGTAACGTAAATTTTTTTAGGTCAATAAAGGTAATATAAAATTCAGTTTTGACAAAATAAAAAAACATTGATGGCCAATTAAGAATGTAAGATATTAAATTTATGTTCCTTTTTTCGACATAAAACATTATTTCATTATTTGTTTCGGCCTAAAAATTGATTTCATACCCTTTATTGGCAAAAACTTATGTTACATTTCTTAGCTAAAAGATTATACAATACCAATATGGAAATTTGACGAAGGAATAATTGTACCCTTATACAACAAACATGGTTAAGTTTCAAACTTTAAAGAATTAATCATCTGACATGTATGCATTGTGATTGCTAGGTAATTAATACTTACTAGCAAGCCGCCCAAACAAACCATGAACCCGACCCTTGTATGCCATAAAAGTTATAATGTAATAGTTTACTTGTAGGGTACCCAAATGCCATGACTCTCGATCGTTAAAAAGAAGATCGGCAACTAGGAAGGAGATTGGAGAGCCAACAGCGGGAAAATCAAATCGACGATTGAGTTTAACAAAGCAAGTTGGCAATGGCACAACATATTCTGAATTCTAAGGGGCATGCAATCGTCAATTCAAAATCAGAGGCATACTTGAACAGTTAATCTCAAACAAAGGTCCCCCATTCTCCATCGTACTAGTTTGTTTTGAAATAATATTTGATCTAGTCATCTATTGATGTTTTCGCCAACATGCTTTATTTATTGGTTTTTGCAGTCATATTGTTGTGGCCAGTTAATGTAGAGCCAAAATGCTTTATTTATTTATTTATTATTTATTTTTGCAATCATCTATGGAAGTTATCGTCAACAATGGTCCTGCAACTTATTTTGCAAATATATGCAGGTCATTACTTCTTTTTAAGGTTGGTAGTGATATGCTGGGCATCTTTAGTTATTTGCTAGAACCAACTATTGTGAGTTTTCCTCCCTTATAATTAGAAGAGTCACTTACTGTAGTTATTATATTAATTATCACCACTGAGCATTTGTTGAGTTTTCTTCTAGTTATTATATTAATTATCACTGGCACTTACATATAGACTTGGCTAATTTACTACTATACAACTAAATTGGTGTTCATAGATAAGTCTTTTACATGGCACTTACATATAACACTTGAGATTGGTAAATGCTCACACGTGGATGTTATTAATATGAAATATTTCTTGTAGTTGTTACATTAATTATCACATTTTTTCTTTATTTTTTTTATGGTTAATATCAAGCTTAATATGTAAAGGTTAATATCAAGGTTAATAATGTTTTTGTTATCATTTATAATTTAGAAAACATACTAACGATATGGTATATATTGTATGTGTCTTCATATGTTGCAGATTAGTTACCTTCTTTTGACATATGCAAAGTGATCGACAAAAGGAGAGTTGTGCATGATAAGCGTCAGTTTCGTATGAAAGAAATTACAAGAAGAGGAATTGAATATGCATTTCCAATATTGTAATTTACTTTTTTGTTGTGCTTATACATTTGGTGATCCTTATTTTGGTTATAGACGTTTATATACTTGAAATACTTTTTGATCGATGGTTATGAAATGATATTATTTTTGTTAAATTGAATTGTAAGTAGAATAACTGTCACGAAGCAATTAAATAAATATTTGTATTTGCATTAAATTTAAAAAATAATGAATGTGTTTCTTTTGTCTAGAAAATATTGCATTTATGTAATTTAAAACAATAATAAAGTGTTGCAATAGATTGATAATGGTGTTGCATTTACATAATGATTACATTTGATAAATGTTGCATTTGATAAGTAAAGTGTTGCTATAAGTTGGTAACAATAAATTAAAAGTGTTGCTTTAGAGTATAAAAAGTGTTGCATTTAAAAAGAGTTGCATTTATAAAATAATGGCAACACATTATTAAAAAGTGTTGCTTTAAAATATAAAATGTGTTGCATTTATAAAATAATGGCAACACTTTTGAAAAGTGTTGCATTATCTAGTGAAAGTGTCGCTTTAGACCTAAGGCGAGTTGGCTAAGGTGACACTACATAAAGTGTCGCATTAGGCCTATAGCAACACTTTTAAGGCCTAACACAACAATAAAGGTAATTTAAACTTGTTTAGGCCAAGAAAGATAACATAAAATTCAAATTTGACAAAAAAAAAAGATATTGATGACCAATTAAGAATGTAAGTTTTTAATTTTATGCTCTCTTTTTGGTAAAATAATAATATTTAATTATTTTTATTGGCCTAAAATTTGAATTTCATGTCTTTTCTCGGCCAAAATAGAATTTTACATTACCTTTCTTGGCCAAAAAAAATTTACAATACCTTTATTGTCAAATTTTGTATTTTATATTGTCTTTCTTGGTTATTTTCCCTATATAAAACAAACAAACAATAAACACACTTAAAACGTTAACTTTGAGAATTAATAAATCAATTCATGATCTCAGAAAGTTACTGCAAACGTTTTATAGTTTGGTAGATCGAACTTTGAATTACGATATCATGAAAAAACGAAGTTAAAACGACATCAAACGAAACAAAACAAAACTTGAGGTACTGAATAGAAGCACTGAAGCAGAGCACGACGTGCTCATTAGTGCTTAGTACTAATACAACAAAATATCCTACGGGTTTGCATAAAAAATGACCAAAACCAAGTTTTATCAACATGGAACCTTGACAAACGGTTTGGTCTATGCCATTATATGGTCATTTCCACAGGGGTGGCTTTTAGGGTGTGCGAAAGGCTCGACCGCACAGGGCCCCCAATTTCGTAGGGCCTCACGGTTATAATAAAAATTTAAATTTAGACCACTAAAACTTTTTTGTATTTGACATGTATACGTTGTGTATCGATGCGTTAAAATGGAATTCATGTCAATTACAATTTGATTCGTATTATTTATTTTAATTTATCACTAATCAATTTTTTTGTTATTCACGAACTCGACTTTACCTATTAATATTGAGTCTCAAAATGGTCAATTTACTATTTAAAATACTTAAGAGACTATGTTGTAATCAGAAGCACAGGGCCTCTAAATTTCATGAGACGGCCCTGCATTTCCAAACCATAAACATGTCTATAACATTATCAAATCATTAGTCATAATCTTGATTGACCCAAAACACTTTCATGCATATCCTGGTTCAATTTTGACACCAATTATAGAAATGAACAGTGTCGGTCCTATCGTTTTTCAAACCCGGGGCATATATTTAAAAAGGCCTCTATATATAAAAACAAAATTCGTATAAAATTTATGAATATTGATTTTGTTGCATCATTGTCAATGTCATGTCTTTAAAAACTTCTCAATCTGTCATTACGTAATGGTTTCACGGTGCTTCCCTGAATTTTTCCTCAATCCAAAAAACCAAAAAAAAATAATAATAATAATACTAACATCGTATATAAATTGGGAAAAATTGCATACTATATTAAATTATATTTTTATTAGTAAATTGATGAAAAAAAAAGTTCAAATTTTAAATGCTTCATAATATGAATAGTAAACATATGTGTTAAAAATAAATAACATTCCAAGAAATAAATACATATCTTATTAGTATTTTTAGTAGTCGTGTAATAAATAACGTAAACCATGTGTTAACAAAAATAAATAAACAAACTCATTGACAAACAAAAGTATAAATATTGAATTTGATGGATAGTAAATAGAAGATATTTTTAGATGAAAATCCAAGTGGTAGTGTTGGGATATAAATAAAATAAAAATGCACACTCGATCTCACGCCATTGGGATTCCAAGATAAAATAACTACCAGCTGAACCAAGACATTGTTTATGTCTTTTATCACGCAAAAAAATATATAATCTACTACGGGATAACTGGACTATATTAACATATAAAATTTTTTTGGACCCTTAGAATGAATTGAGTCATGTGTGGTGGCCCATGTGCACCGGGCCCAATGAAGCAAAGAAACAACTTTTTATCTTCTATAAACATAATCAAACCAATACCTAAGAGTTGGTTCATTTCTCATATAGTCATATTCAAAAGAGAAAATGATATCAAATAAGTATATACTTTTAAGTTTGTATACATTTATATAGTGTACTTTTTTGTACACTTTTGGTAATCAAACTCTAAACATATTTCCATTAGCTTGAGTTACCTGCCAGTCTTACATGGACAATTTTTTTAATGAACTTTTTAGTTTGTACACATATAGTGTACTTTTTTATGCACATCTAATATTTAAACTTTTAAAAATGTTTCAATTAACGGTTACTTGAAAACCGTGTTGGAAAAAAATGTAAATTTTTCAAAGGAAAAAGTGTATTTTTCATGTTTTTGGACCAAATATAATTATATATAATTGTGATATATATAATGAATATTTTGTGGGTTTGTATTCTCCTTAAAGAGAGGATTCCAACGATATAAAGAACGTCCAAAACGGAGCTAAGATGAATGAGATATCGATGCTCAAAGATTGGTGTTTGGAATGAATGAAACATCTTCTAAGTGGGTGAAGAGAGTCCCACATAGGAAGGAAGATGAAACCAAAGTGGGTTTATAAAGAGGAGTGTTTAAAGTTATGACAAGATTGTTTGTGGTTTTACTCCAATGTCTACACGCTAGGGATGTAAACGGTTCCGGAACCGGACCGAACCGAACCGGAACCGATTTAACCGAAACCGAATATTAAAGATTGTAAGAACCGATAACCGAACCAATAATTATAATGCGGTTCCGGTTCCGGTTCGGTTATGGTACGGGTATTTCGGGTACGGAACCGATTAGAACCGAAAATTAAAAAATGTATATAATTCTATCTATTATAACACGATATAAACAAAAAAACATGAAAATATAATAAGAGACGTGTCGATCATGATGTTTTCATATAAATTTTGTAGTTTCACCATCCTAAAAATATTGTTCCAACAAATGATTTTTTTGGTTTTCACATTGTGGGCTTTTAAATCATTTCTTAATTTGCATATTATGAGCTTTTCAAATAATCGGTTCTATAACCGATAAAACCGATACCCGCAGAACCAATAACCGAATAACCGAGAACCGAATATTGAAGATTATAAGAACCGATAACCGAACCGAATACTATAAATCGGTTCCAATCGGTTCCGGTTCTGGTTCGGTTCTGGTTTCGGTTCGGTTTTTCGGTCATTCCACACATCCCTACTACACGCGCACAGTGGGGTGCAAATCTTGGACTTCGAAAGCTAAAATCCACTGAATTCGTGTACGCCAGCACCTGCGGACACGAATGCAGCTCCGAAAATCAAGGCTCCTGCGAGACAACCTTTTTACTTGTTCGTGCCAAACCTGTCCGGTGAGCAGGCTTCGGGTCAGATTGAAGCTGTCCTCAAACGCTGAGCAGGCTTTGTCAAAGCTGTCCTGTAGTGAACAGCCTGAGGCCAAGCTGACCTGTGACCAGGTTGAAGCTTTAAGCTGTCCGGTGAGCAGATTTCGTACCAGAACTGATAATTAAATTAGCGGCTGACTGATTTAATGAGCTGTTACTATTTGGTTTCAACACATAATTACTCATATTAATTGACAATAAACCTTGTAATAATGGAGTATTACAAAACGGTTTTTGTAATTAAAAAGATGAATAATTTTGTTGTTTCAACTCCAATTTCCTATAAAATAATAGGAGATTCAACACACCAAATTACTTGAAACATTTTGGAAACACTTGAGATATTTGAAAGATTTTGCACTTTAACGGCAAGACGTTGCTGCTTCCAAGAACGAAGATCACTTAGAATTCACATGATTTTTCAGGCAAGTTGGTTACCTCCGGCAGTACACGCTGCTTTGGCTGTTGTACCCTGGGAAACAGACTTCGAATCTGTTTTAAGGGAATCGTGTCTAACACGAGACTCAGCCTTCTTTTCCGTATTGTAATTTATTTTCAGTACCGTTATTTACTTTACCTTACTTGTAATTTTAATTTCAGTATTTATTTATTTCCGTGTATTGTAATGTCATTTCTGAATTGTAATTCGTAATACATTTCTTATATTTTATAATTGGTATCGGGTACACTATCCCTACAAACCGTTACCAAGAGAAACGATTATGTGAATATGTTTTAAGACATGAAACTACAATTATCTTATGTGACTTCTTTTCTTCAATAAAAGGACTTCTAAACATGGTTAATATCAAATTCAAAACATATCATATCCATTTGATAAATATCATGTTTACGCAGGAGATAGATATTAGGGCTCTAATATATTGTTATAAGATGAAGATATATCTGTTCAATTTGATATATATCGTGTTTAAGAATCATTTTATAGTTTTATAGAGAAAATAAGTCATATTATATCTTTCAATTTCAAGTAACCCAACTATCTAACCGAAACAGTTTAAAATGTTGACTACTAAATGTGTACAAATTTAATACAGAACATAAATGTGTACAAACCTAAAAGCACATGACTATTTTGTGTTCTCTTCCTTTAAAAATTCGTCCACGCAAGCATGGAGACGTGCCGGTTTTCAGGTAACCCAACTACCTATTTAAAACACTTATAAAAGTTTGGCTATCAAATATGTATAACATAAATGTATATAAACTCAATAGTATAGAGTTGTATTGTGTCATTTTCCTTATACAAAACTAATAAGCAAATTAACACCAAAACATCAAAATACTTACAAGGACTTTGAGATCCAACTGGTAAAAACAAGAGCTCAATAATTCTAAATCTAATTCGAAGATTTAAGTAATAAATTCAGATTTGGACACCACGAGGATTGAACGAAACGTAAGCTCAAAAAAGTATTATTTAGAGTGACTATAAGGTGTTTACACTGATCTCGAAGACCGAAAAAAATGATGGAGAGAAAAATGAAAGAAAGGATCTATACTATATAAAATAAGAAAATCACTTGGAGTTTCTGAACCATTGGATGGAAAGAAATCAATGGTTCAGATTAATGACAACTCATAATTATTTATGAAATGTCTCTTGTACCCTTAATTAAAATCAATAATTATACTTATGTCATTTTTTTAATTCATTTTCTAAATTTACTACCTTAACTTAATTACATTAAATTTTGATTTTAATTTTTTCATTAATGAATTAAATTAATGATAATATTTACCTAAAATAAATATGTGTCATTATCATCCTTAATGATCGTAGTTAACTTCAAATGTAAAAATTTGGATTTAAATGTAGAAATGTAGTAAATAAAGTTCAAAATTTTTGTTAATTATTTTGCTAACAAGATTTAAAATTTAATTGATAAAATTTCAATTGTGAATATGATAAATTTTGATTGTTGATTTTCAGATATTTCATTTTTATATTTTATCATTTTCAAAATATATACACATTCACATAATTGAAGTTTTTTGTTTCCTGCATTGATATTTCATATTTGAAGTTAATAAAAATTAAAAGAAACATTTTTTGCAAACACATATTATCTGTTTTTAATAATACAATATAATAATATTTTTTATTTAATATCAAACAACTAAGTATTTCTTATCTTTAATTTAACCAGCTTTCAAATTTTTTATTTTAATTATATATAAATTTTGTAATAATTTATTAAAATATTTAAAAAAATATGTATTTTCTAAATCAACCCATGTAAAACATGAGTTGATTAACCTATACATTATAATAAAACAAAACAATTCATGCCATATGTCAAATCTACAATACAAGAAAATTTTATTTTTCCACCTCTTTTTCCAAATTTAACACCTTAACTTAATTGCATTAAATTTTGACTTTATTTTTTTCATTACGTTTTAGTAATAAATTAGATTTATAACATTTAAAATTAGTGTTTACCTAAAATAAATATCTATCATTATTATCCATAATAATCATAATTAGATCCAAATATAAAATTTTGAATTAGTTGTGGAAATTATTATTATTTTATGTATAATAAAGGAAAACATAAAACGTCACGTGTCACCTCTACGTTCACCAAAAAGATAATTACAACTTATATAAAATAAAAGATAAATACAATTTAATATTTTTAAAAAAGATAAATATACTCTATATTTTAATCTGTAAATAATAAAAAATAGGTATAATTGCGCAAAAAACCTTCAACTTGTCAGGTTTTTGTGATTAAAACCCCAAACCATTTTTCATTGTATAGAAAACCCCGAACTAACTAAAAATCAGTAAATCAAGGTTTTATCAATGGTTAAGCGGTTAAAATCGGTTATTAATCTTACGTGGACCGATAAATAACCTACGTGGATTAAATTTTAATTCTTGAAACCGGTTGTCAAATATATACAGATCATTTAAACACTCGTTGATGATGTAATCCCGTTTAAAAGTTAATATTAAAAATTATCAACGGAGGTTTAAATGATGTGTAATACTTGACAACCGGTTTCAACAATTAAAACTTATTCCACGTAGGTAATTTACCGGTCCACGTATGATTAATAACCGGTTTCAAAAGGTTACTCATTGATAAAACCTTGATTTACTGATTTTTAGTTAGTTCGGGGTTTTCTATGCAATAAAATATGATTTGGGGTTTTAATCACAAAAAGCTGACAATTTGATGATTTTTTGCGCAATTACCCCTAAAAATAAACACAATTATTATTTTTGTATGTTTTTATTTTTACTCATATACATTTTATATAAATTAATTTAATTAAAAATATCTACGTAATACGTGGGTTATAAACAATATATATATAAAGGAAGTGAAATCAGTTATATTTGTATGTTCTTCGTTTGCATGGAGAGAAGAAAAAAAAATGGTTTCATTATGTTCTTGGTATAAAGGAAAAGGATGAAAAACTAAAATTTGACAATTATAACATTCTTTTTCTTTCTTCAAAACAACGGCAGCAACATGAACATTTTACATTCCATCCCATTGCACCTTGAGGTCATGTGCTTATATTATAGCATAGTCTTTTAAATATTTTAAATAGTAAATTGGTCATTTTAAGACTCTATTTTAATAGGTAAAGTCGAGATCGTGATTGACAAAAAAAAATGATTAGTGAGAAATTAAAATAAATAATACGAATCAAGTTGTATCTATATGTATTAATAAAGCAAAATAACTATTGCCACGTGTCGCTTCCATGAGTCTCCAAGATTTCATTTTCCTACTCATTTTTCCTAAAATAACTTTCTCAATTAACTCATCTAATTTATTTTAGAAAACTTAAAATATTAAAGAAAAACTTATATAATAACTGATTTTAAATACTTCCTAATTTAAACTCTAATTTTACCTAAAATGTTTTATCTAGAATGAATAATTTGATTTATAGTTTTCTATTTTTTTAAATTTAAACTAAATGTTAAAAGTTTAATAGTATATTAAATGTATCAATTTAAAATCCATTCTCATTCTTAAAATTTGTACATTAATATTTATTTTAAAATTATGTTAACAATCGTAATCTATTTAATTTTTCATTCATAATTCATTGGATCAAAAAAATTTCTTATATACAAAAGCAAGATTTTAAGTTATTTATCATTAAAAACACATCTAAATATGAAAAAAGTAACACGGTAATAATTTTCATAAAAGTAATACTTTCTAAAATATTGTAAATATTGTTTCAAATTTAAAATAAAAAACATTACAAAATTGATTTAATTTTTATTGTAATATGATTAGTATTTCAAATATATATTCATATCTTCAATATATATTTGTTATAATAAGAATAACAAAATTTTTTCAAATATAATATTAGTTAATTATCTATGTCAGTTAATATCAAAATATTATTACTTTACTATTTTTTATAAAAATATTTTTAGTTATTATATTCAAAAATATAAATATTTCTTACACATGCCTCATGTATTATTACATGGGCAATAATCTAGTTTGACATGCCATTTTAACTTACTGATACACAACGTATACACATGTCAAATTCAGATAATTTTTATTGGTTTAAATTTAGATATTTATTATAACCGTAAGGCCATACGAAATTGGAGACCCTGTGCGGTCGAGCCTTCCGCACGCCCTAAAAGTCACCCCTGCCATTGCATAACCGGTAATATAACAACAACCGAGAAATGATGAGCGCGCGATGAGTAATTGATCATCCTAAATTAAATAAATAAATAAGTAAAATTAATCCATTTAACATAATATTGTAATTTAATTGACCCAAATTTGCATATACAGTTCGTTGTATTACCTGAAAATGAAAATGATCCAATAATTGAGAAGCAACAGGTTCTTGAAGCAGAAAATTGAATACAATCTATGGATTTCTTTTCAACCGGTAGGTGTCATGGTGAAAAATGGTGAAAAGCACCACAAAACGATAGCAAGACCATTAGTAGTATAATATGGAACAACATGTCAAGTAAGAAGAAAAAACATCTTTACATTACTTTTGGGGTGATATTGAAAAAATTCAAT
Organism: Centrapalus pauciflorus; assembly: GCA_020465985.1. Classification (NCBI taxonomy): domain Eukaryota; kingdom Viridiplantae; phylum Streptophyta; class Magnoliopsida; order Asterales; family Asteraceae; genus Centrapalus; species Centrapalus pauciflorus. Next base: position 26,119 of record JAANYP010000953.1, read on the forward strand.
CAACTTTTCTCATTTTTTTAAGGGTTAATATTGAAAAAACCCTACTAACTTTTATCAATTTATCGATTAAGTCACTAAACTTTTTTTCTGATTGTTTAAGTCCCTAAACAATTTTTGTCTTATTCAAATATGTATATTTGACTGGTTAGAAAGGTTGCTCACCGGTAAATCATCCAATTTGGCACCTATACGTACATGTAGTGTACACGTGGTGTATATGTGACGTACACATGGCGATTATTGCTTGAAATCTTCATGGGAGAATATCACCTCCTCCTCATCCGACCAGTCTCCACCACCCTCTCTAGCCACAATGACTACCTTCGGCCACAACCGTGTATGGTGATGAAGAACACAATGAACTGAACATGAACATACACATACACGATTGAAGATTTAAACACTAATTTGCATGGTATTTAAGAAACCACATCAAGATCTCGAGGACACACATACATACCTCTTAATAGATTCAATGGTTAACAAAATTAGAAATCGAAATCTGGAAACACAAAAACCGAGGAACTATAACAAACACAATGCATCTATAACAATCAAAGAACTCAAGACTCAATGAACACAATCGGTGAAATGTAAAACAAAGCCTGAAATTGAATCAAAATAGATCTTTAACAAACAAAATGGATGAACCCAAAACTCGATCTTCTTCGATGACCACACATGAACAAATCGAGCCATGAAAACATTGCATCACGAATCAATTAAATCTTGAAGCACATACCTGAATATACTTTGAACAAATCGACATCTGATTTGTTTACCACAATCGTTTAACAAATCGTTCAAACCTACGCATCAACATCAATGCACCCAGTTTCAGACGATTTAAGCACCAAATATGTTGTTATATACTTATATGGACGAATCTGAAATGAAACACTGGTTCCATGTTGGAGACTAGATGATTTTTAGAGTAAAGAGATCTGAAATGGTTCCACGGTGGTGTCGCACTAAATCCAGACGAGATCTAATATGAAACATTGGTTTCACGTCGGTGTTGCATTAGCAGTGAAGATGAAAGAAGAGAACTAAAGTAGTCAAAAACCTAACCAAATCAAGGACGATAGGAGTAGTCGTTGGCAAGGAGACGCCGGAAAAAACAAATCGATGAAATCTGAAGAGGTTGAGACAATAAGGTAAAGTGGTCAACAGGAAGGGTGAATGAGGTGACGTTGACAGAAGGGGAGCTGGAACTTAATGGAGGGAACAATTGTTTTCTCTCACCAAACACATATTTAGCCACATCAGATTTTTTTTACAAGATCAACCGGTAGAAGGCAAAATTTATATAGTTTTGAATAAGACAAAAATTGTTTAGGGACTTAAACAATCAGAAAAAAAGTTTAGTGACTTAATCGATAAATTGATAAAAGTTAGTAGGGTTTTTTCAATATTAACCCTTTTTTTAATTAAGTTCTTAAATATTTTTCTAATTATTTAAGTTCATAAACTATATTTGTCTTATTTAAAAGTATATATATTTGACCGCCTATCGGATTTGCCGGTAATATAGAAATGATAAAACAAAAGGTTTAGGAACTTAATCGCTATAATATGGAAAGATAGTGAGTTTTTTCCAACATAAATCAAGTGAAAAAATTGAGGTTACTTAATTGGTAACCGTTAAAACGAGCTAAATATACACTTTTGAATAAGACAAAAATAGTTTAGAGACTTAAACAATAAGACTAAAAAGTTTAGGGACATAATCGTGAAAATGAAGAAACTTGATGGGTTTTTTTCAATATTAACCCTTATGTGGCGTTTGGTTCACAGAATGAAATTCGAAGGAATTTGAATTTTAATTTAGTTATTAACTAGTTTATTAACACGTGTATTACACGAATAAATTTAATAAATTTATTTTCTTAAAAATATATAAACTTAAAATTAAAAATTAATAGGGTTAAGTATCATTTTGACCATCAAACTTTTAGATTTGTCTCATTTAGCCACTAAACTATTTTTTGTCCTGATTTAACCACTAAACTTTTGTTTAATGTTCTATTTTGGAAAAAAAATGAATATAACTAATGGCTAAATCGATACAAAGTATAATAGTTTAGTGGCCAAACTTGGATAATATTCAGTGGTTAAATCAATAAAAATATAATTTAGTGGCTAAATATCTGTACAAAAAATAGTTTAGTGGCTAAATAGAGACAAAAAAATAGTTTAGTAACTAAATTGAAAAAAATCTAAAAGTTAGATGGTCAAAACGACATTTAACCCAAATTAATATTCAAACTTTTAATACTAATGATATTTAATATATCTTATTACAATTCGTTCATGTATATATCATTTAAACAAAAAAAAAATTAATCATTAACAACTTTTATGTTTATTATTAGTGTCAGTTTTATTATCATAATTATTATTCAGAAAAACCTTTTAAATATTTGTTGTGCTATTTTTTTTTGGGATTTAGGTATCTAATCATAGTCTTATCTTAAAAATAATTTGATCTAAAATTTTTAATTTAATTTTGAAATACTAATTAACATTTATCATTAGTAGGAAAATGCTATTTGGCATTATGAGAAGATGACAAATGTATTTAGTTACTCTTTTAAAAGTATTTATAGATATAGATTAGATTATTAAGTGTACAATTTATATCAATATATATTTTTATTCATATCTTTTAGAATTGATAAAAAAAAATTGATAATTTATTATAATTGCTACTAATAAGTAATAATATTTATGAATGAAAACATATGAAATATAAGAAGAAAATGTTGTATCTAATTTGTCAACATTTTATACTTAATATGATTTAACTAAAAATATTATGTTATATTAATAAATAAATATTTGTTTTAAGATATTAATCTTATACAAAATAAATACAATAATAATATGCATGTTTCAAATTTAAAGATAATATATATGTTTTAGTTATTAGTAACCTATTGGTTTGATTGCTCTTAATATAATAAATTGAAATGATTAATGTAAGAAAATAAATTTAGAAAGAAAGATAAAAGGTTATTTATATTTTTTTAATTAATTAAATTTATTATTGAATAGTTCTAAATTAGGAAAAAGAGCGGGGAAATTAAAAAGTTATTCGTTGACAGGATGACACGTGTCAATGAGATGTTCTCCTTTATTACGATATATATTTGGTTTAAGGTGAATGTATAAGATGATTTTTAGTATTGATTGGAGATGTAAGTCGGAATCTAATTCATGTATAGGTTGAAATTTAATTCATGCATAAGTTGGAAGGAATTTCAAATTTCTATAAACAATGAAATTTGATGGAAAATACATAAAATTTAACCCTTTACATTACATTATGATAAACAAGCTAAATTTGAATTCCAAATACATCAAATTCCATCACACAAACCAAATGTCATCTACTTTTATGGGTATTTGGTCCATGATAATAAACTCACATGTTTTCCTCTATTTCGTGCGTTTGGCAGAGAGCTTTTAGGAGTTCCAGCTTTTGATTTTTGGAAGATCAAGCTCAAAATCTCTATTTAGTTACCCGAAAATTTCAAAAATTTCCCTATCACTTTTCAAAAAAAAAAAAACAAGTTATTTAGTTAACAACAATTTCATAAATTTACATTTCACTTTTTAAAATACGACTTTTCATATTCACTCTCTTACTATTCTATTACCTCTCCTATATAGGGGTGTTATTCGGGCGGGTTAAATGAGTATCGGGTTATTCGGTTCGGGTTTGAGGATGTGGGTTCTTTGGCTGAACCCGAACCAAAAAAGGGAACGGGTTAATTGGTTTCGGGTTAAATGGGTATCGGGTTAATCGGTTTGGGTTAAACGGGTTATTCGGTTTTAATATAAAAAATGAAATACGTTACAAATTAGTTTAAACGAGTTAAATGGGTTGGGTAATTTGTGTACATGGGTTAAATGGTTTGACTATTAAAATTGGGTATTTAAACCTTTACATTATTATATATAAACAATTCTAATCTATATCTATATATTATAATAAAGCAGAACAATTTATGACACGTGTCGCTTCCACAATGTATGAAAATTGAAATTTTCCCGCATCTTTTTCTTAATTTATTACCTTAACTTAATTACATTAAATTTTGATTTTAATTTTTAATCATTAATATTAAATTAGATATTGCAACGTATTAATTAATGTTTACCTAAAATAAGTATGTATCATTATTATCATTAACGATCATAGTTAAATTCAAAAGTAAAAATTTGGTTTTAAATGTAGAAGTGTAGTAATAAAGTAAAACTTTGTGTTAATTGTTTTGCTAACAAAATTTAAAATTTAACTTTGATAAAAGAAGTTAATAATTAGATAATAAAACTTCAATTGTGAACATGATAAATTTTGATTACTGATTTTCAGATATTCCATTTTTATATTTCTATCATTTTCAAAATATATAGAGTAAAGGACATTTTTGGTCCTTGTGGTTTGATGGTTTACCCGGATTCAGTCCCTTAACCATAATAAGGTCAAATTTCATCCCTATTTTGCTAATTTTGTGCCCTTTTAGTCCATCGTCCGTTAAACTTAACGACACAACCGTTAAATATGTAAGAATGACATTTTTACCCTTTTCATTGAGACGCTTTTAGTCCCTATGGTTTTATTATTTACCCATTTATAGTCCAACATTTATTTTTATTTTATTTTATCTTTATAATTATATTATTTATAGATATACTTAATTTATTATAAACACACTTATTTTATTTATAAATATACTTATCCTTTAATATATTATTTACATTTACTATTGTTCGTATTTTATTTAAAATTTAACTTTTATTTTAATTAAAATTATATATTTTCTTTACTAATTTATTTAAAGTTCATCTTTTTTATTAATTTTAATCTTTATAATATTATTGTTGACATTTATATATGTAATTTTGTTAGTTGTGTTTAAGTAGATATAATATCGTCGATATTTTTCCTCTCCAAAGTCACTATTTCTTCAAATATCTTCTAACTTAATCAATTATCGACACATAAATTATATACATATGCGAATATACTTGAAGAAATAATGACATTGGAAGATACTTTAAAATATTATATATATATATATATATATATATATATATATATATATATATATATATATATATATATATATATATGTACACACACATATATATATAGAATATGGTTCGAGGGAGTACCACTACTTATACAGCGCACTAGAAGCTACCACCTTTAAAATTTTTTTTTTTTAATTTTTTATTTCATAGACATGTTTTTAATTAACATTATGAAGATTATATGTAAATTTTACGTACATTCACATCTTCTAGCTCCTAAAAAATAATGTGAACGCACACTTACATAATTTTACATATCTGTGGTGCGTGATTTCATGCACTTAAAGTGTTCAAATTTGCGTGAAATTCACATATTATCTGTGTAATGTTAATTAAAACATGTTTGTGAAAAAAATTTAAAAAAAATAATTTTACGAGTGATACCTTCGGGTGCGCTGTGTAGTAGGTAGTACTCACTTGAACACACACACACACACAGACACACACACACACACACACATATATATATATATATATATATATATATATATATATATATATATATATATATATATATAGATATATATATATATAAAATATATATTATATAAATACATATAAATATATATAAATATATACATATATAATATATACATACATATATATATATATATATATATATATATATATCCAACACATATAATATAATTTATGTGTTGATAATTGATTAGGTTGGAAGATACTTGAAGAAATAGTGACTTTGGAGATGAAAAGTATCGACGATAGATTTACTTGTACACAACTAACAAAATTACATATATAAATGTCAACAATAATATTATAAAAATTAAAATTAATAAAGAAGATGAACTTTAAATAAATTAGTAAAGAAATATATATTAAATTAAAATAAAAGTTAAATTTTAAATAAAATACGAACAATAGTAAATGTAAATAAAATATTAAAACATAACTATATTTATAAATAAAATAAGTGTGTCTATAATAAATTAAGTATATCTTAAAATAATATAATTATAAAGATAAAATAAAATAAAATAAATGTTGGACTATAAATGGGTATATAATAAAACCATAGGGACTAAAAGTGTCTCAATGAAAAGGGTAAAAATGTCATTCTTACAAATTTAACGGTTGTGTCGTTAAGTTTAACGGACGAGGGACTAAAAGGGCACAAAATTAGCAAAATAGGGATGAAATTTGACCTTATTATGGTTAAGGGACTGAATCCGGGTAAACCATCAAACCACAAGGACCAAAAATGTCCTTTACTCAAATATATATACACATTTACGTAATAGAAGCTTTTAGTTTATTACATTGATATTTCATATATGAAGTTAATATATCTATATCTATATCTATCTATACTATTAAAAGAGTAACTATACTCATTTCTGATGAAGCCACGTGTCGTCACCATGAATCGACACGTGGCAGTTATAGATTTTAAAAGGAATAAAATAATTTAAATCAAATCTATCCAAATCTAATATAATCCACTTTTAAATTCAAATCAAATCAAATCAAACAAAATCTAATACTCTACTAACTTATTAATGAAATCTATCCAAATCTAATATAATCCACTTTTAAATTCAAATCAAACAAATTCTAATAATCTACTAACTTATTAATTATAAGATAATATAATAAAAGTTTAAAAATATATATAAGAAAATAATTACCCTTCATATATATTTAGAATTATACAAAATTAATAGGTCATAATAAATAATAATATCACCTTATATACTTTTGTTTAGAAAATAATATTTATATCTTTATCTTTTTATTTATTATATTTTATATATAATAAAAATATCTGCGTAATACGCGGGTAATAAACTAGTATTATAATAAAGCAAAACAATTCAAGCCAATCTCACTTCTACAATGAAAGAAAATTTAGTTTCCCACATCTTTTTCCAAATTTAACACCTTAAATTATTTGCATTAAATTTTGAATTTATTTTATTCATTAATTAATCAGTAATAAATTAGATTTTGTAACATATTAAATTAATGTTTACCTAAAATAAATATTCATCATTATTATCCATAATAATCATAACTAGATCCAAATGTAGAAATTTGAATTAGTTGCGGAAATTATTATTATTATTATATAATAATAGAAAACAACAAATGTCACGTGTCAAAAAAGATAATTACATCTTATTATTATAAAAAATAAAAGATAAATATAATTTATTATTTTTAAAAAAGATAAATATACTCTATTTTTTAATTAATAAATAATAAAAGATAAACACAATTATTTATTTTTGTATGTTTTATTTTTACTTACATACATTTTATATAAATAACTTTAATTGAAATTATCCACGTAATACGTGGGTCATAAACTAGTTCTAAATAAAATTGGGAATTTAAAAATTAAACGGGTTATTCGGGTACCCGAATAAACATGAATCCTACCCGATACCCGAACCGAAATTGTTATTCGGGTATCATTTAACCCGATTAACAAAACCGAAAACCGAATAACCCGACCCAAATGACCCGTTTAAGATTCGGTTTGGGTGGGTTATTCGGGTTCGGTTATTTTGCACACCCCTACTCCTATATTTATTCATAATACTCACTTTCTCTCTATTACTTTTCTATCACTTATCCTATTTTTTTTATTTTGTAATCATCCATCTTATTTTTCTTAAAACTAAAACTTAATCATCTAGCAAGTTTTTACTTTTCATAGAGACCTTTTGTTTTTTTTTCTAAAAACTATAACTTGAAAACTGATAAAAAAAATGACTAGTTTTTGTTAACTAAACACAACCTAGCTTTTGATTCGGATTTAAAACCTCTTCCACGAGAAGCTACCTGAGTAGCTTTCAAAATGAGTTTGAGCTTTTGATCAAACAAAATTACATGTTTACCCTTCAAATAGTTATAAACTACATACATCCAAATTACATATTATATATACTTATCTATATATCTAATTAAAAAAATATATTATATGTTTAGAAATTTATTAAAAATATATTTAAAATAAATATAGATTATTACGAGTCTTAGACTCGTCCCATGTCAACTCATAAGCCCTCACAGATTTCATATTATCGATAATGGTGTTCCATCACTATACTGCCTAACCATTCAGTAATTAGGTAGGTAGTGTACTCAACTATGTCATTCGGATCGACGTGAGCGACCCAAAAAGCAGTCTTTACCTCTTGTATCCACGCTGTCACTCTTTTCATCTCGACCCCACCAAAAAACTATGACGGATGTCCTATCATAAAGTTTTTAAAGGGACCCCTTCCCGTGATGGTGCTGAAGGCATGATGACACATATGAAATTCCCTCTTAAGTTTAAGAGGGTGGATTAGTCTGAATACAAATTAAAAGTCTCTTAATTTTTGAATTAAGACAAACTTTTAATTTCAGACGTGATTTTTAGACTTTAGACTTTAGAATTTTAAACAATCAAAAAACAAACAAAACCACATAATCTTAGGTGTCAATTGTTTTTTAAGGGGTTCTTTGAAATATGAAAATTACGTCTGAATCAAAAGAAAATTTCAGATCTAGCAAGCTATTAACTCAAAATGCAAACTAAAAATCTAAATTAAGTATGAATCGAAAATTCAAATTTCAAAATATTTAAATTGATTTGACTACAAATAGACGAAGTCTTGAAACAAACCACTAACTTTGTGCGCTTGACAATTTCAATCCTTATGGGCAATAATCTACACAGAATTTACATGTCCTAACAACAAACTTTTACTTGATATTCAAATGTTCAATTTTAATGAGTTCATATGCAACATATCAAAAATCCCTAAAAAACATCAAACTTATATAAACACATCACAATTCATTACTATTTCTTGGTTTGACACTTTCATTTCTATTAGTGTTTCTGTTTCCAGTCGATGCAGCGGCCAGAGGGGTTTTCACGATGAAAGATTAAACAGAGAAGGCTGAACTATAACCTATTGTTCTCTTCGATTTGGGCTGCCTAGATCTCGTAGAAGATAGCGCCGGTGCTGGAGGGCGGCGAGGAGGTGACGCCGGTGTGGATGGCTGCGACGTAGGCTGGGTAGGGTTTTTATTGGGAAGACATAAATACAAACCAAGCTACGAACAAGCATTAATACAAACAGTTGGTCGACACACGAATTTCACTCCAAGCTACGAACCTCCACAAGCTTTTTCTTTGGATCAAAGACTAATTCAATGTCGTCGATATATGTATCTGAGCCTCCCACAAAGGGTAAGATTATATTGCAGACCAATTACGGGCCGCTTGATGTAGAATTATGGCCAAAAGAGGCGCCGAAAGCAGTGAGAAATTTCGTTCAACTGTGCGTTGATGGTTACTACGATGGCACCATTTTCCATCGCATTATTAAGTCTTTCATGGTTCAAGGTGGTGATCCCACCGGTACTGGCACAGGTAATTAGCCTTTTAAACCCTTGTTAGCTTTTTTAGAAACATAAAATTACTTAATTCTATTGTATCGTTTTAGCCACTTAGCATAGTTATTTGTAATGGTTTTTGTATTGATGTAATTTAAAGGTAATCAATTTTTGATATGCTATAAACATTAGCCCTCCACTCTTTGAATTAGAGCTGCACAAAAGTGTTAAGTTTCATCTTCATAATTAAGATTTTTTTACGTAAGGATTGTTTGCTTCCAACAGAATATGTAGTAATTTAGAAATATAAGTTTTGACATCAAACTTTTAAGTTTAGTCTTTCTTGTGAATGACTATAATGAAATAGGTTGCTGCAGAAACCAAAAAGTTCCAAGTTGAGCAAGATGATAAGTTATGCCACCTTCTATAAGTCAATTGCAGTTATTGTGAATAACTGAATACCTATAAATGACAAAAGAGAAACCCCCATTTTCTTGAGAGATGTTGCATAATTGATGGCTTAACACGAGGGCATATGAATGGGTCAATTTCCGTTCTTGTAAACTGTAAAGCATGTAGCTCTGCCCCCTGGCATACAATGTGAAACTATAAACTATAAAGTATCTCTGGGCTCTGGCACTGGAGGAATTTGAAACCGAACAAAATCAGAAGGTTCTGAAGTATGCGATGTGACTGCGTGTCTCATGGAAAAAAAGTTACTTATGTTTTGGCATTTAGAGATAGTTATAGAATCGAAGTCAGAATATAGGTTTTGGGGGAAATTCATTTTTGTTGCAACAATTGTGAACTCAATTGGTTAATTATTAATCTGAGTGGGACGCTATGTACTTGTTTGAATAGGGATTACTTCAATAAATAAAAACGAAATGTTTTCTAACATTTTTTTTATTGCTGAAATTGAAAATGTTAAGTCATTATATGATTTTTTTTAGCACATGATGTATAATATATATATATATATATATATATATATATATATATATATATATATATATATATATATATATAATCTGTGCGTGTGTGTTTTTGTTTTTTTGGCAGAACTACAGAAAAGGAATTATCATTTTAAATAACACAAATACACAATTGAAGTAAATACTTTTAATAAAGATTGAGTTGTGAACAATATATTACTACCTGAGCTACAAGTACTCCTTACAATACTATCTTGAGAACATGAACTACTATCATTAGCAAAAGATTTCAAATGTAAACTAAAGTGAAAGCCGTGACAAGGGATTGAAACAAATAATTGTTGTCAAAACTAACTTGAAATAACGTCCCAAATGAATGCTTGTTTTATGGATATTGACCTAACAACCTATTACATGGTTGACTTAATTAGTCTTCAATAAATTTTGCTTCTGATTTCTGAATTCAGGTGGTGAAAGCATATATGGAGGTACATTTGCTGATGAGTTTCATTCACGTCTAAGGTTCAACCACAGGGGTCTAGTTGCGTGCGCAAATTCTGGTTCACCAAATTCAAATGGAAGTCAGTTCTTTATAACCCTGGATCGTTGTGACTGGCTTGACAGAAAGCATACCATATTTGGCAAGGTAACTACACGTTAATGGATGTATACTTTTTGCCCGAATGCTTGCCTTTTTCGATGTTGATGGATTTTATTTGGTTTATAGGTCACCGGCGATTCATTATATAATTTATTAAATATGGGTGATATTGAAACTGATAAAGATGACCGACCAGTGGATTCTCCACCAAAAATACTTTCTATCGAGGTATATCTTTTTTCCAGTTAATTTCTTTTAATCTATTCCCATTGGTTGCAATAAGAATGCCAATAAAAATTATTCGTGGCTGTAATATTACTATATGTGTGTGTGTGTGCGTGTGTGCGTGCGTGTATAGGGTTAGATTCATGTGAGAAAGATAAATGAGGACAAAAAAACATGTTGCATCACATTTATAAATATTGCATTATGGTTTAATCAAATTGCATCACCGATGTAATTTTGTTAAGCAAATTGCATCATCATTAAATATTGGCTCGCAGTTACACAAATGCATCATATGTATTAAGTAAATAATTGAACCACAACTATGTTCTCACATGAACCCTGTCTGTTATTTGTGTGTATACATGAGTAACATGATCCGAACTCAACACACTCATTTTATTTCATCTATATACTCTGATGAGTTTAAGTTCTTTGTATCTCATAATTCATGCATGTCATTTTTGTTGGTTATTGAGATCATTGATATTTCCCAACATTTCAGGTGTTGTGGAACCCGTTTGATGATGTTTTTCCAAGATCTGCGCCTGCTAAATCATTGCCACCAACTACCGTGGAAACTGGCAACAAAGATACAAAAAAGAAGGCTTCAAAGTAAAATTTTATCCAGCCTCTGGAGTGGTTAACAACTGTGAGATCAGATAGTGCTTATGCTGTAAATGTTCTTGATCACATGTTCACATGATTTTTTGTTTGATAATCCCAGAAAGTTGAACTTGCTGTCATTTGGAGAAGAGGCAGAAGAAGAGGAGAAAGAACTGGCAGCCATAAAGACCAAGATAAAAAGTAGTCACGATGTATTGAATGATCCTCGTCTCTTGAAAGAAGATAATGCAAGAGATAAAATGGTAAGTATTAATTGAATTTGTTTATCTTTTCCTTCATGCTCGAAAGACTGATGATTTCACATTGTCATATGCATTTTTGATTAGTATGACCTTTATTGATGCAGGATCCATCTGAAGATAAAGCAAGAAGAGATTTGCAAATGAGTGTTAGAGAAACTTTAAATTCCAAGAAGGAAGAGTTTCCCAAGGAATCTGATGTTGATTCTGCTGACAACAGTGGTGATGACGAGGCAAACTTTGATGCACGAATGCGTCAACAGATACTTAAAAAGAAGCAGGAGCTTGGGGACATGCCAGCGAAGCCAAAAGTGCGTAAAGGTAATTAAATACTGAGCCTGAAGTAAAAACTTGGTTGTTTGTTACTAAGATGTGATTAATGACTCACTTACCTAATATACCTTATTAAATTTTCTTTTCTGAATGTGAGAAATTCAAGTGATGGTGATACGAAACAGAAACTTATATTGATGAAAACAGAGTAATAGGTCTAATAATTCTGATATTGATAAGCTGAAAATATAGAACAGAAAGACAATTACAATTCCAGGGAAATCCCTTTCTCACAATCACAAGATTGGAGACCCCTCAAAGCCAAGCAATGAGTCTAACAATATATCTAACAATATTTCTGACTACGTATCTTACCTCTCCATCTCTTATTTATAGATTTCAATACTAACTAACTCCTACTAATTATTACTAATATACCCTTTCTAGAATACTCTATTAGTAGAATCCCATCATTACTTCCCCCTTAAGAAAGTCTTGACCTCAAGACTTGCTTGGCTGCCATCAGAACATCCCTTATCACAGACTTGTAGGAGCACCAGAGTCCTGTCCCCAAACATCTCCAGGCTGAAGCAAATGTCCACCACTGTCATCTTCATCATCATCGCCCAACAAAAGAACTCGTAAATGACCATCTGGACACTTATGTGCAGGACCAAACATATTTCCACAACGAAAACAAAGGCCCTTCTTACGCCTTTCCTCCCACTCTGAACGTGTCAAGGAACGAATCCCTCTGTCACGCTGGAACTTGGATGAAGCATCTGTAGAATCCTTTGATGAAGGTTTCTGATTAGAGAGATCAGATGCACCGCTAGAGAATATAGTCGTAGGACCAGTGGGCTTAATTTGGCCCAACTGATTAGACCGATCCAAAACCGAAACAGGAGATCCACGAAAGAGAGATTGGCCCATTAGAGATCCACGGTCCAACTTGAAATCAGTACCCAACCCACCCTGAGAGTGATAGCGGAACCGAGAAATACCTGCGTTTTCAGCAGAAGGACGAAGCATCGTTTCCACGTCTTTGGCCAAATACATCGCATCCAAACGCGATTGAGGCCTGTGAAGACGCACCCAGCGTTTGACATCATCCCTCAACCCAGCGACAAAATAACCCAAAGCTTGAGATTCAGACAATTTTGGAACTAACGACAGCACGTATTCAAAATCATCAATGTAATCATGAATAGAATCCAATTGCGTAATAGAAGCTAATTGCTCAAATGGATTCTGAATTTCTAAACCACTAAAACGTTCTAGCAATTCGATTTGAAATTGATCCCAAGTGAGAGGAGAATGAACCTGATTCACAATGGTGAACCAATGTTGAGCGACGCCTTCCATGCTTAATTGAGCCAATCTTATGCGTAGATGAGAAGGAGTCTCGTTAATGTCAAAGTAGAGTTTCGCCTTCTGGATCCAGCCCTGTGGATCGAAGCCATAGAACTCTGGAAGCTTAATCTTCTTTACGGCCCAAGGGAAAACCGAAGCACCAGCAGGAGGAGTTTGGCCCCCTCCAGAACCACCACCAGACTCGAAAAGGACTCCAGAATCACCGCCCTCGTCGAATTCTGGTCGTTTACCTTGTTGTTTGACAAATCCCATCATTACTTTACGAAACTCAGCTGCCTCACTGCGATCTGCTTCTAGAATCTTCAAAACTGATTTGATCTCAGTGACATCTGATTGAAGTCGTTGAATGTGCTCCTCATGTTGATCCAATCGGTTTTGAAGAGACGATAGACGAGTTTCCATCAAGAAGGAAGAAATGGACAGGAAAAATGGCTATGGTAGAGTAGAAGTGGCAGGTCGGACCAATGATACGAAACAGAAACTTATATTGATGAAAACAGAGTAATAGGTCTAATAATTCTGATATTGATAAGCTGAAAATATAGAACAGAAAGACAATTACAATTCCAGGGAAATCCCTTTCTCACAATCACAAGATTGGAGACCCCTCAAAGCCAAGCAATGAGTCTAACAATATATCTAACAATATTTCTGCCTACGTATCTTACCTCTCCATCTCTTATTTATAGATTTCAATACTAACTAACTCCTACTAATTATTACTAATATACCCTTTCTAGAATACTCTATTAGTAGAATCCCATCAGAAGGCGTGAAGCTAGTCAATCCGGCCAACATGAGGAAGAGTTCCTTTTTTTGGATAGTAAAGATTTGCTTAGTTTACCAATTGACATAGAAACCCATTTTCAATGAACTTTTAGTTACATAAGTAACCAGTTAGCCAGCCATCAGCCCACTTACATTGCTATATAAGCATGAACATGCTTCCTGAAGTTTTTACTGATTGATGCTTGATCATGGTTAGATTTTATGGATTTTCAATCCGACAAAACATTTTAGTCAATACATCTTATTGTTGTAATGCACATCTATCATCTGTTTGTGCTTTATTGGTTATCATTTTTGCTTTCTAGACATGTAACGAGAATTTTCTTTAGTCATTGACTCATTGAGAAAGAACTTTGAGGATAAATATCGAGTCCTAGGAATGTGTCTTTTGGAGGAGATAACACGATTCATGTATGCTATATCTCAGATATGTTTAGAAAGTTTAACAATACATGGTGATTAAGAACTTAAATGAGAGACTGAGAGAGTTAGCAGTCCTTACCAGTAAAATATCACTCTAAAAGTACAAAAAAAAAATGTGATTGGAAATTCAATAAAATCTTCAGCTTAGGTGCTTGGAAGTACAATATAATTGAGTTACATTACCAAGAGGATCTGTTTGATGTTCTTCTGTTGTATCAATGTGTTAAAAATCCCAAATTTGAGAACATACTCGGCCTTGAAACATTGTTTGAGACCATATAGAGCGCAACTCTAGCAATAATGCTGGATGCCTTATCTGAACCAAAAATGTGTTGAGAAACTGATTACTTGCGTAGTGCAAAAACCATGGCAATGGAAAGCAAGGACAAACAGAACAATGCAAACATAGTTTACGTGGTTTGGTCCAAGGTTGACCTATGTTCACGGCTACACAAGTATATGTACTAGTGATTTGGATTACGGTTTTTACAATTGCATAGGAATATATTTAATTATTTATACACGTAATGGGGCTCTAAAACTGCCTCAGATGCCTTTGGACTCCTGCTCCATGGCGGCAGATTGACGATTCAGCGACAATCAGACTTCCAAACGCTTAACAAAATTTTGGCAGCTGATCCAAATATACATCTTAGAAAGGCTTATGTGATGTCTAGCCTGTGGAGAGGCCTATGATAAATTGTTGGCAAGACCGAGAAGTCACACATGCCAGTGGGGGCCATTTTGGCCACAGGAGAGATGGTTTCATTGTAGTCAATAAGAGTAACCCTTGGCAACAAGACGGGTTACAGCTCTTTTCTATGTATGATGTACCCTGTAATTAATAATAGAGTAAATTACACAAATGGTCCCTGTGGTTTGGTGGGTTTTTGCTCTTTTGGTCCGTCAAAGTTTTTTTTTACACCAATAGTCCCAAAATCCCAAACCTTTAACACAAATGGTCCCTCTGACTAACATCCGTTAACTTTGACCGTTAGAGAAGAGGGCATTTCCGTCTTTTTGCCATTCAGGGACCATTTGTGAAATTTTCTAATAAACGTTAAAACATAAAACTCTTTTATAATTTATTTATTTAAATTTTATTTATTTATATTTAAACAAAATATTCCCAGAATTCATCCTTGAACTTCTTCAAGCAAATCAAACCTAGAAATCAACTTCAAGCAAACAAAATATTCCTAGAATTTCTAGGTTTAAAATCTTATAAAGCAATTTTGTGTTAAAACCCAGACGAACTTCTTCAAACAAAATCTTTTAATTTTGTTTTAGTGAATACCCAGAATTTCTAGGTTTAAAGCAATTTTGTGTTCTCAAATTTTATTTAAGGAATACCCAGATGGGATTTTGGTTAAAATCTTGAAGATTTATAGAGAGGTAAAGAAAAATAGGGTGTTATTATTTAAGATTAGAGAGGGAAGAAATGGTTTCAAGAGGGTAAGAGATGGTTCCACTCCCCTTCCGCCGCCACCACCTCCGCCTCCTTCATCCACGTGGGATTACGACTTATTGCAGTGTCTACACCAATCGTAAATCAATCGTGTTGTAAAACCTAGAAGATTACGACGGTCACAGCGCCGGAATATGCTTCGAAAACAAACGGGTCGGGTTCCACAAGCGCCACCACCAGATTCGGGGGTGTTTTGGGATGATGAACTTCTAACAAGAAGCATGAATGATTGCATCTCACCGGAAACAATGGCGGTTTGGGTTCCACACGCGCCACCGCCGCCAGCTCCTCCTCCGCCGCAGCCACCACAACTACTACTACAGTTTTATAATTCTTATCAGTTTCAGCCTTGTACAATTATGGGGAATGAAAGTCAACTGATATCTTGGATGAATTTGTCGAGACGGAAGGCCTTACGACTGAGTCCAACGCTAGATTCAAAGCTCTTGAGGCAGTGGTGGAATGGGTGGTCGGAGGGGATGAAGTCGGTCGATGGGATGATTTTGGTTGCGTGACGAGATATCTTAAGGAGCTTATCGATGCCGTCGTCTTTAGCGAGGTATGCTTCGAGGTGGATTAGGAAGTCTTGATTGTTTTTTGTTGGGTTGGAATTTGATTTGGTTATTGTTTTGTTTTAATTAATGGATATTTGAGGCTGTTGAGATGGGATTGTTTCTTGATATGATCTATAGTTGTAAAATATTATTAAAAAAATTATTAATAATAATATTAAAATAAACTTTAATAAATAAATTATAAAAGATTTTTATGTTCTAAAAGTTTATTAAAAAATTTCACAAATGGTCCCTGAATGACCAAAAAGACAGAAATGCCCTCTTCTCTAACGGTCAAAGTTAACGGATGTTAGTCAGAGGGACCATTTGTGTTAAAGGTTTGGGATTTTGGGACTATTGGTGTAAAAAAAACTTTGAGGGACCAAAAGAGCAAAAAACCCAAACCACAGGGACCATTTGTGTAATTTATTCTACATGTATCCTGTTGGGATATATACAGATTTAGGATTAACAGAAGCTAATGTTTCTGAAGTCTGGGCTGTTAGTGGCCTAAATCTTAATGCCAATTTAATCTTTTTGGTGTCTGTCATTTGACTTAAGTTTGAATCATTCCATTCCAGTCATCAAAAATGAGAATTCAGTCGCTCAATTTTATAGAATTGAGAATTGAGTCAACTGAATCATTTCATTCCATCAAAATCTTAGCCGGCTTGATCCATTCCAAAATCCTAGTCGGTTCGTTCCATACCAAATTCCAAAATCTCAATCGGTCATTCCATTCTCCAATTAATTGTTTTTCAATTCACCAATTTTGCTATCCAGTTCATGATCCTAGGTTTATGGAATGGTGTTTCATCAATTGGAATCTGGAACCATCAATTGCAAAATCGAAATCGAGAACATAATAGGATCGTCCAATCTTACTAGCAATTCATGATCTCAATTGTTCCTGGAACGATTCTGTACTGCTGTTGGGAACGAATGATTAGGATCGCAGATCGTGGGGAGTTGAGCGATTTCTGTGACTATGGCCATGATCACGGATCACCTTATTGGGCCATTCATTGGTTTTTAGGTGAGGCATAAGCTGGGTTTCTAGTCAAGCATTTAGCTGAAGGTATTGGATGGGTTCGGTATCAAATTATCAACGAGTGTTTACTTGAGTTTTTAGGCAGCATGTTAGAGTGGTTTGTTACTTGTGTGAATGGATTTGCCTTTGTAGGAGTTTGTAAATGATTTTTTTTCCTAAATTAGGAAATGAGAGCTGTTTGGAGGCTAGAAATCTGTAATTTTTGTTGTATTTCGGGCTTCTAATATGCTTGTATGGTGAGTATATAATGAGAATTCTTCTCTAGTAAGACACTTCTTCCCCAGAAAATTTATTAAGCTTGCCCCTGCATAACTTTATTACTTGGTTAGGGTCATGTATGTCAACATGCCATATATGCTGGTGGTATTTAATTTATTAGACAAAGCATTCGGTTTACACCATGTCTCAGAAACTGCATTTTCGTCCCAAAGCACTTAATAAGTGCACCGCTATATGTTCTCTTTGTTTTTTTAATAAGCTTTAATATGGCCTCATCCTTTTTTTTGTCTTCTCTCTTTGTGATTTCTCACTGCTTAAATTCTCTGTTGCATATTCAGACAGCTCGATTTCTAGGAGCAATGAAAAGTCTCCGCCTAGGTATCTATTTAATTTAAGCCACCTTTATATAATTCAAATAATGAATGTTATGCTTTTTCTTATTTCATTATAAATCATAAGGGGTAACTGAGCCAAGTCAGGTTGATACAGTGTCAAGCTTGAAACTGAACTCGAGCTTGATCAAGACTTCATTTTCAAATACAAGCTTGAGCTCGATGAAGTAGTCGATACTTTCAAGCTTGGATCATCTAAAAGAAAGTTTATCATAAGCTTGACTCGATTTTGTAAAAAGAAGGTAATTATGTAAATAAATGTTCACAAGGCATATGAATATAATTTAACATAACCCCTTAAGGTTTATGACTCGTGAGCTACAAAGATTGAGCATTTTAAAACTATTGTTCGACTTGGAAAGCCCACTCGCGTAGCCTCGACTTGAAAGCCTGCTTGAGTAGCTTGAGCTCAAATTGATTTAAATCGGGTCAACGCGAATATCTTGAATAGCTTGTGAGTTGGCTTGGCTTGATTACACCCTTAGTTATACACAATGTACTCAACTGCCTTGATGAACTCACTATATCGTTTTAGGGTCAGATAACTTCAGATTGCCTCTTCTGCATCCATTTAATCCATATGCTTTGTGCTTTACCTAATCCTAAGTTTCGTATTCTTTTGTTTTCTCTTTAAAAGATCAAAAGCTGAAAGCCCTGATGATCGACCCAAAGTGGATAAGTTGTCTTTGAAGAAAAAAGGGATTGGATCAGAAGTGAGAGCTGAACGTATGGCCAATGCAGATGCAGATTTGCAGCTTTTGAATGATCGTGAAAAAGAAAGACAGTTACAAAAGCAGAAAAGACGCAGACGTCAAGGCCATGAGGAAGACGTATGTCATGGCATTAATATGCACCCTTTATTTCATGCTGGGTGTGTGTGTGCGGGTGTGGGTGGGTGGCTCGGTGGGGAGGGGTGGTGGCATGGGTGAGTGGGTGGGTGTGTGTGTGTTGGGAGGGTGGGTTGGGGTGTGGGCTTATAAGATATGTCAAACCGTCTAATTTGATCATTTTGTGCTCTATATCTCGTGTAGGTGCTAGCCAAACTTGAAAAGTTCAAAGCATCCATGTTTACGAATCCTGTGGCACCTAATGATGAATCCAAGGGTAAAAGTGAAGATGATCTGTCGGACTGGAATAATGTCAAGCTGAAGTTTGCTCCTGATAAGGCAAGTGTTAACCATTCAATTTTGACTTATCATTTCGGTTCCTTGTACCTTACTGTGGCACAATTAAACTCCCGGACATTACGTTGGGCTGATAAGATATTGAACTAAAAAAAAAGTTGGGCTGCATGAGAAAGAAAAGAAAGAAAACAAAGAAACGAAGGTCAAAACGAATAACAGCAAAAGAAACAACATTTGCCTGTTGAATCCCAGTCGACTCACCTCACTCGCCTATTGGCTATTATTGCCTAGTCGATAGACACAAACTTGCATTGCCTGATCTCCTACACAGCGTCTAGGACAAAAAAACGACATAGCCTAAGTGAGCATCTGAGTATTATCGTCTTGGTTAAAAGAAAATTTCTTAAATTCCCATTTCACTTTTAAAAAAATGTTAATTTGTTTTAGAACAATTATTTATTTTTCCATTTCACTTCTCAAAATACTATTTTTTATACTCACTCTTACTTTTACATCGCCTACCCTATATTTACTTTGCATACTCTTTCTCTTACTTTTATATCACATATTCTATATTTACTTTTAAAGGTAAATATTGAAAAAACCCAATCAACTTATCTCATTTTTCTTAATTAAGTCCTTAAACTTTTTTTTTTCCCAATTGTTTAAGTCCCTATGTCTTATTCAAAAGTATATATCTTTGATCGACTACCGGATTTGCCGGTAAAATGCAACTAATAAAACAAAAATTTTAGGGACTTAGTCGCTAAAATATGGAAAGATGATGAGTTTTTTTTCCAAATTAATCAAGTGAAAAAACTAAGGTTATTTGTTCGCTAACCGGTCAAACAAGTCAAATATACACTTTTGAATAAGACAAAAATCATTTAGGAACATAAACAGTATGAAAAAAAGTTTAGGGACTTAATCGTAACAATGAAGACAAATGATAAGGTTTTTTCAATACCAACCCTACTTTTTATACCATCTCTCTTACTTTCTATCACCTATAACAAGTTTTCTAATCTTGTAGAAACAGGCGTTTAGTTAACGAAAACTAGTCATTTTTCATTTT
Source organism: Centrapalus pauciflorus (assembly GCA_020465985.1). Taxonomy (NCBI): domain Eukaryota; kingdom Viridiplantae; phylum Streptophyta; class Magnoliopsida; order Asterales; family Asteraceae; genus Centrapalus; species Centrapalus pauciflorus. The sequence continues at coordinate 46,947 of JAANYP010000953.1, forward strand.
CAGTTTTCAAGTTATAGTACTCAAGTTATAGGGTAGTTCAATAAGAAAGTAAGAGAGAGAATATGAAAAATGGTATTTTGAAAAGTGAAATGAAAATTTATGAAATTGTTGTTAAGTAATAAGTTTTCATTTTTTTGAAAAGTGATATGAAATTTTTGGTAACTAAACACACATGAAATTCCACAGACAATCATACACTTGAAACTAAATTAAATGATGATCTGTCACAAATATAAAGAAAGAACTAACTACATCAATAAAAATACCCCAACATAAATAGACTTTCAAGTTGTAGAAGATCTGCTGCATTATTTATCATCTTACTATTCTTATTTTTAAATCATATGCAGGATAATATGTCCCGTAGGAACGATCCTAACGACTACGTGGTGCATGACCCTCTTTTGGAGAAAGGAAAAGAAAAATTCAACAAGATGCAAGCAAAGCTAAAGAAACGAGAAAAAGAATGGGCTGGCAAATCCCTTACTTGATCGATCACCAATACAAATGGTCACAGATTTGTTGCATCATGCCGTTTTCGGTTTGTGCTATTTGTTTTCTTAGATGTTGATAACGACACTTGTAAATCTTTTTTCATATAGAGATTTAATTAGTACCCTTTTAGGGTTTGGAGAACCTTGTTTATGATCATCTTTACAAAGTTAGATGTACATGGACTTGAGGATTTATTATTAGTGGCCGGAAATTAAGAGAGAGTAGGTGAGTTGATGAAAAAGTTTTTGACTTTCTTACAGGTTAGATTGAGCATCAGAAGCCTCATTGTAGTTTACAGCAAGTAGATATCTCAGAGTGAAAAGGGGATCATCCTCCTATGAATTTCATCACCAAATTTCCAAGTAAGTTAGATGATTGTCGATACATTAACTAAGAGTGTTCGCTTTATACAAGTATTAGAGAGATATTTGATGGGTCCGTAAGTTAGATTACACTGCTAATCATTCTTGGCAATGGATATGGCTTGATCTCGAACCAAGCCACCAAGCATCTCTTTACGGTTGTTTCATAAAAGAAACTCATTTAAGGAGTGGAAATGAAACTATGAGAGAAAGGATGGAAGAAGAAGAGAGAAGAAGTGGCTGAGGATGAAGAACGTGTTTGGAAGCTCTCCTGTTAAATTTCTTCAATCTTTTCAAAAATGGGATGGTTGAAATTGAGGGTGATTCCCCTCACTTCTCTTTCTTTTCCTCTGTATTTTTCAATTTCAGTTTCAAGTTATAGTTTTTAGAAAAAAAAAACAAGAGTTTTTATGAAAAATGAAAATTTGTTTAGATTATGAAGTTTTAGTTTTAAGAAAAAATAAGATGAGTGATTATAAAATAAAAAAAAATAGGATAGGTGATAGAAAAGTAAGAGAGAGAAAAAGAGTATTATTATAAAGAAATATAAGACAGGTAATAAAAAAGTAAGAGAAGAATTGGAAATTGGTATTTTAAAAAGTGAAATGAAAACTTATAAAATTATTGTTAAGTAAATAAGTTTTCATTTTTTTTTTTGAAAAGTGAGATTGAAAATTTTCAAAAACTAAAAACACCTTAATATTTGATTTCTTTTTATTTCTTTCTTTTTCCCTGTGATTCCTTCCGTCTCCATGGTTATGGAACATAGCGTTAGACTATTGACGATGATTGACAACATAAATGTATTTCAGGTTGATGGAAAAAAAACTCAACTTTGGTTTCATCTACAAAAGAACATGGGTGTAAAGAATCAAGGATGACACATCCATTAAGACAACTAAAAAAGCATGCGACTAAAAGAAGAAAACATAAATAAGACAATGAAACTTCTTTTTGACACAAACATCACTATGCTAAATCATAGAAACCGCAGTCGTCACCGAGTATTAGCAACCAAGCAACGATGTAAAGGAAACGGAAAAGGGTTTGCAGATATCATTAACAAAAGATGTTAATTTTCGATGAACGAGCATCTTGACAATTCACTAGTATCTTGGAAGGATTCACCTGCAAAAATAGGTTGATATTTTCTAGTAAACATGATAGTCAGATTTAACATGTTCAAACGTTAATCTACGACTCAAATCTTAAGAAGAGCCAATCATATTAAGATTGTTAGGAATTTGTACGGTTGTTCATTAAACTACGAACTCCACACAGAATCATCGAATCAGATTTTCTCGGTATCCATTGATGAAGACACGATCGAGGGTTTAGGGATAATCAGGCTCGAACTGATGACTTCCACCACGTCAAAGTGACACTCTATCGCTGAGTTATATCCCTTTCTTGCCTCCGTCGAGAAATAGAACTTACTAATCCTAAGGCAAAGGGTCAAGAAACTCAACGATACTATTCTTGAACAACTTGGGGCCGGGCCTTCTTTTCGCTCTATTACGGATATGCAAATAATGGGCAAAATCGGATTTAGTTGTAAACTGTCCTATCGGAAATAGGATTGATTACGGATTGGAGCCATAGCACATGGTTTCATAAAACCACACGATTTTCCCGATCTAAATCAAGCAGGTTTTACATGAAGAAGATTTGCTTCAGCGTATTCTATTCTATACAGGTAGGCGATGCCGGGTATCCAATCAAGAACATGAAGAACACACTTGTGGGGGCAGGGGGCGGGTTCGGCCAAAGGTAGTTCTCAAAGGAAACAAAGGGTTTCAATAATCATCCAAAAATCATCCAAAAATCAGGAACATGAATCATCCAGGTAGGCGATGCCGGGTATCCGGGTATCCAATCAAGAACATGAAGAACATGAAGATGTCGGGTATCCGGGTATCCAATCATTCTATTCTATACAGGTAGGCGATGCCGGGTATCCAATCAAGAACATGAAGAACACACTTATGTGATAAATAAACTTTCAATAATCATCCAAAAATCCTAGTAATTATCCTTAATTATTAAGCATATATTTATCCCCTTAATTATCACTTTAATTAAATAAATGTTGCATAAATAAAGATGCATTTTTTATTCATCGTTATCTAATAAGATGACAAAAAGATGAATGGATAATTACACATAATAACCTTTATTTATTTGTTCATAAGTATCCTTCTAATTATCTAATAATTAGATGATAATACCAATTCAAATAAATGCATCTTTTATTTTAACATCTAATAATAATAAAAGACTAAATAATTATTTAATAACCATTTTATGACAATTAAATCCGTACAATATCCAATATTGTACGTTTAAGCCCCGTACATTGAGATATTGACAATTAATCACCCAATAATATTTAATCTCAATGATGATTTCCAATATGATTTCGTGGTATTTATTTGTTCGTTTGATTAAATAAATGTTGCATAAATAAATATGCATTTTTTTATTCATCGTTATCTAATAAGATAGACAAAAAGATGAATGGATAATTACACATAATAACCTTTATTTATTTGTTCATAAGTATCCTTCTACTTATCTAATAATTAAATGATAATACCAATTCAAATAAATACATCTTTTATTTAACATCTAATAATAAATAAAAAACTAAATAATTATTTAATCACCATTGAATGACAATTAAATCCGTACAATATCCAATATTGTACTTTTAAGCCCCGTACATTGAGATATTGAAAATTAATCACCCAATAATTAATTTAATCTCAATGATGATTTCCAATATGATTTCGTGGTATTTATTTGTTCGTTTGATTGCATCTGCTCAGTTATGCTCATCGGTATGACTCTCAATTGTTTTATGAAATCAGTCATGATGCAGTAGTAATGTAATCTTGACACATGATACACTAACATAGATATTTGTTTTTAAAATCATAAATGTTTAGCCTGTATCAATATTGAACCATGAATATGTGCAGAGGTGTGAAGACAAGAGGTTATTATCATTCTTTAGCATTTGGAGGAGTGATGATGGGTCCGTATGAGAAGATAAAGAATGTAGTAAATCAGAGTCGTAGCATATCAAGAATCACGATAAGATGAACACACGAATAAGATAATATGTCACCGGAACCAATCATTTATTACCAAAGATTTTCCTGATTACATTCATGGTTTACAAAGGTTACAACAAGACTTGACTCTATTATGCCTCACCAAGATTTCACACCCTCACCATGAACAACCCACCACCACTTGCACCAACGGTGGTGCCACCACCGTAAAGTGGTCTCCCTCTATCTCTCGTGTATCACTCGTCTCTCTATATCTATATGATATGTATCTCACTTCCTTTCTGTAATTGAGGCACCTGCCTTATATAGGCACATATCTAATTACAAATAAGTCCATATAGTTTAGACAATTACACTATTATCCTAACAATCTCCACCTTAGTGTTTTGTATAACACTATAAGTTTGTCTCAAGTTGTTGTGACTACAAGCAGCTTACAACACCTGTGATTATGAGCAGCTTCTAGTTCTCTCATTGATGTTAAACCATTTTCACTGCTGATTACTTGAAAAATCCCAACTGGACCTCTTCTCTGATGCGTCCACCAAAGAGCTTAATCCTCAAAACTGTTCAAGTGATTTCAGAAGTAACTTGATCAGCCTATACATCTATAGATCGACACACAACAACTTTGGTTTTAATCCTTGAAATATTTCGGCTATACCTCCATGCTACAGCAGCCCTCAAACCTGGTATGCCTCTATTTCCATCAGCTTTGGCTTCATCACAGAAACACATTAGCCGAATCAACTTTCATCCTACTTTGACAACCCAAAATATCACAGCTGTTATGCCCAAGACCATAAGGTAACTCCACCTCAATTATAAACTCATCAAAGATACACTTAGGAGAAATATCATCAGAAATGAATTGACGTTGTGAGATACTATTCAGGAACTTTTACCCCTCTCACAATGTTTTTTCAATTCATAACTTGATACATGATACACACGAGAGATCAAATTCTGGAAATACCTTCTGTCTCCTACCATGTAAACTACATCACTGACCCTTTAAGGATTTTACATCTAACAACCTTGTCAACACCTTTACTCGCCAGTAACATGCCCGAGACCAATTTTCAATCAGCTCCAGCTCCAACAGATCCAACACTGAACTGATTTCCTTGATTACGACACTATGTTCTATTCACCATACTAGTTTCCCTTTATCTAAGACACCATTACCAGGCCTTGATTTTCCAAAGTAATATCTCCATCATCACCGTGTACTCAAGTCGACAGGCTGCAGATACAAACCTGATCCAGCATCAACCGATCCAAACCCGATCTGGTTAACTCAATTGCTCTATGAAGATTCACTTTAGGAATTACTCCCATTAGTTGATCACCCAACACAGCTTGTGCACCACCATGTTCATCAACCAATCATAACACATCCTTTCTACTTCATGAATCAGCAATTCCACTCATAAATCCAATGAGTGCACCTTCGCTACTGTTAACCTCATCACTAAACACCCTGGTCCCCAAGTAACGTTCTGCTACTTACCACTAGAGCACCTCTAGTACCAGGTCTGATTTACCAGTGATCTCCCGTTAACCCTGTAGCTACTTCCAACCCAGCCTACCTTTTGCTTCCTTTATTACACTTTAATGACCTGCATTCCATTGGGTTCCTTACTTCCATTACAGTACGCCTTTAACATCTAACTGATCCACCAACCAATCATGCTCCTCATTTTCTTGTAATAAAGCTGACTACACTCCACCTTGAGTTTACTCCTAATTGAGCCTAACTCATTGACCATAAAAAACCTTGACCCTTCTAGTCAAGCCTCTGATGTCTTGTTAGTTTCAAGGTGTTCAGCTCCACCTTGTTATTCCAAACTAACATCTCACGATTCCATTGAGTTAAGAACTTCACCATGAACTCAATTCCCTGATCATATATGAATCTGATGCTTAAAACCTTAAACATCATCTTAAACTGAAGAGGACAGGCCACAGACATCATTTATACCCTGACAAAAGTTGTTCATTTGCTCTTTCATTAGCTCAAAATCATGAAGCCACGTTTTCCATTAAGGTAACCTTTCCATGGGACCACACTCGATCAATCATTCGAATCCATGTCCATCCTTGAGCATTATTGAGCACTGAAGCAACAGAGGCTTCTGCACTCGCACACTCATTAGGACAAGACTCGAGTTACCTCACTTGATTTCTTTTGCAATTCATGTCTTCTTGTGTTCTTTGACTTCTCCACTTTAATCTTGATATTATGATCAATATCAAGATTAACACAAGCATAAGAATCATTACAAGGCATTTGACAGCCAGCTCTTTGGTACCATTATATTCTGCCTTGTCTTTATTCTTCTCCCTTCGAACTTCTGATGCACAACACCGTTCTCAACTCAACCTTCAGTTGTTTACTATTTCTGGTCGATCTTTCTGTTTTCATTCTTTTGGTTTTAACCAAGTATAGTGAACGCCTTCGCTTTCGCATAAGTGAACTCCGATCAGAAACCATGATCAAGAACATTGTTGTCTTCATCTGCACCTTTGACAACAACCCACTGAATGAAACCAACTATTGGCTAATTTCGATTGGTGGCCACTTCATCTTTCTCTGGCCATTTGATTGATCTTTCTGATCAGACCCACTTTGATCAAAACCTGCTTGTCATGAACCCTCTGTCCACTTCATCAACTGACTGATTCAAGTATTGATTTCAAATACTGATCAGTATCATTTCTCAGCCTCAAAATCATTTCTTTAATCTATCGATTTGAGCCACAACGTAGCATCCATCTTCAATCAATCTTGATCTCGTTCTTGAACCCTTTTTGTTCTCACAAAGTCATTTCAAAACATTCAACCTCAAATCGATTTGCTATGAGTGCTATCTTCACTCCGCTTGGTACCAGATCTGCTTCTATCTCCAACCCACGAATTGAAGACTGTTTCATCTGCCATTTCCAAGCTCTCAATGGATGCTATTATCGCCTTCGGATTGATTTCTTTTGATCTGATATTGTTGATTCTTGAATTAATTTACTGTCACCCTCAATTTGCTCCTCTACTCTCAAAACAGACATTCATCCATTGCGCAACTTCGTATAACTCCATAAAGCATGGCTTTAATCCTCTGTAATCCATTATCTTCAGATTCCACCAATTTACCTTTGCTTTAACTTCATCGATCACCATTGATTGCCAAGTCTTAACAAAAAAAATGCAACATCTACCAAGAATCTTTACTCCAATCTACTCCACTCACTCATCTTACCCTAGGAAGTAACTGATCTTGAATGAACCAGGTCGTATTTTTGAACCCTTTGATGCAACCATAATATTGATCTGAATCTTTTGATAATGCTCAGAGTAAACTCAAAGAGGAATTTCTACAAACACTTGGTAGGCCGCCTTGATCGTTCTTGATTTATGAGGACTAAGTACCTTCAGCCCTGCCATTCTTGAGTCACGATCTCAGAGATGATCATTCTCCATTAATTTCATCTTCTTGTTTTGATTGGCAGCAGATCCTCTAAATCCACTAATCGCCATTGATCCCTTATGACAAGCCCCATATTCAACAAATTGTCCCTCCGATCGGAACAAGGTCTGAAAACGGTGAACCTCAAAATCAGAACCTGGCTCTGATACCACTTGTAGTAAATCAGAGTCGTAGCATATCAAGAATCACCATAAGATGAACACATGAATAAGATAAGATGTCACAGGAACCAATCTGTATTACCAAAGATTTTCCAGATTACATTCATGGTTTACAAAGGTTACAACAAGACTTGACTCTATTATGCCTCACCAAGATTTCACACCCTCACCATGAACAACCCACCACCACCTGCACCAGCGGTGGTGCCACCACCGTAAGGTGGTCTCCCTCTATCTCTCGTGTATCACTCGTCTCTCTATATCTATATGATATGTATCTCACTTCCTTTTTGTAATTTAGGCACCTGCCTTATATAGGCACATATCTAATTACAATTAAGTCCATATAGTTTATACAATTACACTATTATCCTAACAAAGAAAAAGAAGCCCAACTACAAAAATGCTCAACACAAAGGTTTGATACGAAAAGAAGTCCACCTAAAGACCAATTGAAACTTGTAACTACTTATGGAATTGACCTTTATACTATTTACTATGTGTCATCAAACACAACATGACGAAAGAGAATGATTTTCTTGGTGGAAGGGTCGAGACGCTGTAAACCATGGTGATCAGACGAATAGCCGAGGAATACACAAGAGGTGGTTCGTGGGGCAAGTTTATGGGCGGTGGTGAGATGTAGGTAACAAGGACATCCAAAACACGAAGATGAGAGTTTAATGGATGCTTTTAGTCAAAAGAAGGGTGTTTGAATACTCCTAATGAGTTTATTCGAGCTACAAAGTCAGATAATTTAAATGATTTTGTCATCTTGAGTAGATGTGAATAATAGAACATTTAAGAGGTGTGCAGTCATGTGGAGAGCTTCCATCCATTAAGTGGGAGGTAAGCGAGCATGAAAAAGTAATGTGTTGATTATATTATTAACTGTGTGGATCATGCATTCGGATTTACCGTTTGTTGTGAAGTGTTAGGAGCAGGGCCGGTCCAATCACTTTCAGGACTCCGGACAAAAACTTAAAAAGGGCACTACAAATATAAATGTATATTTAAAGTAAGTAAAATACAAGTAAAATTGATAAATTAAAAACAAAAAACTTATAATCATATAATATAAACTAAAAACTTTGCAAAGTCGATAACATTGTTTAATGCCGTAATCGTTAAAAGACCTAAGTATATATAATAGAGTTTTTTAGAGTGACCCATATGATTAATGGGTCCTGGACAGTTGCCCGTGTTGATCTTGCTCAGGTAGGTCCTAGTTACAAGATGAAAAAAGAACACTTATGCCATTAGTTTGAAAAAAGGAACGAAGAGAGTTATAGTCAAATTCACCGTCATGATCACATTGAAAAACTTTAATCTCACTACCGAATTGGGTTTTGACACATGCATGGAAATCTAAAACCTTGTCAAAAGCATATAAATTTTGACAAAGAGGATAAACTCATAGAAAATGATCGACGAAAATAACATAATATTTTAATCTAAATCTAAATTTTACCTTAGCTATATGTATAAATATGTCTAGTTAAAAAAATATTTTGTGTTTATAATATTAATAAAAGATACTAAAAATAAATACAAATTATACAAAAAATATTAAATATTTTTGAGACAAAATAATATAATATTGGTAATTGTTATTATCTTATAATATTTTATGTATTGTAAAAATTATATATTAACATCATGTTCAATGCAAAGTTAGAATCTCAAATATATCAATTTATATTTATGTTTAAAAGAACATTAATTTGAAGAATAATAAAAACAAGTTACTACTATTGTCATATATTTTTCTAGCTAAAAAACAATAGTTGTAATAATTTACAATAATATTCTTATATTTTTCAAAAGAAAAGTTGAAAATTATATTTTAACTTTAAGTTTATATCATATATATAATTTTTAGTAATAACATACATAATACTGGATTAATAAACTAGTAAAAGTTAACATACGAATACATTAACTCGGATCCATGAACCCGAACACAACACTAAACGGTATATCCAAACATGGATTCAGATTCTGTTAAAAAATCAGTTTTTTTTATTTATTTTAAATCTCATTCTATCTTATTTTAATAAACAAGAAAATAATCTGTTATGTATCGTTTATTAGGTTGCCACTTGATGTTTTTCGCTCACATGTTATTTTTCTAACAAATTTAAATTTTAAAATTACAAAATTAATCTTAACAATTATAATATATATCATGAATCATAGTTTTTAAAATACGACCATATTTATTCAAATATAATATAACTAGTTTATTAACCAATGTACTACATGAATAATCGTTAATAAAATAATTAGTTAGATAAAATATATGTAAACTTAAAAATAAACCATGTAATGTTAATTCTTATAAAAAAATAGCATTTTTAAAATTTTATTTTACGTAAAACATAATGTATATATATTTTATAATAAATAAAATGTTATGAAATATGATTTATTAATACTGTATTATGTTTACTTTTTAAATATTTAATATTGTATATGTAACATCCGTCATTTCGACATGGTACGTGGAATTATTTTAGTGGATAAATATTCTATTAATATTGGGTTGGTCCAATTATATCCCGTTTCGTGGATTAATACGTGTCGGGATTGGGCTTGCATGTCCTCGGGTTATAATTTTAATGAACGGATTATGTTTTTGGGATCACGGGATTAAATGGGTTAAATGGGCATTAATATTGAAAATGTGATATCGGGTTCGGGTTAATGAGTTCGGGACCGGCTAAAATAGAGATAATCATATACGTGCCTTCCTCCCTTCTCCCTTATCAATTTCTAAATACCCTAAAAGTGTACGTGTGTGAATTGTGTGAAGAGCTCCAGCAAGAATTCAGATTTGGGCACCAAATTGACTGAGAAATTCTGGGAATTGCTTGATAATCTCCATCTCTTTGTGTTCTTGAGATTGTTGAGGTAAGAGTTCTTGATCTTTTCTTGTAAAAGTTGAGATATGAGTTACCCAGGTTGGGGAATTGATTATTAGTTGTTACTATAGATTTATATGTTGATTTTGGGGGTTATATTGAGGCTGAAATCGTTGTAGAAAGGAGTTTTGGTACTCCTGGGCAGAGCTGAAATCACAGAGCAGGAACAGGGATTTCACGGTGTCGCGGCGCGACCACCAGAGGGTCCGCGGCGCGACCAAGGGCCTGCAGTGAAAATCCGGATTTAGTCTTATGGAATGGTTTGGGTTGAATAAGGGTCGGGTTTCCTTCGGGATTGCTCGGGTTGTGTTTTATGTAGGATTGGGGTCTTGTTGGGATTAAATTGAGTCGGGTTTCGGGTTGGGCTTCGGGTATTGATCGGGTTTCGGTTCCGTGGGATTGTCGGATTAAATTGAGCTCGGGTCTTTGTGGTTATGTGATCTATGTGAATTGGGGCTGTGATTGATCGGTTACGATTCTGTGTGATTACAGGGACTAGCGGATCTCGAGCCGGATTCGATCAGGGTGCTCAGACTTCAGGAAATCAGTCAGGTGAGTACTCGAGACTTTTCTAAACGCGCGCCATCTTTTATGTTTAGCCGTGTAGCTATACTTGTGCGTGTTATATATATGAGACATGGACGTGAACCTCAGGTTTATCCTAATTCCTTATACGTGTTATGTATGAGTTATATGAGATCGGTTCTGGGGTCCGTGATGAGTTCCATACGGACGATAAGTCGCGGAGGGGAATCGTGCGGCTTGACTGTCCCTCACAGTCCTTGGGGCGTATATATACGGCAGGGCCTGTAGCCGGGTCGCTCCTGTGCTATAGGGTTATTGCTGCTCACTGCTGTGTGCGGTGTGTCGGCCGGGGAACGGTCCCCACAGGGCTTGGGTTTCTATTTCGGATCTCATACTTGTGTTTATATACCTGAGATGCGAGTTGGGCTATCGGGACAGGGACATGGATTGTGTGCTACGTGCTATGTGTTATGTGCAGTGTCAACCCTCGTGTGCTCACGGGCTTTATAGCTCATGTATTCGAGTGTAACATGTTCAGGGAATCAGAAGGGACCTCAGCAGCCGCAGAGATAGCTTCGGGGCTGGCTTGAAGATCTGTTATGTATTGAACTGCATGTAATAGCTGTTTTGGGAACAATGTATCCAGTGATCGGGATTATTGTGTTTTGTTAATTTAGGATTGTGAATGTATTGACCGCGTTTAACTTATGTGTTAAAGTTTTAAATTAGCCGTCATCTGCATTATCCTATGACACGTGTGTTATAGATCCGTTGCGTTATTGCCACTTATGATATTATGTTGACGTGGCATTTCCGGGATCGGGAGGGGTGTTACAGCATGGTATCAAAGCTTGTGGTTTGAAGCTTGAGTATCATTAGTGGATGCTTAACTTAGACCTTGTTCCGGTCCATGGGGGATCGTTTTGCGATTATGTTAGTGGATTAACAGACCTGGCTTAGTGTATAACGCTGGGTGATCTATCCTTTATGCTTAATCGTTATATATGTTTTGTGTAGATCATTATGGCAGATCAGGGAGAGGGTTCGGGCACGGGTAAGCCGCCCAGTGACGAGTATATCTGCAAATCAGAGCTGCTAGAGGTTCTTACCGAGTTTTATAGACAGCAGAAGGAACAAGAGCGTGAGCAGGGTCAGAGTTTGGGGCCAGTGGTTCGGCGTCCCGAGACAGAATCCGGGGATGGTGCTTCTTCGTCCTCACAGCGGGTCGATCTTTCAAGGATTTCATGACAGGGGCCCCACCGCAGTTTAGGGGTGACGGTGAGCCGGGGGCGGCCATCGCATGGTGTTAGGCACAAAAAGGCCTCAGTCAAACCTGTTCTACATCTGAGGGGGAGATTTATAATCAAACCTGTTGATGCATTTGAAGGTTGAATTTAAGGCCTGTTATATGCCTTATTGAAACCTGAAAATGATTTGCAATATCAGTCTAAAGCTGTTCTATATGTTGCATGAGTTGCAACTAAGACAGTTTGTCCAAGCTGCTCTGTCTGCTGAACAGGCTGGACATAAACTGTCTACGCTGCTCTACACTGGTGAGCAGCTTGGGCAATTTTAAAGTGTTCTGTTCTTTGTGAACAGAACCTGTTCTTTGTGAACAGGCTAAACACTTTATGGAATATGTTTCCAAGTCATCGTGTATTGTTTTTGACTACAAGATCAGTTTACAAAGTCGAAGACAAAGTGGAAAACAGAACTGCTCAGCCTGCCCAAGCTGTTCTGTAACATGAAGACAAAAGGTTATTTGAAAAAGGGTGACAGACCTTTTTCTTATATCAAAATAGGCCTTTACAAGGAAGAAAGACGCAAAGTTGACATTCCTAAATTAGTTAAAGGCAATGCAACAGTAGACAAAGTAAAAAGACAAAAGTTCTGCACATGTGAAGACAAGTCTGCTTTTCAGAAAAGTGCAGAAAAGGTTATGTTGTCTTTTCAACAAGACTTCTCCTTTTTCATTCCGTCCAATTAAGATGTTTCTCTTAGATCCTCTGAGTGGGTATAAAAGGAAGCTTCTAAGGACAGAAAGAGGTGTGAAGAAAGCTAAGTGCTAAAACCAAGAGTGAACGTGCAAGTGTGATTTTCATGCATGCAAGCCTTCTGTGTAAATCAGTATCTGTGTGTCTAAGCTGCTTTACATAAGCTGTTCCCTTAAGTCTTGTAAACACAGTGAGTGCTTCTTAGTGAGTGTATTCATTGTGTACTAGTTTGAGTTTGTCTTAGACAAGTGAACATACTGTTGTATCTGTCATCTCAGCTTGAACTATTCCGCATTCAAGCTTGTTTGTAATTAACAAATTGTTGATAATACATACAAACATTGAGAAAATAGTGTGTAGTTTGTAAATAGCTGTATTCACCCCCCCTCTACAGCTTAAAGCTATATACTTTGGGAACCTCTCGGGACCTACAACTGGTATTAGAGCAGTTTAGAGTGTGTGTCATTCTAGATCTCTCATTCTCCCAAGTTTCCATGGACAACAGTGCTATGCAAATTCTTCTTACTGTGGACAAGGGCTCTATGGGGCAACCTCCAAAATTTAATCATCAAACTTTCTCTGGTTGGAAGTGCAGAATGATGCTCTATTAGAGAATCTGGATGTTACAAACTGCCAAGATAGTGATGGAGGGTCCCTATGTGCCAACCTCTGTTACTACCATAACTCCAGCGGTTGAAGGAGCTGCTCCTGAAATCAGGACCTTTGAGAAAGCTAAAGCTCAATAGTCTGATGAAGACAAGAGATTGGTGGCTCTGGATGCAAAGGCCAGAAACAACCTGGTCATTTCTCTCCCTGATGATGTGTTCAAGCAGGTTGAGAAAATGAAGACAGCAAAGGAGATGTGGGATACTTTGTGTACCGTCTATGATGGACCCACAATCACACTGGACAACAAGATCAACAATCTTGTTAGA
>JAANYP010000953.1:65469-76142 GCA_020465985.1 Centrapalus pauciflorus
TCCTTATGAGCAATGGGTATTCCAGAGGTAAAGTGGATACTACACTGTTCATAAAGAAAGTGAAATCTGACATTATGCTTGTTCAAATTTATGTGGATGACATAATATTTGGTTCTACTAATGAGCAGTTATGCAAGAATTTTTCACTACTCATGAAATCTAAGTATGAAATGAGTATGATGGGAGAACTAACTTTCTTTTTAGGATTACAGGTTAAACAAACCTCAACTGGAATTTTTATAAATCAAAGAAAGTACACTTTAGATCTATTGAAAAAGTTCAAATTTGATCAAAGTTCTCCTATTAAAACCCCAATGGCAACCAATGTAAAATTGGATGCTGATGCCAGTGGCAAAGCTGTTTCAGTAACAGCTTACAGAGGCATGATTGGGAGCTTGCTATACTTAACTGCTAGTAGACCTGATTTTATGTTTGCCACCTGTCTGTGTGCTACATTCCAAGCTGATCCAAAGGAATCTCATCTAGCTGCTGTTAAAAGAATCTTCAGAAACCTGAAGGGTACACCAGGTTTAGGTCTTTGGTATCCCAAAGACTCAAGCCTTGAACTAACAGGCTATTCAGATTCTGATTTTGCAGGCTGCAGGTTAGATAAGAAAAGCACAACAGGTGGATGTCAACTCCTTGGTGGAAAGTTGATCAGTTGGAGTAGCAAGAAGCAGAACTCAGTGTCCACTTCTACTGCACTGCTGGAAGCTGCTGTGGATGCAGCATCAGCTTGAAGACTATGGCCTTGTGTATAGGAAAACTCCTATTCTGTGTGATAACACAAGTGCCATAGCCATCTCCAACAATCCAGTATTTCATTCAAGAACAAAGCATATTGAAGTCAGACATCACTTCATCAGGGATCACATTCAGAAAGGTAATGTGGAGGTAAGTTTTATTTCCATAAATGAACAGCTTGCAGACTTTTCACCAAACCTCTGGATGAAACAAGGTTTAATTACCTTGTCAACAAGCTGGGCATGTTAAATAAGAGTGACTAAGTGTTCTCTCAGGTCTATGAAGTTATATGTCTCACACTGCTCAAGTCTCTCAGAACAGCTTAGACAGAACAGGCTATGCATGTTCTATACTTAGCCATTTTTCTGAAAAACTTGAACAGCTTGAGCACAGAACAGGCTGAACGACAAACAGGTTGTAAGTCCAGCCTGCTCTGATGGTTCAATCCTCAACCTGTTCATTCCTTCACACTGCCTTACAAGCCTTTGTCTTGTAACCTGTTCAAATATTGAACCCAACCTGTTCTCACAACTGAGAACAGGCTGAAGGCACAGTTTGAAGGGAGAATAGCTTGAAGAATGAATAACATGTGTTGACTCTGCTCATCACAGGGTTGACCAACAGCTTAGACCAAATATTTTAATTACCTTTCTTCACAATTAAGTTACTTAATTAATGTTTTATTTAACTTAATTACTGCGGATAATGTGGATTACGTGTGTAAGTGATTAAAAAGAAATCGAGTGGTCTGACAAACGGTCTGACATGGACAACCGTTCCGTTTTCCGTTAACGACTTTTTCAAATCAAACCGCCCAAAATCTTCTCTCTCATACACACTCACATTCAAATCCTATAAATACCTAAATACAGTTTCATCTTCGTCTTCCTCATCACTTCCAGAAATCCTCAAGAACCCTAAAATCGACTAAGTGTCTTTTGCTTCTTCAACCTCAAAAATTCCCAAATGGCTCACAGACCTAATCCCTTTCTCCCAGTGTTCGTTGGTGAGGATGTTGTCAAACACTCATCAATCACCACAATGCTGACCATTAAGCCCACCAACTACATTGCCAACCTCACAATCCCCAAAAACTATGTGGGAAAGGGCTATGACCAAATGGTGGAGTTTCTGAAAGTTCATCCGTTGAACTACGCCATGACTGCATCTCCTGGTGTCATGTACCAGGAGATGGTGTATGAGTTCTGGTATACCTGTGCCTATATCCCAGAAACCAAAGTCATCAAGGGCACCATACTCAATGGGACTCAGACCATTGAGATCAACACTCATCTGCTCAGGGAAGTTCTTCGACTCCCTGTGGTTGCACAATATGATCGACCACAGCCTGAAGATGAACAGATGAAGAATCTGCTGCACTTTTGTGGTGTAGCAGAACCAAAAATTGGAGGAACACTGATCAGGAAGGACCTCTCTCCTACCTACAGCTTCTTATTCGCCTCTGTGGTGATGTGCTTCAGCAGCAAGGTTGGTTCCTTTGACCAACTGAGCCGTGATGATATCCCTGTAGTTCTGCAGCTTGTGGATGGAACTACCATGGACATGGCCAAATGGATTTTTGTGAATTTGAGGAACCTGGTGCAGCAAGAGTCAAGACCAGCTGCTGTTCGATATACCAGGTTTCTGAGCCTCATTTTCAGACATGTTTGTGGTGAGCGTCTCTATAATTCTCAGCCTCTACTTAAGACTGCTGCATTCCCAGTTATAGGGAATAGAGTTTATTATACTCCAGTCCTGAAAAATGAGCCTCCTCTATCCACACCAATGAGGAGGCTATTAGGTTTGGTGGAAGGACCCTCTGATGTGAGGGTGGATCCAGAAGCTGCTGCTCCCGTAACAAAATCCAAAGCCAGGTCCAGGCTTGTTAAAAGGACCCTGGCACCTGAAGCTGGGCCTGTGAAAAAGAAGGCCAAAACAGCTCAGTCTGAGTCTGTTCCTTTAGCCTCTGTGGCTGAGGAGGAGCAGGCTCCTCACCCTGGCTCATCTGTTGAGCCCGAAGCCTTTGTGGCTGGTGCCTCTGTGGCACAATAGACTATGGAACAGGCCAGCCCCACTGTTCCTGACCCAGTCTCACACCCTGTCCATACAGATCCTCTCCCCTCTCCACAATCACCCACATCATCCATTCATTACCAACGCAAATCATTAGCTAAAAAGAAAACAGCCCACAAAACCACCTCCTCTGTTCCCTCTCAACAGGGTTCAGTTGAAAAAGAAGCAACCTCAGCTGCCTCTCCTATTTTGGGAGAAGGTTCAGCTCATCTGGAGCATGCTGCACTCCAATCTGAGTCAACCCAGAGTTAGCCTAGACCCTCTGGTTCCTCCCAACAGGAACCAGTTGTACAAACGGAGATACCCACATCAACTATCCCAGCCTCCCAACAGGCTGAGGATATTGAAAGAAAGGAGTCCTCTCCCCTCCATACTGTGTCCACACTGTCCCCACTAAAATCTCCTCAAATCCTGAGTCTGCACGAGGTGCCCACGCTGCTGATATAGACCAATCAGCAGCTCAGCCTCAAAATTCTGCTCCCCATGATACAGCTGTTTTACACCAAACAGCTGCTGAGGGACCAACATCCCAAGCTGATGAACCTCAGGGATCACACCATCCCTCTGGTGAGGCTGCTCCCTCCATGCAAATTCCATCAGCGGGTTTCACCACTGCTGATGTTGAAATGCATATCCCATCTCCCAATGATGAGGTGCCTTTAGACCAAGGCACTGCAGAGGGAACCACCACTGGTCTTCATGAGGGTGTTGCAACACAAGCAGCATCTGAAAGTCCCCAAACATCATCCCCTTCTCCTGGTGATGCAGCTACAGCCGCTGCTGAAGGACCTCTTGATCCCTCCAACCTGGGCCATCTTACTTTTGCCCAGGCTATGGAGCTTCTGTCCAAAGTCCCTCTTCCCTCTCCTTCACATCCTCAAACACCAGCTTCATCATCATCTTCTCCATCTACCCACTCAAAACAATCTACCCATACACCTCCATCTCCCAAAGATCTGCCTTTGAAGGATCAGCTTTCTTTGCTGACCAACAAAGTTGGTTCTTTGGAAAACTCCATGCACTCTCTACCCTCCATCATATCAGACTCTGTGTCTGCACAACTTTAGGGGTTCTTTGATTCGTTCAAGGCCTCTTTCCCTACCACTCCACAGCCTGATCAATCTCCACAGCTGTTAGCACTCACTGCTCAGCTGCAAACTGTGTCCACCTCTCTTTCCTCTATTCTTTCCATACAGCAGGACTCTGTGTCCTCAATGACAGCCATTTCCCAACAGCTGTCATCACTTCTCACTTCTTGCAACTCTACCATTCCAGCCACTCTGGCTAGCTTACAAACTCTAATTGGCTCCCTATCCAACTCTGTGTCATCAGATCTTGCTGATGTGCAAGATTCTCTAGAACTTCATCTTGCACAGCTGCAAACTCTGCTGTTCACAGCGTCTGATAGGGAAAATATTGTAAAGCTAACCTCCCTTGCTGATTCCCACTCCTCTTCTCTTCAGACCTGTCTTTCCCAGCTTTCAGAGGTGAAGGATAACTTGGCTTTCTTAGTGACTAGCCTTGTTGGTCCCAAACCTTCTGCTAAACCTGCTGGCAAACCTGCTGACTTTGTGTCTTCAGGCAGACCAGGTGTTGAAGTCGCTGCTTCATCTCCTTCAAAGGGGGAGAAGTCATCTGCCTCGAAGACTAAGTCTAAGGGGGAGAAAACTTCTTCTCCTAAGGCGATACCAGTGTCTGCAACTCACACTGGTCAGCCAGCAGATGTCTTTGAAACAGGTACAGCTGAAGGTGCCTCTCAAGCTGCTATGCCTACTAAGGCTGTCTCTCCAAACCCTGCTCAGTCTAAGGGGGAGGAAGTCATTCCTGAGGACAGGCCTAGCAGTAAAAGGAGACACTTAATTCTAACTGAAGAAGAAGAAGAAGAAGAGGAAATTCCTGAGGCTGCTGTCACTACAGCAGCAGCTAAAGGAAAAGAAAAGGCAGCTGATGATCCCATACAGCAGAAACAGGCAGAAATTCAATTTCACAAGGCCAGGCTAAAGAGATGGGTCTTCCTATGCACAAGTACTTTGAGTTTAGAGAAGAACAGCTTCAAGCTCTGGAGGAATTAAGAAAAGAAGAAGAATCTGCTAAAGCTGCTTAATCCTTTGCACTCCAAGAAGCAAAGAAAATTAAAATATCTACCTTGGAGGTGCAAAAGAAAATAATGGAAGCTGCTAGACAATCAGCAGGGGAGAAAGAGAAGGAAGTAGAGAAAGGTACTCAGGTCTCTGTGACCAAATCAACAGTACCCCATGCAAGAGCTCAATACCACTTTGACAACTTGGCTAAGAAAAAGTTTCATGATGTTGCTGAAAGAAGGCTAGCCAAGGAAGCAATTGTCAAAGCTGTCCCTGTATCAAGGAAAGGCAGTCAGTGGAAGCTAAAATAACAAGGATGGGTGCAACAGGCCCAGAATTGGAAACTTATGACCACACTGATGTAGCACAGATGGGATACAGGGAGTGGATTGAGCTGGCAGTTGCCCTGAGTGAATCAAAGTCTGAAACTGCTAAACAGATCAGGGCATATGTCAAGAAGTTGATGGAAAGAGTAAAGGATCTTGGCCTGATATCTAAGGAAATTAGTGAAGGTGTCTTTGTGACACATCCAAAAATAAAGGCCAGGAGAACAAAGAAGGACACAGAGATGGAGCTACTCCTTACACTGATCGAACAGGGCGACTATGCCATTGAAATGAAGGGAGTTGATCATAGCCTGCCAAGTGGAATAGAGTTTGAGGATGGCAAAATTATTGAAGAACCTGAGCTGGGGGCATTTTTTGTAGATCCCCTAACTCAGAAGAAATGCTTCCAAAGAGCCTCAGAGCTATACAAAGTTGATCTGAGACAACTTGCCGCCTTCAGACTTGCAGTTTCATTTAGGCAGTCTAGCAGATGGAGAGCAGCCGTCTGGGATCAGCTCAGAGGCTTCTATGAAAGAGGAGAGCTTAATGATCCCAAGTTCATGTTCATCAGAAGTGAAATTCAAGAACTTGAGGATACAAGAGAAGAAATGGAAAAGATGTTCCAGGAACCCCCTCCAGTGTAATGAAGTCCACCTGCCATCTGGGTAGGTGAAGAATGGGAGCTGTCCATCAGTTGGACAGGCTTGCCATTATCTGCTCCCAACTCAAACAGTCCAAACATCTTGTACATTAGTTGTACATCTTGTACATTAGTTGTACATTATTACATAAGTTGTAATCTTTTCTTTTACATTAGTTGTAAAATACTTTAGTACATTAGTTGTACTCTGGTAAAAACATGTGTTGTTGTATGTAATCAAGAATCAGTGTATATATAAACTGATCTTTTACTTTATTGTAATGTTGTAATTTCAATTATGCAAAATGTACTATAAAAGTATACAATGATTTTTTATAAGACCAGCTTAGACTGGTTATTGCAAATAGGGGGAGATTGTTAGGCACAAAAAGGCCTCAGTCAAACCTGTTCTACATCTGAGGGGGAGATTGATAATCAAACCTGTTGATGCATTTGAAGGTTGAATTTAAGGCCTGTTATATGCCTTATTGAAGCCTGAAAATGATTTGCAATATTAGTCATAAGCTGTTCTACGTGTTGCATGTGTTGCAACTAAGACAGTTTGTCCAAGCTGCTCTGTCTGCTGAACAGGCTGGACATAAACTGTCTACGCTGCTCTACACTGGTGAGCAGCTTGGGCACTTTTAAAGTGTTCTGTTCTTTGTGAACAGAACCTGTTCTTTGTGAACAGGCTAAACACTTTATGGAATACGTTTCCAAGTCATCATGTATTGTTTTTGACTGCTAGATCAGTTTACAAAGTCGAAGACAAAGTGGAAAACAGAACTGCTCAGTCTGCCCAAGTTGTTCTGTAACGTGAAGACAAAAGGTTATTTGAAAAAGGATGACAGACCTTTTTCTTATATCAAAATAGGCCTTTACAAGGAAGAAAGACGCAAAGTTGACATTCCTAAATTAGTTAAAGGCAATGCAACAGTAGACAAAGTAAAAAGACAAAAGTTCTGCACATATGAAGTCAAGTCTGCTTTTCAGAAAAGTGCAGAAAAGGTTATGTTGTCTTTTCAACAAGACTTCTCCTTTTTCATTCCGTCCAATGAAGATGTTTCTCTTAGATCCTCTGAGTGAGTATAAAAGGAAGCTTCTAAGGACAGAAAGATGAGTGAAGAAAAGCTAAGTGCTGAAATCAAGAGTGAACGTGCAAGTGTGATTTTCATGCATGCAAGCATTCTGTGTAAATCAGTATCTGTGTGTCTAAGCTGTTTTACATAAGCTGTTCCCTTAAGTCTTGTAAACACAGTGAGTGCTTCTTTGTGAGTGTATTCATTGTATTCTAGTTTGAGTTTGTCTTAGAATAGTAAACATACTGTTGTATCTGTCATCTCAGCTTGAACTATTCCGCATTCAAGCTTGTTTGTAATTAACAAATTGTTGATAATACATACAAACATTGAGAAAACAATGTGTAGTTTTTAAATAGCTGTATTCACCCCCCCTCTACAGCTTAAAGCTATATTCTTTGGGAACCTCTCGGGACCTACGTCCTCCATGTGTAGACACCTAAGATTAAACATCCATAAAAAAGAAATGTCTTGGTTACTTGGAAAAAATGTATTGCGAATCATATCGTTGCAAATACTCATAACCTTTTATTCTTCTGAACCTTCTTTGGGATTGCATTTTATAGATACAAGTCAAAAATAAAAAATTAAATTTAGAAAATGTTTTTAATTTTTAGTGCATATTGTGTTTGATGGTATAGGCAGAGATCTAAGATTTTTCAAGAAAAAAACACTCTCATGTTTAGTGACCAAACAACCAGAAAGTTGCATAGAGACATGCAAATTTTGGATTCAAATTTTGAACCTCAAACAAAGGCATGAGGCCAGACTCATGATCATCTGTCTACATAACATGTCGTTAGATTGGGCAAGAATGTCCACTGAAATAAATGTACCTGCAGCTTCTTGCCAATCCTTGGTATATGATGGAAAGCAATCTTCTTAGCTGCCAACTCTTACATTGTGTCAATGCAGACCCAATTCTTATACTTTGAACATCATTAAGAGTAGCTTTCTCTACGCTCTTCTTGCATAAAACTGTTCATAAATGAAATGGAAGTGATAATATAAGCATTATGATGGTGAAAGGTACGTATCCTAATTTTAAAAATTCTCAACCAATGATAGTCATTTTGAAGGATAACACGTCTAGCTGTAACACTTATACTTTAAACAATCCAAATCTATGTGATTTGCATTCTATATACTGTTTACATCTCTCACCATAATCCTGATCAACAACTCAGTCATCAAATGTATAACATTACAGTTTTCAAGGGGGAGATAAGAGTAACCGTGCACATGAAACACGAGGTAAATGAAGAGATGATTCCTTCCCAACACTGGAATTTCAAAAAGATTTCTCATTATTTCAAGAGCATTTGTTTCATAACATAGAAGCTAGCATTATGAATAACTTGCACTGTTAAAGACTGAATGCTAATGAAAATAAATTCAAACAGTTAGTGGACGTTAGCTGTTATCTTGACGTAAAATTGCCCAAAAACTATCTTCGCCATGATCCGTTAATTATACCACACCGACTCATCTTTGAAACACGTAAAAAAAAATTGCCCAAAAACTATCTTCGCCATGATCCGTTAATTATACCATACTGACTCATCTTTGAAACACGTAAAAAAATTTGCCCAAAAACTAAAATCCACTACTAACACCAACATTTCAGAGATAAATAAAATAAGCAAATATCTGTGAATAAAAAAAATGTGACTCTGGAGACTGAGCATAAATTTAACAACTTACCATTTTTCACATTCTCATTGGAAATGTGTTGCATTAAATGGAACAGACAAAATGAAAAAAAAAAACAAATCATTAACTTGACAAAAAGCTAGGCAATAGCAAGAAGCAATCATCAACATACATGCCTTAAGAGAAAAAAATTGGAATGACTTTACTGTTTGAGTTGACTGACCTGAGTATCATAGGCATTCGGTAATTTGATAATGAATGAATGAGAGTTAGATAATGTAAATTTTTTATACCATAGTTAACCAGTTTTCCGGTCGAAAAGAATCAAACTGGAACAACAAAAAAACAAGTAATCTGAACAAAAAAATGAATGTAGCAAATATGCAAAGCTGCAAGACAAATACACCAATCGAAGTCATACTTGATTGTGGTGAAAAGAATTTCTCTACATCTACCACCAACATATTAGGCTGCAAGAAGAGCGAACGTGTAAATCATAAAGCATTTTATTTGAGCAAGTGTAGTAATGTAGAAAATAAAAGCGAACATGCATTATTCATGTCAAGTCATGCCCATATTCACCTTCAACATTAAAAAAAAGGGAGCTTAAAGCTAAGAATACAAATGAAGCAAACAACCTTAGAGTACATCTAGAACCCGTCTCTAGATCACGTTTTGCATTGTTAAACACAAGTATAAAAGCAAGTCCTAAATCAGCCTATTATGTAATTTGGTGTAGCTTATGAAGTAGTAAGTTAAGTAACATGATCAACAGGTTAGCTTACTATATAAGAGCTGTTTACTGCATTTAGAGTACAAGGCAAACATTCACCCATGCTCACATGGCAAACTGGAGATTTTCCAGAATTTTCATAACACCCACTTTCATTCACATCATATAACTCATGTGACTATTTCGAACGGAAGATTGAATGAGGGTTTTACACAGAAAAATTAAGGAATAAAAGGGAACGATTTCAAAAGACGTAAGAAATTCGTGCAAGGAATAGAATTGCCTTACGAAAACAAAAACCTTTAATATAATATGAAGTATTAACTAAATGAAAAGGACAAACCCTAAACTTCGATTGTCTATGGAATAAAACGTCTGCCTTCGTATGTGCCTGCATATATACATAATCGTAAAAAGATGGAATAAAACTTCTGCCTTCATATGTGCCTGCATATATACATAATCGTAAAAAGTTAGATTTGCAAACTCACAAAGTTCCTGTTTCTTCTCTGGTGCCTCTTCTTCCTCACCAGCAACTTCTTTTTTAGGCTCAGCCTTTTGTTTAACCAGATAAGTTTAAACTTCTTTAAAACTAATTAAAGGAATTAAAAGAATTATATCAAATGTATATGATACTGACAATGATGATTAGTAGATGACAGTTCATTGTCAAGCATGCATTCAGAAATGAGGGAAGAGAAAAAGTAACTAACTGAAGCAACATAGTTTGCATAACCAAATCTCGGCCTAAGTCATCCCACCAAATTTGAATCAATCTCCAACGAAGAGAAATCAATCCACTGCTCAATTTGGCCCTGAACAAATATGAAACGAACTATGAATAAGAATCATAAATGCTTTAGCAAGAAACAAGGGCACCAATAATGAAACAACTTACATATTCTATTGAAGAAGATCCAAAGAGAGAAGTATGAGTCTTGAGGCGAGCATAGTCCAACATACCACAATGAGCACCTTCAACAATTAGGGGAAAAAAATCAATTGGCAGCAAATGTCACACCCCTCATCGTAGCGAACAATGACATTAATTACTCTCAAAGACAGGCCCATCAGGATTCTCTAGTACAGAAACCTTGAGCAATAATATTAAGCAATATATGTAAGTAACTTGAATAAATGCGACTCCCACTGTTGCAAAAATTGATAACATATTTAAGGACATACCTTTCCAATAGGGTTCATCTTAAGAAAATCTGGGGTTTTATTTGACACGCCCATTTCAAAAGTATCTGCTCATTTAACTTCAATACCAACATATTCGGCAGCAATCATTGCCTTAAAAGTAGTCTTGTTGGTTTTCCCGGAATGCAGGACCTATAAGAA
>JAANYP010000953.1:77431-100268 GCA_020465985.1 Centrapalus pauciflorus
GTGGCTCTGACAAGATGTTGCTGACCTGGACAACCGTTCCGTTTTCCGTTAACTAACATTTCAAATCAACCGCCCAAACCTTCTCTCTCATACACACTCCCATTCAAATCCTATAAATACCAAACCACTGTTTATCTTCGTCTTCATTCATCATTTTACCAGAAATCTTCAAGAACCCTAAAAATCGACCTAAGTGTACCTTGCTTCTTCAAACCTTAAGAATTCCCAAAGGGCCACAGACCTAATCCCCTTTCTTCCAGTGTCGGGGTGGTGAGAGTGTCAAACATTATCAGTCACCACATGCTGACCATCAAACCCCCAAAACTACGTAGCAAACCTCAATTCCCAAAAAACTAGGTGGGAAAAGGCTACGATCAGATGTGGAATTTCTGCAAGTTCATCCGTTGAACTATGCAATGACTGCAACTCCTGGTGTCCGTACCGGAAGAGATGGTGTATGGTTCTGGTACAACCTGTTTTCTACAACCCAAAACACCAAAGTCATCAAGGGGACAATTCTCAATGGGATCTCAGACCATTGCGATAACTGCTGATCTGCTCAGAGAGGTGCTTCATCTACCAATTGCTTGAGACCTATGACAAGTTCAAGCTGAGGATGAACACCATGGGCATCTGCCTACCTTTTGTGGTGTAGTAGAACCACCAAACTTGGAGCACACTGTTTAGGAAGGACCTCTCCCTCCCTAAGCTTTTATTCGCTCAGTGGTGATGTGTTTTGGAAGCAAAGTTGGTTCATTTGACAAACTCAGCAGATATGAAGTTCCAATAGCCTTACAGGCTAGTGGATAGATAACTTGATATGGGTAAGTGGTTTTTGTGAACTGAGGAACCTGGTTGCAGCAAGAGTCAAGACCAGCTGTGTCCTGTTATCCCAGGTTTCTGGGCCTCATTTTCAGACCTGTTTGTGGTGAGCAATTTACAAACTCTCAGCCTTTACTTACGTCTGCTGCATTCCCTGTCATAGGGAATAGAGTTTTCTATACCCCAGTTTACCTAAGTGAGCCTCCTCTATGCCACACCCTGAGGAGGTTGTTAGGTTTGGTGGAAGGACCCTCTGCTGTGAGGGTGGATCCAGAAGCTGCTGCTCCCACCAGAAAATCCAAAGCCAGGTCCAAACTTGTAAAGAGGACCCTGGCAACTGCTGAAGCTGGGACTGTGAAAAAGAAGACCATAATTATGATACACGTTTGCCGTTTTAGGACATTTTTCGCTGCTATGCCCCATCTGGTTGCAAAAATAGCACATTACATCTTCTACATAACCGTGGCTCTAAGGGAATAGAGTAAGACCTAGCACGTTGTAGTGATGGAGAAGAAAACTGTCAAGAAGGCGCTGCGAAGACTAAAACGGCTAGAGTAGCTAGAAAATGAACAATGCACCTGTAGGACTTCTTCAGGGTTGAGGGGGCACATTGGGATTCACACATAGTGACTTTATTACTTTGTCACTGTGCGACAGTCAATGATCTGAATATCTCTTCAGTATGATTAACCCAATCTTTCCCTAGTGGTCAATAATTCTCTGTCAAAAGCAATGGCTCCACAAGCCATCAAATCCTTGAAATTACAGCCCCTTGGCTATTCAGTAAGCCCTCATCTTTGTTGGCACAAAAAGGCTCAGGCAAAACCGTTCTACATCTGAGGGGGAGATTTATAATCAAACTGTTGATTGCATTGAAGGTTGAATTTAAGGCCTGTTATATGCCTTATTGAAACCTGAAAATGATTTTCAATATCAGTCTAAAGGTGTTCTATATGTTGCATTGTTGCAACTAAGACAGTTTGTCCAAGCTGCTCTGTCTGCTGAACAGGCTGGACATAAACTGTCTACGCTGCTCTACACTGGTGAGCAGCTTGGGCAGTTTACAAGTGTTCTGTTCTTTGTGAACAGAACCTGTTCTTTGTGAACAGGCTAAAACACTTTATGGAATATGTTTCCAAGTCCTCATGTATTGTTTTTGGCTAAAAGATCAGTTTACAAAGTCGAAGACAAAGTGGAAACAGAACTGCTCAGTCATGGCCCACGCTGTTCTGTAAACATCGAAGCAATAGTTATTGAAAAAGGGTGACAGACCTTTTTCTTATATCAAAATAGGCCTTTACAAGGAAGAAAGACGCAAAGTTGACATTCCTAAATTAGTTAAAGGCAATGCAACAGTAGACAAAGTGAAAAGACAAAAGTTCTGCACATGTGAAGACAAGTCTGCTTTTCAGAAAAGTGCAGAAAAGGTTATGTTGTCTTTTCAACAAGACTTCTCCTTTTTCATTTCGTCCAATGAAGATGTTTCTCTTAGATCCTCTGAATGGGTATAAAAGGAAGCTTCTAAGGACAGAAAGATGTGAAGAAAGCTAAGTGCTGAAACCAAGAGTGAACGTGCAAGTGTGATTTTCATGCATGCAAGCCTTCTGTGTAAATCAGTATCTGTGTGTCTAAGCTGTTTTACATAAGCTGTTCCCTTAAGTCTTGTAAACACAGTGAGTGCTTCTTAGTTATTCATTGTATACTAGTTTGAGTTTGTCTTAGACTAGTGAACATACTAATGTATCTGTCATCTCAGCTTGAACTATTCCGCATTCAAGCTTGTTTGTAATTAACAAATTGTTGATAATACATACAAACAT
This sequence comes from Centrapalus pauciflorus, assembly GCA_020465985.1. NCBI lineage: Eukaryota > Viridiplantae > Streptophyta > Magnoliopsida > Asterales > Asteraceae > Centrapalus > Centrapalus pauciflorus. Next base: position 80,074 of record JAANYP010000953.1, read on the forward strand.
TGAGAAAATAGTGTGTAGTTTTTAAATAGCTGTATTCACCCCCCCTCTACAGCTTAAAGCTATATACTTTGGGAACCTCTCGGGACCTACATCTTGTTCTTTGTCAGACTCACCATCATCATTCCTTCTTTGCTATATATTTTGTTTGCTTCTTTTCTCTTCTTTCACTTGGCTTTCGCTTCATCACGGAGCTTGAAATGTTCTTGCATCAATTTCGCTTGTTGTTCATTATTCTGAGCCATCATGGTTTGCATCATTTCAAGAAATTGTTGTGGAGTCAGACTACCTCCAGCACCAGATCCTTCCATTAGCTGAAAATAAAGTGACAAAATCATAAGCTAAAAGTTCAAGCTTTAATCATTCTCTATCCACATACACTCTAATTATTATCGTCAACTTATCTTAGGTTTGATCACAACTTAGATGTTCTAGTCTAATATATTTGCTTAAGTTTGAGTCCAAGTATTATTACTAATAGTCGAATCCCTCAAACCAATGCTTTGATACCATCTTGTAACACCACTTCTTATAATCTCATACAAAAGTCACCCAGGAACTCATTTAATTACCATCACTCAATAAGTTGAAATAATCAAGCACTCTGCTAATAAAGAAAGGAAATCTGAAATACGTCATAACATCATACACAACATACTAACAGGAATTACAGTCAGCTAGCTAATATAATCTCATAATTATAACCATTCATTCTTTAGAATGATCCAAACTATTCTATGATGTCATAAACATCACCACAAGCTCCTTCTAGCTCTAAACTTAACTCGAGGGTCCTACTGGCCTTTGCCTAAAAAGGAAAAACAGCTTAACAATAAGTGAATGCTTAGTGAGTTCTTAGTAGCCCATGCTACAAGTATTTTATGCCACCACTCAAAACTCAAATGCTCAAATGCTCAGCACGTGTAATGCTCATGCTCAGGGGAATATCATGCTCTGAATTTGGGACCTAAGCTCAAGGAAAGGAAACGTCAACCACTTCAGCACGCGCAAGCAGATATCAGTCGCATACAAGGCTATCTGCCCGTATAACGCTCAAATTTAGTGGTTGCCCATCAGAGTTGTCCAATATTTGCTCAAAAGAACTCAACGGAAGCTCATGTATGCTCAATGACAATGCTAATGTTGTGCTCGTGCTTATGTGCTCGTGCACAAAAAACATGCTTATATTATGTGTGATTCATGCTTAATAATGCTCTGGATAGTGAACAAATCATGCAGAAAATTTAACAGGGCAACGCATGCCTCACTGTTAATTGTTGCTCATGAAAGCTAAAAGAATGCCAATAACGCTCAAGGAAGCAACATAGGTCCCAAATTAACATAAATGTACATATACGTGTGATTAAATACGACTCACTGGTGTTTTATGTACTCAAATATATGCTTAGATAACTCAGATATGCTCAGTATTAGCTTAAACATATTTTCTTTGGACTTATGGTGCTCAAACTGCTCAAATATTGCTTTACTCAATAAAATATGAGAGTATACTGCATAATTATGCTCACAACTGCAAAGTATTAGCTCAATGGATTCGACTTAATGGATTTGATCTTGACTACTTTGGACTCGAGTTCGAGTCTATAGGACTCAAGCTCGCCTCAACTCATTTCTTTAATTTGGCTAACACTTCACTCAACTTCATTATACTCGAGCTCAAGTCTTTGAGACTCAAAGGACTTGAGTTCGACTCTTCTCAGATTATCAAGTATAGGCTTAATTCATAATAACAAGACTCAAGGACTGACTTGCAATGAACTCGAATTCGACAATTGTAAGGTCTACACACTACAGATCTATCTAGACGCGGAACCGTCAACGAGTGCGGAATCCTCGTTAACGGGTAGACGGTAACAACACTCACCAGAAACACGGAGACTATCAACGAGCTGCACGAACTACACAAGAACGCACCTACCAGAAGATTCTCTCCGAAACGACACTAACACTGATGATAAACTCGAAATCGCTTAATGCTTAATCACTCTCGAATTCTGCAAAAAGTCTGATAATATTTCGAGTCTATCCTTAATTATAGAGGCTAATTCGAGTCTGTCATGGGCCAAACTCGAATCCGGCCCAAGGCCCATTCGAGTTTGTCCTCACTGACACCCTCGAATCTGACTGAGTGAGCATATTCGAATCTGTCTAACTGACCCATTCGAATCTGACCTAGATTCGAATCTTGGTCCTTAGACATTTCGAATCTACATTTTAACATAATTAACTAAGTATTGAAACTTATGTTTTTACCTTATGATTGATTTTATCTTTGATCTTTATGTTTGAACTTCTTGTAATACGATACATCAAGTTCAAACATACAATCAATAACTGTCAAACATATATAAACATATATATATCAAACACTCGTTAATTCTCATTACTTTGAATATTACTTAAACCAAAATGTTAGATTGCTTAGACTGCTATCGTCACACAGGGTGTACCAACAGACTCCCCCTTGACGATAGCTTCTAACTATTTACATCAAGTTTAAGTACTAGATCTATATATACTACTGCCTGCGTATAAACCAGCATCTATACAAACTTTTACTACCTTCTGGAACTTCCTGGCTTCAGATCTCCATCCTTCAAAAAAGAAGACAGGTTGATCATGTAGCTTCTTCAGGTCGTCCTTCGATAGATTTATTAAGTGCAGTGGATCATACACTCTCAAAATCACTTTGTCCTGTGTATCTTCCATGACTGCTTCAGCTGTATTATTATCGACGTACCACCATTTCATGTTGCTCAAAATATTCTGTGGCATCGATTTCATAGGCACCCTTTTCAAGCATTTGACGGGTTTATAAACCATTCTGGCCCAAGGCCTTCCCGTATGAGGATCTATCCTTGATCCATCCTCTACTCTTTTGCCTGATCTCGGCTTAAGTCTTTCAAACTTTCCAGAACGACCCTCTTTTCTTATTATCTTTGCCATAACTTCAGCATACGTGTCCTCGCCGATATTGATCAGTTCTTTCCATGCTAACTCCTTTACTTCAATCTTGGGCAGTGTATTGAATGCTTTCAGTGTTCGCCTCAAGTATTGAAGACCATCTCTCCTTTTCAAAATAAACAGCTGCAGTTCTCGGTCAAAGAACCAGCTTATAATTCCTCCTGAGAAATTTCCAGCACCCGGAATTCTCATCATCTTTTTCATCTTCAGCTGTTCTTTCTTTTCTTCCTTTTTGAACCAAAGCTTTATCAACTCAGCTCTAGATGGCTCTTTCTCTGCTTCTTCAAGTTCTGAGTCTTCGACTGAGGCTATCTTGATGTCATCTATGTCAATCACATTGTGATTATTGCCCACGTATAATTCCGTGATAGGTTGTGAATTTATGATCACCTCGTTGACGTTATCGTCCTCGTCCTCTATCACTTCGTCGTCAGATTTCCAATCAACAATCTCCTCAGGAATGAATTCCCCTTCCTCCAACTCTTCTGTTTCATCTTCAAAATCAAATTCCATTAACTCTTCCTCAATGTCTTTTAGCGCATCTATCATATCGCTTTGCAAAGCCCTTGAAGAACCAGCCTCTCCTCCTTCACCTTCTGCTTGACTTGGCTCCCCCTGAGATTGAGCATCCTGAGCAGCAGAAAAATCTACTGGCTCATTCTGTCTTTGAGTGCTGGGGTCATTGCCTTGGTCATCTTCATTATCATCATCCCTCGGCCGCTCAACTTGATCACGGCAGGATGTCTCCCCCTGAGCCTGTAAATTTTTCATTAATTGCTCAACCAGGGAGCGCATCGATCTAAGTTCAGCTGCTTGATCAGCGACAAAAGTTTTTAGCTCTAAGTTCTCTTCCTGAACTTTTTCCACAATCTTCTTCAGTTCGGTATTCTCTTTATCAATATTTGCGTTATGCTTTTGAAGTTCACCGATTGCCGTGGTCAGGCCAAAGATTTTGATATGTTGGAAGTCAACTCTATCTTTAAGCTGCAAAAACCTTTGATTGTCGGTGTAAGTGGATGAGGTGGATGGAATGGACTGTATCGGAGTTGGAATGAATGGCGATGGGATGTACGGTTCATCATGAGATGGTGATGGTGGAATGGTGGTTTGAGGGACCTGAGGTTGAGGAATTTGAGGTTGAGGAATTTCAGGTTGTTATGCTGAAGCTGAAGTAGATCCTTGCATAAATCTATGACGCTTGGCCCTTTGCCTCGTCACTAATGGAGCAACCTCTTCTTCTTCAAAATCAGAGTCATCAGACGCTCTTGTTGCTCGCCTCCTTGAAGCTTCTTCCGATACTATTAACCTTGATCCATAAGTTCCCATTTGAACAGGAGGTTCTGTAGATACGGACTCTGGAGCTTCAACCTCTATCTCCTCCATTTCTTCTGACTCAGTTGCAGACGATGACTCATCATTACTAGTCTGCTCCGGTTCATATTCGTCAACATCCCTAAGAACATTTTCTTCTCCCTCTAGAGGCTCTAACAATTCTCCAACTAACGCTGCAGAGATTTCTTCATTGGCATGAGGACCAGCTTCCCAAATTTCATGTAATGTCTGACACAACTGATCAGATTCAATTGGGACATTCGAAGGCCCAGCTTCTTGTGCCTCTTGCTGTTGACTTGTAGAAGGCCTAGATGCCTGAGTTTGACTCGCGGTAGGTCTTTGTCGTCTCCTTTGTGGCTGTGCACGCGGTTGTTGTCGTTGTGGTTGTTGTGGCTGTCTGACTTGAACTTCCACTTCGCCTGCCCAGTTGGCATTATCCGGTGCTTCAAAGTTCCTATCAATTACTGCCCCAAATAACGGTCGTTCGACTGGAACTGCCAACCTTCCTCTATGCGAGGAGCAATCAGCAAAAATCCTTTTGTCCATCACCGCGACACTCTGAATCTCATTTTGCTACGGCAAATTCGGCAAGAAGTGCCTGATGAGCATCATTCTGAAACGAGGATATAGCAGAAATTGTTGCTGCTCTGGAGCCGAGATTTGATGAACGAATTCCGAGAAAAACATTTGAGAAAAGCTGAAGGGCCGATTATAAACTAAAGCGATCATCCCGGATTGGATCTTCGAGACAATATAGTCAAAACCGGCTTTCTTGGCTGCAAAACAAACCATAAACACATGAGCCAAAAATCTCCATTGACCAATAAGCTCGCTCTTCATGTAAGATGTCTTCGTAACATCTAAACTATATCCCATTCTCAGAAACGTTGCTTGCCTAATACTTAAGGGAAAGTCAATAGGCCCATTCTCTTCTTCTTGAGAACCCAGCTGCAGAACCTGATGCAGCATATCAGCAGAAAAGACTAGCGGCTGTCCAGCTATTCTAGTCCTTAGAACTGTCGGGGTAACAGTGCAATCAACTTGCAGATGCTCGTAAAACTGGCGTACATATGGAATAATAATCTGAATGTTATGAGACAAAGCAAATGCAATCCTAGATTCTACTAGAAAATCCATCATCTGACGAAAACCCTGCGCCTCAGGGATATGATGGTCGGGGGGAATGACCATATTATGCTTCGGCACGAATACTCGAACAGCCATATCTGCACAATAGATAAACAATTTGAATTATTAAAAATCAATAAACTTGTTTAAATTCAAATTTGTTTTACTTTGAACTTGTTTAAGTACAAAATCCAACACAAATGAATTTCTACAAGTTTAATTAAATTTAAATTGAATAATTCAAATAAAATGACAGATTCGAATAAACAGATTCGAATAAAACCCCTTTTCGAATTTGACTGCACACTCGAATCTAGTGACCTTCTCGAGTTTACTGACAAACTCGAGAATCGTCTGGAACAGATTCGAACTCGTCGGCCAACAACATCACCAAACACTATGATTTTAACCATTTTGAACTTAGAAAATCACATACATTAGTCAAACTAGGTTCTAATCACAGATATTTGTCTTTAATTTGACTTTTTAACAGTTCAAACTTTGTAACTTTGAAAAACACGGTTTCGACCATCAAACCTTCAACACTTGGTGATTTTGACTTAAATGGTGTATTAAACAACATGAATCTTGTACAACCAAGTTGATTATACCTAGATGTATCAGTAGAATCGAACACCCAAGTAAGAAACTCGACAAATTGTCGTTTTTGTGGAAAACGGTAGACTCGAGGAAATAGATTCGAAATCGCAGATAGATTCGAGAGTATAGATTCGAAAACAGATGTATTAATGACGTTACTGTTAACCTATTTATACTACCTAACTTCGAATCTACGACCAAAGTCGAATCTACTGACAGATTCGAGACTACCCAGTTTCGAGTTTAAACTAAACTCGAATTACCCAAAACACTTGGAAAATTTCAAAAATTTTTGAAATAAATTCAAGTTTTCCAACTTTTTCAACCTTATTGTGTAACGGAATAAACTATGCCAAATCTTTTACCCTAAGCACAAGATTTTTCACGCAGTGTTTATTTTATCCAACTATGAATGCACCCTCAGTAATTTTTGACCTTTTTCCTAAAAAGAAATAAAAATAAAATAAAATAAAATAAACTAAGGTAAAATAAAATAAAATAAGAAATAAGTAAAAATAAAATTTTTTTATAGTTTGACCAAAAATTTAACTTAGACTTAAACTATATTTATTAAAATTTACAACCTATGCTAAACACTTATCAAAATATTTTCGATGAGTATAGTCAAAGAAAGGTTCAATCAGATAGCGGTGTCAGATACTCACTTTCAGTACTTAAACTTTCACATTTTGGAATTTTTGATTCCTTTGATTGTTTGTCGTGAAATACCTATTTAGCCGATTGTTGGTATTTTACCCCTTTAAACATGCTACATTTCGGAATATCCCTTGGCATTTTTATTTATCATGAAATTATCTTACCTGACTCAGACATAGACATACTTTTATGATCAAGGCATATAGACAAAGATTCTAACTTGTTGGTATTTGCAAACTTTCTTTAAAAGACAAACATCGGACACAGGTCTGTATTTTCATACAACAAAGTGTCTTAGTTTGACTTAAGGTTTATTATTAAAGCTAGCAAGACAGCGGTGACAGGTCTGTACCGACGTACAACAAAGCGACTTATCTTGCTAACCCGAATCTAAACAGAGGCAACAGTTCTGTACGTACGTACAACAGAGTTACATGTTTTTGACTCTCAATTCCTTATGATTTTTCTATGCTTTCCATTTTAAGATGTATTTGATGTTGCTATACATCCCCAGAAAGTTTGCATACCTCATTTAGACTCAAAATTTGTATGTCTTGTACATAAAAATTAAGACCGACTGGTCATACATCTAAGTTAGGGACACGTTTGACTTTTTCTTGAATATTTTATTTGCCTTGAGACTCCCTATATGTATTATGCCTACCAACACATCAAACTAAAATAAAGTATAACACTTAGAATTTTAGGTGCATTATGTGTGATAGCCTAAACACTTAGAGTTTGTAATGACTGTGCTAATTTTCGTCACTTTGAACCTATGCTTCTAAGACTTAACTCCTTTTTCTGATATTCTCTTTTTTTGTATTTTTATGATTTTCTCTCTTTTTTCTTTTGTTTTTCATAAGAAATAGCAATAAAATAAGATAACCTACTAACTTACTAAAAGTAGAAACTTACTAAAAATAGAAACTATCCTAAATTAGCAGACTTACTATAAAAAGAAAGAAATACTACAGCTATAAAAAGGAAATAAGCTACTACTAAGGTCAAATTACTCTGGGTTGTGCATTCCATTTAGTTGAATTAAATATTCAAACCGTGACTTATCAAATGCTTTGGTAAATAAATCTGCATTATTATCGTCCGTTGCCACTTTTACCAATTTGATTAAGTTCTTTTCTGCACAATCACGAATAAAATGATGCCTTATGTCTATGTGCTTTGTTTTATTGTGTTTAACTGGATTGTTAGTTATAGCAATTGTAGATTGATTGTCTATCCTAATTGGAGTTTGAGTGTAAGCCAAACCGTAATCCCGCAATTGTTGTTGTATCCACAGAACCTGTGAGCAGCAACTACCAGCAGCAACATACTCGGCCTCGCACGTTGACACGGCTACCGACGTCTGTTTCTTGCATTGCCAGGATACCAGTCTCCCTCCTAGGAATTGACAACCTCCAGTTGTTGACTTGCGCGTCAAGCTGCATCCTCCGTAGTCTGAATCCGTGAACGCCTCCAATTCCAGATCACCCTCCGCGTGATACCAAAGTCCCAGCTTCGGTTTCGACTTGAGGTATCGTAGAATCCGCTTCACAGCTTTCATGTGCATCTCTTTCGGATTAGCTTGAAACCTAGCACAAATACAAACAGCAAACATTATATAAGGTCTTGAAGCAGTTAAATACATGAGTGACCCAATCATGGCCCGATATAATGTCGGATCCACATCGGTATCACTTTCTGTACCCGGTCCGAGATTGTGATTCACTTGAATCGGCGTGCTGAAATGGGCAGTCACTTTTGTTCCTTCCATCCCGAAGCGTTCCAATATGTCATAGACATACTTCGTCTGATGGATAAACATCCCTTCCTTCTTCTGGTCAACTTGTAACCCCAAAAAGAAATTTAACTCTCCCATAGCACTCATCTCGAATTTCGACTTCATCACCTTCTCGAAATCTTTGCACATCTGTTCGTCTGATGAACCAAAAATGATATCATCGACGTACACTTGTACAAAGATGAAGTGTTCTCCCTTTCTCTTAACGAACAGCGTACTATCTATCCTACCCCTTTCAAACCCGTTTTCTAATAAATGGTTGGATAGAGTCTCATACCACGCCCTTGGTGCCTGATGCAATCCATATAGAGCCTTATCTAAACGATATACTCTATCAGGATATTTAGGATCTGTAAATCCGGGCGGCTGTTCTACGTACACCAGATCCTTCACTTTTCCATATAGGAAGGCACTCTTAACATCTAGTTGATATACCTTAAAGCCCTTGAAGGAAGAAAAAGCCAGAAACAACCTAATGGCTTCTAGCCTAGCTACTGGCGCAAACACCTCATTGTAATCGATTCCCTCCTCTTGGTTGAAACCCTTTACAACTAGCCTAGCCTTGTTGTGAGTGACTATACCCCGATCGTCTCTTTTGCACTTAAAAACCCATTTGGTTCCTATGGCAGCTTTCCCTCGAGGTAATGGAACTAACTCCCACACTTGTAGTTTCCTAAACTGCGAAAGTTCTTCCTGCATCGCTTCAACCCAGGAGTTATCCTTAAGTGCCATTTGCACATTCTTAGGCTCTACTTGCGATATGAAACAAGAATAGAGACAGGTATGATATGCCTCGGAGTCGTTTATCATCGACAACAACACAGTGTTGTTATTCACACTACTCCTAGTCTTCACACCCTCGTTAGGATTTCCTATGATGCTTTCTATAGGATGGTTCTTGTTAATCCTAGAGGTCTCTATCTCGTCAACTCTCAGATTACCTCCTAAGTTAGATCCTATTTCACCTAATGGGGGAACTTCCTCAGATTCTACATTTTCCTCCTCGTGGACATTTTCCTCAGAGTTGGCGAACTTGTTGACTGAGTCTGATTCTCAGTTGTAGGTGCTTCTGGATCAGCAACTTCTGGAGATCCATCTTCAGTTGCAGTAGGCTCGGATGCGGATTGAAATGTAGTCCTCGGAAAGGTATGACCATCGTCATTCAGATGCAACGTCGCCATGTCCTTTTCGATTGTACCTGCATTTTCATCCAAAGGAATGTTAAATAACTCAAATAATTTATCATAGTCAAATATCCATTCCGGACCTGTTTGGGGTTCATGTGTATAACTTGTGACTTCAATGTTATACACAATTTCCACTGTACCATTTGTTTTATTAAAAACCCGTTTGTTTGGTGAGTTCGGCACATAACCTAGGAAGTATCCTTCGTCAGCCTTTTCACCAAACTTAGGTTGATGTTTCGTTCGCAAAAGAGTGCATGGTACCCCAAATGGTTCGAAGCCAGTTAAATTAGGTGGTCGTTTATTCAAAATTTCATAACAGGTTTTGTTCAAAGATTTGACAGTTAGGACTCGGTTTAAAATATGACATGCGGTATTCACTGCCTCCCCCCAAAACATGGTAGGAAGCTTTGAATCCGAAAGCATAGTCCTAGCTGCCTCAATCAGTGTCCTGTTTTTACGTTCGGCCACCCCATTTTGTTGAGGCTCATATGGTGCACTAAATTGATGCACTATGCCCTTTGAGAGGCAATATACACCAATTACAGTGTTTTTGAACTCAGTTCCATTATCACTACGTATCCTTTTAACCCGTGTTCCATAGGAATTCTCCACTTGGTCTAAGAACCCGATGAGCATGGAAGCCGTCTCGTCCTTTGTACCTAGAAAGAAAACCCAAGAAAATCATGAGTAATCGTCAGTGATAACCAAACAATACCAACTACCTCCTGTACTCCTTTTGTTGATTGGTCCGAAAAGGTCCATGTGCAACAAATCGAATGTTGAGATTATGGAGTTCTGCGTCTTGGACTTGTGTGTCTTCTTATGTTGTTTGTCCTTCTTGCATGGTAGACACTTGTCCTCGAACTGAAAACTTTTCATAGGCACACCTTGCACCAACCCATTTTTCGTTATGTAGTTCATCTTTCTTAGGTGAAAGTGAGCCATGCGTCTGTGCCACAATACTGATTCCGTGTCCGAAGCTTTGGATAACAAACAGATCGGCCCCATCGAAGTCTCCGGCTTGTTCATATCAAGCATGTACAAGTCATTCGTCCTTGGTGCCCGCATCAATACCCATTCTTCAGGAATCTTGAATCCCGGTTTTAGCACTAGCGCTTTAGTGTCTGTGAACAACACTGAATTCTTCTTGTCACAGATTTGAGATACACTAATGAGATTGTGAACCAGTTTATCAACATGATAAACTTGATCCAACTTGATTGTCCCATTAGTGACCACTCCGGTACCCGTGATGTTTCCACCTTTATTTCCCGCGAATGATACAAATCCCCGATTCCCACCCTTGAAGTCTGTAAGGAGACTTCTTTCCCCTGTCATGTGCCTGGAGCATCCACTGTCGACGAACCATTTGTTGTTTGGACCTGTGGTAATCTCCTGCACATGAAAGAAAATAGGTTAGTTATCACGGGGAACCCAAGCCATAACTGACTTGGTTATACCATTCTCGTCCACATACTTAAACTCTTTCAAATACCCATCTCGCCTTTCAGGTGACTTGGGTCGTTGAACAAGAGTTTGTTGTGGTGCCGAGTGATGTAAATTCACTCTTTGCCTTTGAGTAGGCATTTGTTGTGGAGCTCTAGAATAATTTCGATTATATTGCATTTCAGATTGTGATCCCTGAGCTCTTACCGGTGTGTGATGCCTAATAGGAGTGTGTGACCTAACCGGAGTGTATGCTCTGCTAGGTGTTGTGCTCCTATATTGTTGTTGAGGTCCAGACCTAGATTGATTTATGACTCTATTCGGTGAATTTGTCCTAACGACTTCATTTGGTCCAACCTTTACCGGTGTTTGTTTCACAACTTGTTTTGGTGCAGCCTGCACAGTTTTATCGGTACTCTGAGAACTACTAGTGCTCGCCACACTTGTTGAGGGCTTAACAGGTGTTGGCTTCACTGTCTTAGGTGTAACTTCGGTTTTCCTAAGCGGACAGTTAGAAGCCACATGCCCTTTTCCATGACATCTGAAGCAGGACATCTTATCTATGGACTTCTTGTGTGTGCCCTTAGACTTAGGTGTCTCACTAGTGTGTTGGTCCTTTTGTACATCTATTGCGACTGGCTCATCGTCCTGTTCATTAAAATCAATTTTATGTTTTCCTGCAGGTGTTTCACTGGAGGAAGACACAAATTTTGACTTTCTTAACCTTGACGGTTGTATCAGTCGCCTTAGGTGTATTTTCTACTACAGGCTCAGATCTAGGTGCAGGTATGTCCTCTAAGTCTACTGATTTGTCAGTTTTCTCCTGAGGTTGAGGCACATAGTTTGCATTAAAAGGTGGAGGAATTTCATGAAATCCTAGACCTACAGGCTTTTTAGATTGACGTTGAGCATCTAAAACTTTCCCGAGGTTCAGGCTTGAATTCCTAAACTTCTCTAGCTTACTATTGGCCTCTGCTACCTTTACCTTTGTTTCAGCTAGCTCTATGTCTTTGTCTTTAAGATTTTTTGTCAAGGCCTCTACATGCTCATACATAAGCTCTAACCTAACACACTGCTCACTCAGTTTGTCTTTCAGAACTATTACATCTTGAGCATCAGCCTTAAGTTTTTCCTTAAGATCTTGCTTAATGTCGTTTAGGCTAGCATTATCAACCTTTAAAGACTCATTTTGAGCAGTTATGGTTTTATGTGATTCTAAGACTAGATTTAACCTATCATTAGAAGTAACACATAACAAGCATAATTCATGAAAAAGAGAGTAAGTCAGACTAACCTTTGTGTGGTCGGATTCCACATTGGCCATTTGAGCGGGAAACTCCAGAAGCGTCTGATCATTCGTCTTCTCCACCCACATCGGACTGCTGTCCCTTGTGGTCTGCTCTTCTCCTTCACATCCATTCTCCGTGACTTCAGCCATAAAAGCCCGAGCATTTGATTCCGGATGTGAGGTCCAGTCGTAGGTACCATCCAGCTGTCTGTCTGATGTGACATTTGATAGAAGACCAGCTAGATTGGTTTGACCGGCAGATGAACTCGGAAGGTATCGTTGTTGAGATTGAGTCTGAAACTGTCCATGATGCTGATTCTGCCCTTGGTACGCATCTACCTTCGGTCTCTGACATTCTCTGGCGAAGTGTCCCAGACCTTGACAATTGTAGCACTTGACCTTGGACTTATCAAATCCAATCCCCTTATTGTTCATTGTCAGATTCCTCCCAGTTCGTTTGATGAATCTTTTAACCCGTTGGGTTACCATGGCCAGTTGCCATTTAAGGTCCATATCCTCAAGATCGTCAGGGTCGACCTGATCATAGTCTTCATCCCAGAGAGCAGGATCGTTTATCTTCCCCTGAACGCAGTTCCCGTATGCAGCCACAAATGAAGCAAGTAGGTTCAAATGTTCTTCGGCTGATTTTGCGCTCATGGGCATCTTAGAGTAGCCCTGAGATGTTGATGCCTGTTGTACTTGAGGCTGCGGTTCTTCCGATCTTCCTAATCCTAAGAACGCTCTATTCAGTGTGTCATCAGTCTCTGCTGGTGACGACGTTTCTCCAGTGAAAAACGCTGTAGCAGTTTTCAGATCAGCTGTGGCTGAAGGTTTTGTTGATTTTCCAAAATACATCGCTGGATTCTGGACTTGTTCGTAATCCGTTTCGGCCTTCAGTAGCTCGAAATGATAAGCTCGCAACGTTCCCACTATATCCTCCAAAGATTGGGTATAATACTTGTCTTCATTAAGCTTGATCATTGCCACATACATTGCCCATTTGGCTGGTAAGGCATCAAGAAGCTTATTGTTCTTCTCAGTGTCATTATACTCAATCCCGTGACTTTCAAGCTCCGTCAACAGATGATAAAAGCGGGTGATGGTATCATCCAGCTGTTCATCCTTTAACGCCTTGAAAATTGCAAACTGTTGTTTCAACAGCTCCATACGCTTTCTTCGAACTCTTGGATTACCCTCACATCTCTTTTCCAGTGACTCCCAAAGTTCCTTAGATGTCTTCTGAGTCCGGAATGTGTGTAGTATATCCTGAGGCAACGCCATTCGAATTATCGAGAAAGCTCTGTTTTCGGCTTCATAAAGTTTCTTATCATCTTCCTTCATCATCTGATATGATAAGACTCTCTGACGGCCTTCAACTTCAGAAATTGGTGGAATGTATCCTTCGTCAATACACACCCACATGCGCATGTCATTGAAGCGCACAAAATCGGCAAACCGATCTTTCCACCAATAATAACCCTCGAGTTTCATCAGCTTAGGTGGAGTGTTTGCCTTCCCGACCTCGTGGTCCATTTCCAGAAATTTTTGAAGATTTGACATCTTTTAGAAAGTAATTGAATTGTAACTTCATTAATTTAATTCGAAACAAATTTGAGTTAATTCTTTCGAATCTAGGTTGATTCGAATATAATTAAATTTCAATTTATTTGGGATTAAATTCGATTAAGTTTTGTAAGTCAATTAAATTCGAAAATAATGACATATTCGAAAGTCCCTAAACTCGATGGTCAAGGCAAACTCGAACAATCAGCAGATTCGAAGCCCTATTCGACTCTAGACCAAATTCGAAACAAACTCGAATGTCAGCAGACTCGAGAACCTATTCGAAACTAGCACAGACTCGAATTAAACTCGAAACACACTTTATCAAACTCGAGAGGAGTGGATTTTGGTTAGACTCGAGACTAAGAATAACCCTAATTACTCCTAATAGATTCGAGCGCCGCAAACTCGAAAAACGGCTAACACTTCGATTTATTTACGTTTTGCAGATTAAATCAATCTTTTTACAACGAAAAATATTGATTTCGATCAAAAACGTGAAAAACACGAAGTATTTCCCGGATGACAATTTTCTAAGCTCGAAGAACACGAAAAACACAAAGATGAGAGAAAAACCGTCCAAAAGCGTCAAGAAACCTAGAATGTATCTAGATGAACACGAGGAACATCAAGAACACCCCGTTGGCTCTGATACCACTTGTAAGGTCTACACACTACAGATCTATCTAGACGCGGAACCGTCAACGAGTGCGGAATCCTCGTTAACGGGTAGACGGTAACAACACTCACCAGAAACACGGAGACTATCAACGAGCTGCACGAACTACACAAGAACGCACCTACCAGAAGATTCTCTCCGAAACGACACTAGCACTGATGATAAACTCGAAATCGCTTAATGCTTAATCACTCTCGAATTCTGCAAAAAGTCTGATAATATTTCGAGTCTATCCTTAATTATAGAGGCTAATTCGAGTCTGTCATGGGCCAAACTCGAATCCGGTCCAAGGCCCATTCGAGTTTGTCCTCACTGACACCCTCGAATCTGACTGAGTGAGCATATTCGAATCTGTCTAACTGACCCATTCGAATCTGACCTAGATTCGAATCTTGGTCCTTAGACATTTCGAATCTACATTTTAACATAATTAACTAAGTATTGAAACTTATGTTACCTTATGATTGATTTTATCTTTGATCTTTATGTTTGAACTTCTTGTAATACGATACATCAAGTTCAAACATACAATCAATAACTGTCAAACATATATAAACATATATATCAAACACTCGTTAATTCTCAATACTTTGAATATTACTTAAACCAAAATGTTAGATTGCTTAGACTGCTATCGTCACACAGGGTGTACCAACAGACTCCCCCTTGACGATAGCTTCTAACTATTTACATCAAGTTTAAGTACTAGATCTATATATACTACTGCCTGCGTATAAACCAGCATCTATACAAACTTTTACTACCTTCTGGAACTTCCTGCCTTCAGATCTCCATCCTTCAAAAAAGAAGACAGGTTGATCATGTAGCTTCTTCGGTCGTCCTTCGATAGATTTATTAAGTGCAGTGGATCATACACTCTCAAAATCACTTTGTCCTGTGTATCTTCCATGACTGCTTCAGCTGTATTATTATCGACGTACCACCATTTCATGTTGCTCAAAATATTCTGTGGCATCGATTTCATAGGCACCCTTTTCAAGCATTTGACGGGTTTATAAACCATTCTGGCCCAAGGCCTTCCCGTATGAGGATCTATCCTTGATCCATCCTCTACTCTTTTGCCTGATCTCGGCTTAAGTCTTTCAAACTTTCCAGAACGACCCTCTTTTCTTGTTATCTTTGCCACAACTTCAGCATACGTGTCCTCGCCGATATTGATCAGTTCTTTCCATGCTAACTTCTTTACTTCAATCTTGGGCAGTGTATTGAATGCTTTCAGTGTTCGCCTCAAGTATTGAAGACCATCTCTCCTTTTCAAAATAAACAGCTGCAGTTCTCGGTCAAAGAACCAGCTTATAATTCCTCCTGAGAAATTTCCAGCACCCGGAATTCTCATCGTCTTTTTCATCTTCAGCTGTTCTTTCTTTTCTTCCTTTTTGAACCAAAGCTTTATCAACTCAGCTCTAGATGGCTCTTTCTCTGCTTCTTCAAGTTCTGAGTCTTCGACTGAGGCTATCTTGATGTCATCTATGTCAATCACATTGTGATTATTGCCCACGTATAATTCCGTGATAGGTTGTGAATTTATGATCACCTCGTTGACGTTATCGTCCTCGTCCTCTATCACTTCGTCGTCAGATTTCCAATCAACAATCTCCTCAGGAATGAATTCCCCTTCCTCCAACTCTTCTGTTTCATCTTCAAAATCAAATTCCATTAACTCTTCCTCAATGTCTTTTAGCGCATCTATCATATCGCTTTGCAAAGCCCTTGAAGAACCAGCCTCTCCTCCTTCACCTTCTGCTTGACTTGGCTCCCCCTGAGATTGAGCATCCTGAGCAGCAGAAAAATCTACTGGCTCATTCTGTCTTTGAGTGCTGGGGTCATTGCCTTGGTCATCTTCATTATCATCATCCCTCGGCCGCTCAACTTGATCACGGCAGGATGTCTCCCCCTGAGCCTGTAAATTTTTCATTAATTGCTCAACCAGGGAGCGCATCGATCTAAGTTCAGCTGCTTGATATAAGAAAAAGGTCTGTCACCCTTTTTCAAATATCCTTTTGTCTTCATGTTGCAGAACAGCGTGGGCAGGTTGAGCAGTTCTGTTTTCCAGTTTGTCTTCGACTTTGTAAACTGATCTTGTAGCCAAAAACAATACATGATGACTTGGAAACGAATTCCATAAAGTGTTTAGCCTGTTCACAAAGAACAGGTTCTGTTCACAAAAAACAGAACACTTGAAAAATGCCCAAGCTGCTCACCAGTGTAGAGCAGCGTAGACAGTTTATGTCCAGCCTGTTCAGCAGACAGAGCAGCTTGGACAAACTGTCTTAGTTGCAACACATGCAACATATAGAACAGCTTTAGACTGATATTGCAAATCATTTTCAGGCTTTAATAAGGCATATAACAGGCCTTAATTTCAACCTTCAAATGCATCAACAGGTTTGATTATAAATCTCCCCCTCAGATGTAGAACAGGTTTGACTGAGGCCTTTTTGTGCCTAACAATCTCCCCCTATTTGCAATAACCAGTCTAAGCTGGTCTTATCAAAAATCATTATATATTTTTACAGTACATTTTGCTGAATTGAAATTACAACATTACAGTAAAGTAAAAGATCAGTTTATATATACACTGATTCTTGATTACATACAACAACACATGTTTTTACAAGAGTACAACTAATGTACTAAAGTATTTTACAACTAATGTAAAAGAAAAGATTACAACTTATGTAATAATGTACAACTAATGTACATGATGTTTGGACTGTTTGAGTTGGGAGCAAATAATGGCAAGCCTGTCCAACTGATGGACAGCTCCCATTCTTCACCTACCCAGATGGCAGGTGGACTTTACTCTATTGGAGGGGGATCCTGGAACATCTTTTCCAGTTCTTCTCTTGTATCCTCAAGTTCCTCAACTTCACTTCTGATGACCATGAACTTTGGATCATTGAGCTCTCCTCTTTCATAGAAGCCTCTGAGCTGATCCCAGATGGCTGCTCTCCATTTGCTAGACTGCCTAAATGAAACTGCAAGTCTGAAGGCGGCAAGTTGTCTCAGATCAACTTTGTACAGCTCTAAGGCTCTTTGGAAGCACTTCTTCTGAGTTATGGGATCTACAAAAAATGCCCCCAGCTCAGGTTCTTCAATAATTTTGCCATCCTCAAACTCTATTCCACTTGGCAGGCTATGATCAACTCCTTTCATTTCAATGGCATAGTCGCCCTGTTCGATCAGTGTAAGGAGTAGCTCCATCTCTGTGTCCTTCTTTGTTCTCCTGGCCTTTATTTTTGGATGTGTCACAAAGACACCTTCACTAACTTCCTTAGATATCAGGCCAAGATCCTTTACTCTTTCCATCAACTTCTTGACATATGCCCTAATTTCTTTAGCAGTTTCAGACTTTGATTCACTCAGGGCAACTGCCAGCTCAATCCACTCCCTGTATCCCATCTGTGCTACATCAGTGTGGTCATAAGTTTCCAATTCTGGGCCTGTTGCACCCATCCTTGTTATTTTGAGCTTCCACTGACTGCCTTTCCTTGATACAGGGACAGCTTTGACAATTGCTTCCTTGGCTAGCCTTCTTTCAGCAACATCATGAAACTTTTTCCTAGCCAAGTTGTCAAAGTGGTATTGAGCTCTTGCATGAGGTACTGTTGATTTGGTCACAGAGACCTAAGTACCTTTCTCTACTTCCTTCTCTTTCTCGCCTGCTGATTGTCTAGCAGCTTCCATTATATTCTTTTGCACCTCCAAGGTAGACATTTTAATTTTCTTTACTTCTTGGAGAGCAAAAGATTTAGCAGCTTTGGCAGATTCCTCTTCTTTTCTCATAACCTCCAGGGCTTGAAGCTGTTCTTCTCTAAACTCAAAATATTTGTGCATAGGAAGACCCATCTATTTGGCCCTGGCCTTGTGGAATCTGATTTCAGTTTCTTTCTGTTGCATGGAATCATCAGCTGCCTTTTCTTTTCCTTTAGCTGCTGCTGTAGTGACAGCAGCCTCAGGAATTTCCTCTTCTTCTTCTTCTTCTTCAGTTAGAATTAAGTGCCTTCTTTTACTGCTAGGCCTGTCCTCAGGAATGACTTCCTCCCCCTTAGACTGAGCAGGGTTTGGAGAGACAGCCTGAGTAGGCAGAGCAGCTTGAGAGGCACCTTCTGCTGTACCTGTAAAAACATCTGCTGGCTGATCAGTGTGAGTTGCAGACACTGGTATCTCCTTAGGAGAAGAAGTTTTCACCCCCGTAGACTTAGTCTTCGAGGCAGATGACTTCTCCCCCTTTGAAGGAGATGAAGCAGCGACTTCAACACCTGGTCTGCCTGAAGACACAAAGTCAGCAGGCTTGGCAGCAGGTTTAGTAGAAGGTTTAGGACCAACAAGGCTAGTCACTAAGAAAGCCAAGTTATCCTTCACCTCTATAAGCTGGGAAAGACAGGTCTGAAGAGAAGAGGAGTGGGAATCAGCAAGGGTTGTAAGCTTAACAATATTTTCCCTGTCAGACGCTGTGAACAGCAGAGTTTGCAGCTGTGCAAGATGAAGTTCTAGAGAATCTTGCACATCAGCAAGATCTGATGACACAGAGTTGGAAAGGGAGCCAATTAGAGTTTGTAGGCTAGCCAGAGTGGCTGGAAGAGTAGAGTTGCAAGAAGTAAGAAGTGATGACAGCTGTTGGGAAATAGCTGTCATTGAGGACATAGAGTCCTGCTGAATGGAAAGAATAGAGGAGAGGGAGGTGGACACAGTTTGCAGCTGAGTAGTGAGTGCTAACAGCTGTGGAGAGTGATCAGGCTGTGGAGTGGTAGGGAAAGAGGCTTTGAACGAATCAAAGAACCCCTGAAGCTGTGCAGACACAGAGTCTGATATGATGGAGGGGAGAGAAGACATAGAGGATTCTATAGAACTAACTTTGTTGGTCAGCAATGAAAGCTGATCCTTCAAAGGCAGGTCTTTAGGAGATGGAGGGGTATGGGTAGATTGTTTTGAGTGGGTAGATGGAGAAGATGATGATGAGGCTGGTGTTTGAGGATGAGATGGAGATGGAAGAGAAACTTTTGAAAGAAGCTCCATAGCCTGGGCAAAAGTTAGATGGCCCAGGGTGGAGGGGTCAAGGGGTCCTTCAGCAGCGGCTGTAGCTGCATCACCAGGAGAAGGGGTTGGTGTTGAGGGCCTTTCAGATGCTGCTTGTGCTGCAACATCCTCATGAAGGCCAGTGGTGGTTCCCTCTGCAGTGCCTTGGTTTAAAGGCACCTCATCATTGGGAGATGGGATATGCATTTCAACATCAGCAGTGGTGAAACCTGCTGATGGAATTTGCATGGAGGGAGCAGCCTCACCAGAGGGATGGTGTGATCCCTGAGGTTCATCAGCTTGGGTTGATGGTCCCTCAGCAGCTGTTTGGTGTAGAACAGCTGTATCATGGGGAGCAGAAGATTGAGGCTGAGCTGCTGATTGGTCTATACCAGCAGCGTGGGCACCTCGTGCAGACTCAGGGTGTGAGGAGATATGAGTGGGGGACAGTGTGGACACAGTATGGAGTGGAGAGGACTCCTGTCTTTCAAT
>JAANYP010000953.1:109804-153944 GCA_020465985.1 Centrapalus pauciflorus
TCTCTTGTCTTCATCAGGACCATTGAGCTTTAGCTTTCTCAAAGGCCTGATTTCAGGAGCAGCTCCTTCAACCGCTAGAGTTATGGTAGTAACAGAGGTTGGCACATAGGGACCCTCCATCACTATCTCTGGCAGTTGTACATCCAGATTCTCTAAATAGAGCATCATTCTGCACTTTCAACCAGAGAAGTTTTGATGATTAAATTTTGGAGGTTTGCCCATAGAGCCATTGTCATAGTAAGAATAATTTGCAGCACTGTTGTCCATGGAAACTTGGGAGAATGAGAGATCTAGAATGACACACACTCTAAACTGCTCTGATACCAGTTGTAGGTCCCGAGAGGTTCCCAAAGGTATATAGCTTTAAGTCTTGAGAGGGGTGGGTGAATACCAGCTATTTTAAAAAACATACACCACTATTTTCTCAATGTTTGTATGTGATTATCAAACAATTTTGTAATTTAACAAAAACAAGCTCTGAATGCGGAAATAGTTAAGGCTGAGGATGACAGATACACAGTATGTTCACTAGTCTAAGACAAACTCAAACTAGTATACAATGAATACACTCACTAAGAAGCACTCACTGTGTTTACAAGACTTAAGGGAACAGCTTATGTAAAACAGCTTAGACACACAGATACTGATTTACACAGAAGGCTTGCATGCATGAAAATCACACTTGCACGTTCACTCTTGGTTTCAGCACTTAGCTTTTTTCACCCATCTTTCTGTCCTTAGAAGCTTCCTTTTATACCCACTCAGAGGATCTAAGAGAAACATCTTCATTGGACGGAATGAAAAAGGAGAAGTCTTGTTGAAAAGACAACATAACCTTTTCTGCACTTTTCTGAAAAGCAGACTTGTCTTCACATGTGCAAAACTTTTGTCTTTTTACTTTGTCTACTGTTGCATTGCCTTTAACTAATTTAGGAATGTCAACTTTGCGTCTTTCTTCCTTGTAAAGGCCTATTTTGATATAAGAAAAAGGTCTGTCACCCTTTTTCAAATAACCTTTTGTCTTCATGTTACAGAACAACTTGGGCAGGCTGAGCAGTTCTGTTTTCCACTTTGTCTTCGACTTTGTAAACTGATCTTGTAGTAAAAAACAATACATGATGACTTGGAAACATATTCCATAAAGTGTTTAGCCTGTTCACAAAGAACAAGTTCTGTTCACAAAGAACAGAACACTTTAAAATTGCCCAAGCTGCTCACCAGTGTAGAGCAGCGTAGACAGTTTATGTCCAGCCTGTTCAGCAGACAGAGCAGCTTGGACAAACTGTCTTAGTTGCAACACATGCAACATATAGAACAGCTTTAGACTGATATTGCAAATCATTTTCAGGTTTCAATAAGGCATATAACAGGCCTTAAATTCAACCTTCAAATGCATTAGCAGGTTTGATTATAAATCTCCCCCTCAGATATAGAACAGGTTTGACTGAGGCCTTTTTGTGCCTAACAAAGCTCCATGCACTTTTCTGAAGTTACTTAGAGTTTTGGAGCCGAATAGACCGAATCTAGCGAATTATGCAAGTTTTCTTTAGAATAAGGCTCAAAGTGCAGAAAAGGTCAGAAGCGAGTTTCCGGTTGTTGACCTGATAAAGATAGAAAAGGATAGGTTTGTTAATATTTTATCCTACTTTCACGGTTACAAGATCTGATGGAAATACGTACAAATTTACCGAAGCTGATATGTTTTGGATGAACTTGGTTGACATTGAAGACCTGTTTGATGAACTGTGTAGAAACAAACAGAATGAACACTGCAGATTTGCTCTGAAGACCTTGTTTCATTTCATGCATATTAGGCTTGTTTTCATCATGTCAGTTCAAGATCTTCAAATCGGTGTTGCAAGAGGCATGCGAAAGATAAATGTAACTCCTCCGAATAGGGAAATTAAGTTTGTAGGAGAGGTGGAAGAATATCAAGTAATAATGGTGAAGCGTCCAGCTGTAATGTACAGAGATAAAAATTGAAAGATGAGAGCTATGAGGAGTATTAAGTTAAACAAGTTCTGTGATGGAATCCTCCAGAAGGTATTGAGTGGGCTGAAAGGAAAATTGGTTGTTGATCAAAAGAGGAAAACAAAAAGAGGAGCCCTCAGTGCTTATGATAAGAGACTTATGGTAGAATTCATTTCAAAGATCAAGTGGAGGCTATCCAACAGAAAAAGTGTTAGGAATTTTGAGATAAAAGTTGGGGCTGACAAGATGAAGACTTTGCTTATTTCATCAAAGGGGGAGAATGTTGGAACTTATTATGTTGATGAAATAAAAGTCTAGGGTACAAAATGTAATTAGCTCAAAGTTGTAAATATAATATAAATAGGAACTTTGACTTTGTAATAGTTGCAGATCTGACATTTTGTGAAATCATATTTTGCACAGAAATTGAGAAAGGAATCTAGGGCTTCAGTAACAGTTCATATCCATTTCATCTCTGTAATCGTTTGTTCATAATACAATCATTCGGTTAGTGTTCTTGATCTTGTTCTTTATTATTTGGAATTAATTGTTGATTGATATATTGGATTCACAAAAACTGCATTTTTAAATGGGGAGTTAATTAATGAAGTATATATATCAGCCCAAAGGTTTTACTGATCCTTCGAAGCCTGATCATGTATATATTTTAGACAAATCACTGAATGACATTGAACAAGCACCCCGAGCTTGGTGTGATGCCCTTTCAAATTATCTGTTGAAATGTGGCTTCAACAAAGGTGCAGTGGATACTACCCTATTTATTAAACGTTCGGGCCCCGATATCATAGTTTTGGAAAATGTTTGCATTTTTAATGTCTTAAAAGTTTGAAATGAGCATGGTGGGAGAAATAAATTTTTTATTGGTTTACAAGTAAAACAACTGAGTGATGGCATTTTCATCAATTAGTCAAAGTACATTCAAGACATGTTAAAGAAATTTAACATGGTCAATAGTACACCCATGAAAACTCTCATGGATCCGGATTCTAAATCTTAACTCGATGAGGACATTTCAGGAAACCTGTTGATGTAACTCATTATCGAGGAATAATTGGGTCAACAATATACTTAACTGCTAGTAGACCGGATATTATGTTTGCTACATGTGTCTGTGCTAGATATCAGGCACATCCAAAAGAATCACATTTGGCTGCTGCCAAACGAATATTAAGATATCTGAAGGGAACCACAAACTTAGGTTTGTGGTGTCCCAGGGAATCATCTTTCACATTAACTGCCTTCTCTGATGCTAATCATGCAGGCAATAAAATGGATCGGAAATGCACATCAGGAGCAGTATAATTTCTTGGTAACAAACCCGTCTGCTGTCGTCCAAAAAGCAACACGTACTGTGTGTCTCTATCAACAGCTGAAGCTAAATACGTTGTAGTATTTGTGTTGTTCACAAGTGTTGTGGATGAAGAGCCAACTGAGAGACTACAGATTTACACCTTAAAAGATTCCCATATATTGTGATTCACATAGTACCATAGCAATAGTTTCAAATCCGGTGCAACACTAAAAAACTAAGCACATTGATATCCGGTATCATTTTATAAAAGATCATTTAGAAAATGTAATGTTGAATTATATTTTGTACCCACTGAATATCAACTAGTTGATTTGTTTACCAAAGCCTTAAATGAAAAACTCTTTAACTTTTTGGTATACAAATTGGGTATGTTGAATCGTTAGATTTAAACATTCAGTTGTTACACAATATAATTTTAATTTTAGAATTTTTTTTACTTGATTTAAATTGCTTAATCTCATGTGATTTAAAATTCTTTAATTTTTCTGAGATTTAACAAAATCGGATTATCATGTGTAGGGGGAGCTAAAAATTTATCTAATAATTGTTTAGACAGAAAATTTTTATCTGATATTTGTATATCTGATAAATTTTTTATCTAATAAATTGCAAGGGGAGCATAAATAAATAGTGATATACATCCGAGGGGGAGCATAACTGCAAAATTCAAGGGGGAGCAACAATTTTAGTTCATTTTTTTGAGTTAATTTTTTTTAGTTTTTAAAGTTTTTTTTTATTTTTTGTGGTGTTGAAATTTTTTTTGTTTTTGGTGTTCATTTTTTTTTGTGATGTTCAAATTTTTTTGTTGTTTTGTTTATTGTTAAAATGTTTTAATATGTGGTTTCTTTTTGTTGTAAATGGGCTTAAGGTGAAAAAAAATGGGAGAATGGGTTTAAAAGTCTTAATAGTGGGTCGGGTTTATATTCAAATTTTACTTTTTTCGAACTCGACCATTGTTCATCTTCGTTTCAAACACTCTCTCATACATTTCTTCATCTAGAAGTAATCACAATTTCTGACTTAGATTTCAATTTCATAATCAAATTGGTAAGTCATTTTCTCTTTTTGTTAATGTTTGATAATTTCAGTCTATTTTTTCAAACTTTTATTCAACTGTGTGTTCTTGGTGTTTCGGTATGTATATATGTGGTATTTTGATATAAAATTGAAATTATGGATGTGAAGATAATGTTCAAATAAGTTTGAATATCAGATTTCAAGTCTTAAATCTCACCATACAACATTTAATTTCATTTTGAATTTCAAAAGTTTCGAAGTCTTTGACACACTGTAATTTGGATTTTTGGGAACTCAAATGTTGTTTTTTTTTACAAACTTCAATAAAGGATAAGTGTTTAAAAAGTGATTTCGAGTAGGATAGTGTAAAAAGTTAGGTCTAAACATCCCTAGAAATAATCTTTGATTTTTTCAGTGATGTTTAGGACTTAGAAAAGTTGCATAAGTTCGAACTTGATCAAAGCTTGATTCGAGAAAACTTTAGTTTAGATCGAGTTGGACGATAAATAGTTCGAGAAAGTATTGAATTTTAATCGAGTTGGACACACTTGGGACTTAAAAATTTTTAATATCATCAGACTCGATTGAAACGTGGTCCGAGAGAGTTCATGTTTTATCCGAGTTAGGTCAATACTTTGTTCGACAAAATCCATCTTTCATGCGAGTTGGATAAATCATTGTTCGATAAAGTTTATTCTTTGACCAAGATGGGTCATATATTTGTCGAGAAACTTGTAGTTTCTTTCGACTTTGTTAAAAAGGGGACTTAGAGTTTTTGTAGTAATTTCAACTCGTCAAAAGCTTATTCAAGAAATTTTATATGTTGTTCGAGTTGATCAAAAAGTCATTCGAGGAAAACCTAACTTCTTTTCGAGTTGGTTAATATGTCATTCGAGTTGGTTTCTATGGCACCCGAGAAACTTCATGACTCATTCGAGTTGGTATTAATGGCACCCAAGAAACTTCATGACTCATTCGAGTTTGAAGTTAACATTTTCAAAAATTGTCTAAGTGTGGGAATTTTAATATTTAAGGAAAATTTCACATTTTTTGATAAATTTTTAAAATCTGTGTTTTATTAACATTGGTCTCTTAACGATTGACTTTGCAGTTCTAACAAAAATATTTTATTATTATTGGCTGGAATTCCGATGCTTTAAACAATAAAACACATATTTTCTAATTTCTTGTTAAATGTTTTCTTTTTCTATCTGCAGGATTAAATTTGTTTTTATAGTCATTTCTAACATGTTTGTTATTTTTACAGGAAACAAATGGCATCCCAAGCCACCACCCAAAATTCTAGTTCCTCAGATTCACATTCATCCTCAAACCATACACTGGTCTCTAAACCAGTTAAATCAGCTCTGTTACCCGACCATCACCTTCATCACCAGTACCAGAAACTCAATTGGTCAAATCTAAATATTGCTTATCCCTTCTTGATAATAATCATAGACTTGATCCCAAAGTCATTAAAGTGAGTTATCCTGTTATTGTTGAAATCCTTAATGGTCACCCACTTGGCTATCTGTTGAAGTACAAACCCTCTATTCCTCCAGTGTACCTGAATCAATTTTGGCATAGTGTAAAGTTTATACCTGCTGAAGGAAATCATCACTTTAAAGTAACTATTGATCAATACAACGCTAAGATCACACTGGCTAGACTCCGTCACAATCTATTCTTGCCAAGATGGATTGATACTATCAACTTCCCAGAACTGGCAGACTTCAAAGATTTTGTATCTGATGATGAATTGTATCATGATCTAATCTGCCTAGGCTACTCAAAACCATTGTCAAAAAGCTCAAAGTTTCATCAAAACAGTTTGAATGGAGAGTGGTATACCCTGTTTGAGATCATCAACAGGTGTATGACCTCCAATCATACAGGAATTGACAGAGGAGGCATTCATTGCTTAAAGATATTTCATGGCATTGCCTTTAAAAAACACTATGAGTATGCACAATGCATATGGGAAGATTTGAAGGAAGTTGTGTTGGCCAAAACCACCCAGAGAGCAAGAAAGTTTGTGCCACTTCAAAGGTTCATTCAAAATTTGATCAGAGGGATTCTAAGGGCTAATGAGAATATACCGAAGAGATCTAATGCTAAAGAATGCACGGATTATGTGATGATGAGCCTTTATAGTGTTCAAGATGCAACTAATGTGTGAAGACCTTCCCTTCCGGGGCAGTCCTCACGAGTCTAGGTCCCACATCATGCAATACAATATCAACCATAACTAAGATAGAGTAATTATAATGCGGAATATTAAATTACAGTAAAAGCATATTAGGATTAAGTTTAATACAGTTTTACGGTTTTCAAATTACACTTATAAAGGGCACAAGTCTAATCTAATTCATGTCATCATATATCAAGATAAAACTACCCAGAACACCACATGAATAGCTTCCAATCAGTACCAAAATGGTTTGCTGAGTAGAGGTCTATGAAAACTTCACTTGATTCTTGTATGACCTAAGTACTGGGTCCGGCAGGTGACTTTCCTTTATCTTTTCCTGTAAAAATATTAATGTAGCAACTGTAAGCAATGCTTAGTGAGTAAATAGATTTTCACATTAACATGCCATGTCAAGCGGATCATCAGTCTAGCGTGATATGTCAAGGCTGCCGCTACAGCCACTCATGATTGAGACATAGAAGTCATAGAGTCGGATGATGCTCAAGCCACGCTCACGCTTAAATCGTGGGGATCAGCCACATACTGGGCTAGCTACCAGTAAATCAACATCGCGAAACATCGGAGGGTCATTACCAAGTTCAATAGAACTGGTGAAATAGCCAGGTCTATAACAATATACCAATGAGGCTAATCAAGCTGAATCAAATGTCAAAGTATATGCAATGATGAAGCATACGTAATCAAGTCATGATAGTAATAATCTCAAAGAAATGTCAGAAATGAACTGTAAATGCAATATCATATGAAGTGATAAGTCAAATAGCTATCATGATCCTCTGGGCAACACCCAACCATGGTGTGCACAGGTCACAATCCAAATGATTATATGAATGTCAAATCAATCTAGCATCAACAATATGTCTCAACCGGAATTTCAAGCATGTTAAATCTGAATATCTATAACTCACAGATCTGGGGTCTTTATCAAACAGATGTAAAATCTGCCACCTGAGTTATCTCAGCATTTTATCTTTGTCAATCTGTTCTCTGTCAATTCAAATCTTTGACCCGCTTTAAATCATTAAATCTTTGTTCAGAATTTCACTGAACCTGTCCAGAATCATAATATCAATCTCATGTCAATATCATCCTCTTTTATCTTTAAATTCTTTATTTTATCTGGTTCTGATAACTTGTTCATTCATAAATCATTCTTTCATTCATATTCTTTATTTTATTAATATTCTCAAAGGATTATATATATTAATATATATATATTCATTTTGTTAATTATCTTGTTAATTTCAGCGTTGTCCAAGTATTTTATTCAATACATTCGAATTTAGGGAATGGGGTTCGAATTTAAAAATTAAATTCGAACATATAGCTTAAATTCGAAAGTAAATTCGATTTTGTGGTTAAATTCGAATGCTACCTTTCGAATATATATATTAAATTAGAAATCCTTGACTAAACTCAAACCATTATTAGAATATATATACTAAATTCAAGACCCTTGACTAATTCGAGCCAAATTCGAATTTAATGTTCAAACTCCAACCTTCATTCGAATTTAATAAATTCGAATCATATATTTAAAATTTAATGGACAATTTCGAACATATATTCGAATTTAACTACAAAAAATTGAGTTTGTTCCATGCATTTCGAGTTTGTTCTTGACATCTTGAATTTGTTCATATTTTATAGCTTTAAATCATACATTTCTCCGACTAAAATCACGAATATGTTAAGTATTAAGCCTAGGTTCGATTATATTATAGATATTCTAGTTAAAACTAAAGCTAAATTAACTTTAATCACACATATTAGTCAAATTCGAATTTATTCTTTAAACCGAAAATATAAAGGCTAAAGATGTCGATTTTTACCTCGAATTCTTTGTAGATTGTTGTAGTTTACTACTCCTTGTAACTTCTTCTTGATTAAACTCCAATTGATTGTAAATTATAGTGAATTTTTGATGAAATTGTGAGATTTTAGAGAGAGAGTAGAGAGAGAGAGTAAAAGTGATTAATGAATCATAAATCTCGTTTATATACTTCATCTAGTTATATTTGCTACTTAACCCGCTATTACTTTTGTATCTTATATCTTCTTTATTTAATTATCATTAATAATTGTTAAATCATAACTTTAAATATTTATATAATTTAATTAAATATTTCATAACTTAATTAAATTATAATTCAAATAATGTAACTTTATTACATTATTGGTTCGATAATCAGATAATTAATTTTAGCTAAAGACTAGGTTGTTACAAAATAGGCTCCACCACGCACAAACTTCGTCCCCGAAGTTAGCTATGTTCGAACAGACTGGGATATGTTGCTTTCATGACATCTTCAGATTCCAAAGACTGATGCGAACCTTTGTGATGTTTCCACTGGACGAGCACCATCTGTATATCTTTATTTCTAAGCTTCTTGGTTTTCGAGTCCAGAATACACACCGGCTCTTCAACCACTCGAAGCTTTTCATCAACTTGCAAGTTAACATGTGGTATTTGAATTTCTCTTTCGTCTGCTAAGCTCTTTCTCAGATGACTGACATGGAATACATGATGTATTCCAGATAAGTCCGCTGGCAGTTCAAGACGATAAGATTGATTTCCTATCTTTTCCAAAATCTTGAACGGACCAATAAATCTCAGAGCTAGCTTGTTTCCCTTTATGAATCTCACCACATTCTTCATTGGGGAAACTTTCAACATCACCCAATCGTTAACCGCAAAACTTATCGATCTATGTCGATTATCATAATACGACTTCTGCTTGCTCTTAGCTTCAAGAATGTTCCTTCTAACGAGTTGAATCTTTTCATGAGTCAACCGTAGAAGGGCAGGATCCGCTATCGGTGATTCACCTGTTTCGCGCTAACAGGTGGGAGTTCTGCACTTTCGACCGTACAAAGCTTCAAAAGGAGCCATCTTGATCGTTGAATGATAACTGTTGTTATACGAGAATTCGACCAGAGGCAAGTGGTCATCCCAATTACCACCCAGATCAAGAACACAGGCACGAAGCATATCTTCAAGAGTTAAGATAGTACGTTCACTTTGGCCATCTGCATTTGGGTGATAGGCAGTACTCATAGAGATCCGAGTACCTATCCCGTCTTGCAGAGCTTGCCAGAACCTAGATGTGAAACGACTATCGCGATCAGATACGATAGATTTCGGCACACCATGTCGAGAAATGATTTCAGTGATGTACATTTGTGCCAATCTATCAAGAGAATACGTTTCTTTCATCGGTATGAAATGTGCTGACTTCGTTAATCGATCCACGACTATCCAGATGGAGTCGTGTTGTCTCTTGGTTTTAGGCAATTTAGTGACGAAATCCATGGTTATATGCTCCCATTTCCACTCAGGAACTGGCAGTGGTTGCATATCTCCGAAGGGTTTCTGGTGTTCTGCCTTAACCATTTGACATACTCTGCAGCTTTCAACATATAGACCGATGTCTTTCTTCATTCCTGGCCACCAATAATCAGCTTTCAGATCAAAATACATCTTTGAGCTGCCAGGATGAATAGATAACTTGGACTGATGAGCTTCAGATAGAAGAGTGTTGCGGATAGAACCATATTTAGGAATCCAGATTCGGTTTCCCTTGAGACAATGAAGTCCCAAATTACTCATAGATAGAAATTGAAGTTGCCCTTTAAGATTTTCAGCACCGATATTCTCTTCTTTCAATGCTTCAACTTGAGCAGATTTGATGTCTTCGATAAGATCGGAAGAGAATACAACAGGAGTAAGGGCATAACAACACTTTTCCGGATAGACTTTTCTACTCAGAGCATCCGCGACCACATTAGCTTTGCCGGGATGATATAGGATCTCGCAATCATTGTCCTTGATAAGCTCCAAGGACCGATGTTGTTTCATGTTTAGATCCTTTTGAGTAAACAGATGCTTGAGACTTTTATGGTCCGTGTAAAGCTGATACCGAGTCCCATAGAGATAGTGACGCCAGATCTTCAGTGCAAAGGTAACGGCAGCCAACTCAAGATCATGAGTTGGTGCACTTTTCTCGTAGTCCTTCAATTGCCTTGAAGCGTAGGCAATGACTTTTCCCCTTTGCATAAGGACACATCCTAAGCCAGTACCAGATGCGTCGCTGTAAACGACAAAATCATCGTTGCCCTCTGGTAAGGCTAGGATCGGCACTTGAATTAACTTCTGTTTCAAAGTTTCAAATGCCTCTTGCTGTTTGTCTGCCCACACGAAAGGTGTATTCTTTCGTGTTAACATCGTGAGAGGCACAACAATCTTTGAGAAGTCCTTATGAATCGCCGATAGTAACCGGCCAATCCAAGGAAACTTCTTATTTCAGAGGCATTGCGAGGCGTTTGCCATTTTTGAACAGCCTCGACTTTAGATGGATCTACTGAAATACCTTCGCCAGAAACAACATGGCCAAGGAATTGAATCTATAAAAGCAACAAAGTAGAGTTTCAAGTTTTGTTCAATCAAAGAACGCTTAAGGAATAGCTCGAGACAATATAAGGTTATACCTGTCTGAGCCAGAATTCGCACTTAGAAAATTTTGCGTAGAGTCTTTCCTTTCTCAATAACTTTAGCAATTGTCGCAGATGAATAGAATGGTCAGCCTCCGTTTTGGAGTAAATCAGTATACCATCTATGAATACGATAACTGACTTATCCAGCATCAGTCTGCACACGCGATTCATGAGGTCCATGAACGCCGCTGGTGCATTTGTTAAACCGAACGACATCACGAGAAATTCGTAATGACCGTATCTTGTTCGGAAGGCTGTCTTTGGAATATCCTCATCTTTAACCTTCAATTGATGATACCCAGAACGAAGATCAATCTTGGAGAAATAACTTGCTCCTTGCAGCTGATCAAACAGATCATCAATCCTAGGCAGAGGATACTTATTCTTGATTGTGACTTTGTTCAACTCCCGATAATCGATGCACATTCGAAAAGTTCCGTCTTTCTTCTTAACGAATAAGACAGGTGCACCCCACGGAGATGAACTCGGTCGGATAAATACCTTTTCTAACAGTTCTTGCAACTGCTTTGACATTTCCTGCATTTCTGCAGGTGCAAGTCTGTAGGGAGCTTTGGCAATGGGAGCCGCACCAGGAACCAAGTCAATTCCGAACTCGACTAGACGTTCCGATGGCACTCCAGAAATATCGTCAGGAAACACATCTGGAAACTCACAGACGATTGGAATATCAGATAAGGATTTCTTTTGGGCTTCAGAGTTAGATTCAGATGAGACATAACACAGATACGATTCGCGACCTTTAGATAGATATTTATGCACTTTGTCAACTGATATGAAACAATGTACACCTTTTCGTTTCTCGCCTTTGATTTCCAATACTCGGCCATCTGAAGACTTAATTCTGATGATCCGACGGTTGCAGACAATTGTAGCCTCGTTATTCATTAGCCAATCCATGCCGATAATGACGTCAAACTCTTTCAACGGAATAGGAATGAGATCAAGGTTGAATACGACGTTATCAATGAGTAGAGTGCAGTTTTACAGAATCAGCCATAACGTAACTGTTACTGGCCGTCTCAATATCAAGTATCATTGGAAGCTTCGATGGAGATTTCAATAATCTTTGTGCGAAAGAAGTCGATGTAAAAGAACGACTAGCACCAGAATCAAATAATACGCAAGTAGGTATCGTATTTAACAGGAACGTACCGGTAACTACGTCAGGAGTTTCTCTCGCTTCCTCGGCTGTTATTTGAAACGCACGAGTCCTTGTTGTTGGAGTTGCAGCTACACTTTTCATTGTAGACCCTCCAGCTGACGACTGTGACTGACCTCGTTGCCCGCTGCGACACTGATACATGAAGTGTCCTCTCTTCCCGCATTTCGCACATCCGCGTCCTTGCTGTGGACACTCTTCACTGTTGTGACCGATTCAGTTGCAAGCAAAGCATGTGACGTCATCTGGATTGCACAATCCAATGTGTGATTTTCTGCATCTCTTGCAGAATCGTGGCTCATTCGTTAGTGAATACGCTTGGTCTTTCGGCTGTGAACTATACTGCTGTGGCTGTTGAGGCTGAGATTTGTTCGTCTTGAAAAATCTACCGAATCTTTGCTTCTTCGGTGGAGAAGGACATGTCGGGTTTGCTGATGGAGCATAAAGATGATCCCCGTACTCCAAATATCCCCTCTCGATCTGTCTGGCCGCTTCAACCATTTCCAAATAGGACTTGTACTATATCGCGCTCATCGGATATCGGTATCTCGGGTTGAGTCCTCCACGGAATCTATTCATCTTCCTTTCTTCAGTGGCTACTTGATACGAGGAGTAGCCGCATAGTCTTGAGAATTCATGTTCATATTCGTCAACTGTCTTGGTTCCTTGGGTCAGCTGCATCAGTTGAACCTCCATCTTATTTTGTTGATCAATAGGGCAATACTTCGCGTTAAACATATCTAAGAACTGATTCCACTCTAAAGTCTGTATCACCTCTTCTCCATATATGCTCCTCTGAGTCCTCCACCAAGCACGGGCAGCTCCAACAAACAGAGCAGACGCATAGCTTACCTTCTTAGATTCTAAGCAATCAGAGATTCTAAAGATCTCTTCAGTGTGGCGTATCCAATCCATCGCCTGAATTGGATTAACAGTACCCTCAAAGTTCAGGGCACCGCTCGCTTTGAAATCTTTGAATTTACAGCCTTTAGGCTGCTAGATTTGGGTTTCAGGGGTAGAGTTATCAGAATCAGAGTCATTATTCTGGACTTGCTTTTCTTTTCTTTTATTCTTTTTATCATCATGTCTCTTAGCTTTGGCCTCATCTCTGGCCTGAAACTGTTCTTGCATAATCTTATTTTGTTGTTCTGAGTGTTGGGGTAAAAGTTGTTGCATCATTTCAAACATTTGCTGTGGGGTCATGTTGTTTGGTATGTCACCTGTTCCTGATCCTGACATCTTAACTGAAAATTAAAATCATATAACTACCAGTTTATAGACTTAGATCTATGTACCCTTTTTCCCATCCTAACAGTCTGTACATCCTATCTCAGTTCAAACCACCTAAATGATTGATACATATGTATTGTTTCAGTTTGAGATCAAGTAGTACTCACGTAATACTTGATTCACTCAAACTATGGGCTCTGATACCATCCTGTGAAGACCTCCCCTTCCGGGGCAGTCCTCACGAGTCTAGGTCCCACATCATGCAATACAATATCAACCATAACTAAGATAGAGTAATTATAATGCGGAATATTAAATTACAGTACAAGCATATTAGGATTAAGTTTAATACAGTTTTACGGTTTTCAAATTAAACTTATAAAGGGCACAAGTCTAATCTATTTCATGTCATCATATATCAAGATAAAACTACCCAGAACACCACATGAATATCTTCCAATCAGTACCAAAATGGTTTGCTGAGTAGAGGTCTATGAAAACTTCACTTGATTCTTGTATGACCTAAGTACTGGGTCCGGCAGGTGACTTTCCTTTATCTTTTCCTGTAAAAATATTAATGTAGCAACTGTAAGCAATGCTTAGTGAGTAAATAGATTTTCAAATTAACATGCAATGTCAAGCGGATCATCAGTCTAGCGTGATATGTCAAGGCTGCCGCTACAACCAATCATGATTGAGACATAGAAGTCATAGAGTCGGATGATGCTCAAGCCACGCTCACGCTTAAATCGTGGGGATCAGCCACATACTGGGCTAGCTACCAGTAAATCAACATCGCGAAACATCGGAGGGTCATTACCAAGTTCAATAGCACTGGTGAAATAGCCAGGTGTAGAACAATAGACCAATGAGGCTAATCAAGCTGAATCAAATGTCAAAGTATATGCAATGACGAAGCATACGTAATCAAGTCATGATAGTAATAATCTCAAAGCAATGTCAGAAATGAACTGTAAATGCAATATCATATGAAGTGATAAGTCAAATAGCTATCATGATCCTCTGGGCAACACTCAACCATGGTGTGCACAGGTCACAATCCAGCTGATTATATGAATGTCAAATCAATCTAGCATCAACAATATGTCTCAACCGGAATTTCAAGCATGTTAAATCTGAATATCTATTACTCACAGATCTGGGGTCTTTATCAAACAGATGTAAAATCTGCCACCTGAGACATCTCAGGATTTTATCTTTGTCAATTTGTTCTCTGTCAATTCAAATCTTTGACCCGCTTTAAATCATTAAATCTTTGTTCAGAATTTCACTGAACCTGTCCAGAATCATAATATCAATCTCATGTCAATATCATCCTCTTTTATCTTTAAATTCTTTATTTTATCTGATTCTGATAACTTGTTCATTCATAAATCATTCTTTCATTCATATTCTTTATTTTATTACTATTCTCAAAGGATTATATATATTAATATATATAATCATTTTGTTAATTATCTTGTTAATTTCAGCGTTGTCCAAGTATTTATTCAATATATTCGAATTTAGGGAATGGGGTTCGAATTTAAAATTAAATTCGAACATATAGCTTAAATTCGAAAGCATTAAATTCGATTATGTGGTTAAATTCGAATGCTACCTTTCGAATATATATATTAAATTAGAAATCCTTGGCTAAACTCAAACCATTATTAGAATATATATACTAAATTCGAGACCCTTGACTAAATTCGAGCCAAATTCGAATTTAATGTTCAAACTCCAACCTTCATTCGAATTTAATAAATTTGAATCATATATTTCGAATTTAATGGACAATTTCGAACATATATTCGAATTTAACTACAAAAAATTGAGTTTGTTTCATGCATTTCGAGTTTGTTCTTGACATCTCGAATTTGTTCATATTTTATAGCTTTAAATCATACATTTCTCCGGCTAAAATCACGAATATGTTAAGTATTAAGCCTAGGTTCGATTATATTATAGATATTCTAGTTAAAACTCAAGCTAAATTAACTTTAATCACACATAATAGTCAAATTCGAATTTATTCTTAAAACCGAAAATATAAAGGCTAAAGATGTCGATTTTTACCTCGAATTCTTTGTAGATTGTTGTAGTTTACTACTCCTTGTAACTTCTTCTTGATTAAACTCCAATTGATTGTAAATTATAGTGAATTTTTGATGAAATTGTGAGATTTTAGAGAGAGAGTAGAGAGAGAGAGTAAAAGTGATTAATGAATCGCAAATCTCGTTTATATACTTCATCTAGTTATATTTGCTACTTAACCCACTATTACTTTTGTATCTTATATCTCCTTTATTTAATTATCTTTAATAATTGTTAAATCATAACTTTAAATATTTATATAATTTAATTAAATATTTCATAACTTAATTAAATTATAATTCAAATAATATAACTTTATTACATTATTGGTTTGATAATCAGATAATTCATTTTAGCTAAAGACTAGGTTGTTACATAATGCCAATGTTATGCCAATTCCAGATCTTGCTTAAATATGCTGATCAAGAGGCTGAGAGTGTGAGATTGCATCGTATAGATCATGCTCCTATATAAACCCAAGAACCGGGATTTCTTACCCAAGGAGTTTTAGGAGAGGAGGAACATCAGCAAGGGGCTGATGTTCAAGGAAGCCAACCTGAGATTGAGGGAGATGTGGAAGTAGTGATGGGAGGTGAGAGGATTTCGGATTCGGAGTGTACCTTATCTAATATTGCTGATGGTGGAAATGAGGGAGCTGATGATGATTATGAGGGTAATGATGATAATTTGGGAGGTGCTTGTATGATTGAATATTCTGAACCTAATAGATTACCAGAAATTGATATTGTTGAGATAGTGAGGCTGAGTGTGAGGGAGATCCTAACCCAAGACAGCCGGCATGAAACCACATCTGCTTTTAGCTCTCATGAGAGAGTTAACATTGAAATAGTCAGTACCCCACTGATAACTGCACACCCCACCAGCTACTCGCCTTCTTCTCAACAAGAAGGTGTTTCAACTTCACACCGGGAATTTACACACGATCTATCCTGGTATCCTTTGGATACTATGGATATTGAACAAAGTACACATCTACCGGAGTGTACAATTTCTAATGCACAAGTCATAGCTCCTATACAATCTAGGACACTTGAGTCGACTCCATCCATTGGAGTAAGTGCAGAAGGACTTAATGTCCCTGCCGAAACAACTATAGTGTCGAAAGCATTCATTGCTCCGTCACCTGAAGTAATTGTAAGTCCGGTCAGATCTACCACTTTGGCATCTCTGAGCACCGGCCACACAGAAATACTTTTTACAAGTTCTACTGTTGTGTCAACTGGAAGTCTAGGTGACCCAGTGGTTAGAATGTCACCCTTTGTTACTGAAGAAAACCTCAATGAAGCCATTGGTGGAGTTATAGCACAGATGACTAATCAATTTTCAGAGATGATGGCGCAAATGATTAATATTCAAAAGTTGTTGAAAGGAAAATCTGTTGCTAAAGGTGTCAAAGAAGCAAATTCAGAAGCATCCATCAATGAGCTGAGAGATTTTCATTATGATCATTTTGATGAGATGAGGGAAAGGATGATCAGTTCAGAGTCTACAGTTATCAGTGCTTTAGGATCATTACAAGAAAGAGTATCTGCTGTTGAGCAAACTTGCAAGGTTCAAGCTTCAGCTTCGAAGCGTAAGCATGATGAGCATGATGAAGACTCCGATGACTCTCCTCAGATGGGGAGAAGAGGAGGAAGTTTGGAGAACTGGATACTGGACTTCTGATGGTTCTACTGAGAAAGAGAAAGAGTCGGGAGGAGAAAATGTTGGAGAAGCTGGGAGCTCAAAAGATAAACATGTTGATGCTCAAAGTGAGCTAGGATTGATTCTATATGAAGATGTTCCAGTTCCTCTAAGTATTCAATCAGGAATATATAATTTTGAAGAATATGATGATTCCGACAATGATGAAGAAAGTCAAGCTTTAATGATTGAAATGACTGAAAAGGAAATAGAGATATCTGATGATATGATGTGTTTGAATTAAATGAAATATCATTGAGAGCTGAAAGGATAGAGGAGGGGAAGAGTTGGTAGAGGAGATCTTGAAAGATGATGTACAAACGCCTATGGTTGAAAAGCCTGTGGTGAATGTTACAACTAAAGAGGAGGAGGTTGATCTGTTTCCTGTTGAAAATGTTATACCTCAAGTTTGTAAGGTCGCCTACCTACGGATCCTATCTTGACGCGACGCCATCCAGCGAGTGCGGAATCCTCGTTAGCGGTTTGATGGATAGACCACACACACGGAACACAGAGACACACACGATGATAGACGCACACCAGAACGTCCCGACACGTGATTCTCTCCAAGAACACACAAAATCGCCTTGTATGTTTGTAATCGCCTCTGCCTAGAACTCTCTGTCAAAGTCTGCAAAAGTTTCATCACCCGGATTCTCTGTTTGCTCTCAAGTTCGACAGAACCTCTGAGCCGTCAAAGACGCCTGATTTCACAATGAAAAGTTCAATATATAGACGACAAGTTCGTGATGACGCTCCTAATAAGTTCGTGTAGACGCTCCTCTTGAACTTATCTTCGAACTTGTTCTAGAACTTTTCTTTGAGCTTGTTCTTGAACTTATCTTTGAACTTATTCTAGAACTTATTCTAGAACTTAATCTAGAACTTATTTCTAGAACTTATTCTAGAACTTATTTCTAGAACTTATTCTAGAACTTATTTCTAGAACTTATCCTAGAACTTAATCTAGACCTTATTCTAGAACTTATTATGATAGTCTAGAACTTACCATGCAAATGTAAACATCATACACAATCATGATATCAATAACAAAACTAGATTGTTGTCATCACACCGGATGTACCAACAGACTCCCCCTTGACGATAGCTTCCAGTTGTTGTTCATTGATCGTAATAGACTATCAGATTCAGAGACTATGAATACCGAAACTAGACAACTATTGTCACATCGGGTGTATCAACAGACTCCCCCTTGACGATAGATTCTAGTACATATTCATTACTCTATGAATACCGAAATCACCATTTCTTCTTTGTTATCCATGACTGCCTCTCCAGATTCGATGTCCTCGCCGATTTGTAGACTAACTTAGTCCATTTCCTACCAGTCAGAGGATATATTCTTATTTGAACCACAGCTCTTCTACCAACTCTTAGATTAACCTCTCACATCTTGCAGAACGTCCCTCCCTCCTGATAGTTTTTACAAACACCTTAGCAAAGAATCGTCTTCCTAGATTTATAAGGTCCTTCCAAGCTAAATCAATCACTTCACACTTCAGAATCTGATTCATCATTTAGTGCAGATTTCAGCATCTCTAGATCTATCACATTCTGATCTTCATTCAAAACACCTTCATCGAGTGACTTCCAATCAGGTATATCTTTAGGAATAAACGCTCAATCCTCAAGATCCTCCTGTTCTAAGTCATCTTCGAAGACGAATCTCATTTCA
Organism: Centrapalus pauciflorus; assembly: GCA_020465985.1. Classification (NCBI taxonomy): domain Eukaryota; kingdom Viridiplantae; phylum Streptophyta; class Magnoliopsida; order Asterales; family Asteraceae; genus Centrapalus; species Centrapalus pauciflorus. The sequence goes on from JAANYP010000953.1 coordinate 128,739, forward strand.
TCTTCATCTAACTCTGACAATGCTCCGATCAGACCTTATCTTCAGTTACCTTAGTCGCCTCTGAATCCTTGTCTTTTCCCTTGTCAGTGGCTATGAACATCGACTCCCCCTGAGGATCAGCAAGCTGAGCAAATTGTTGTCTTGAAAGATCTGCTAGCTCACTGTTCGGGCCATCTTGTTTGACTTGCCAGCTCACTGTTCAGGCCATTTTCTTTGACTTCTCTACAATTTCTCCCCGTGAGATGGACGATCTTTCAACAACTCCTCCAGTATAGCCTCCAGATTTGCAATCTGCTGCTCCTGATCAGTCTCTGTCTGATCCAAGTGGGCATTAAGATGTTGAAGTTCACGAATCGCCTTTGTCAGTTGAAGAATCTGTAATTTTTTAAAAACTCCAATTCTAACATTGTATAGACTTAATCAACACATGAAACAAGTCATAATATGTTAGTAGGACATTAAAATCCAGTATTCAACGATAAAAATGCAATGAAACTCTCCTTACTTGCATTCTTTGATGGTTTAGAACGTAAACCAAACACTAGAATTAAGTTCGAGAGAAACAGTCGTTACCTTCGTTAAACAGTCACAACATCGTAAGTTTTGAAAAACTTTGAATAATTATCAACTTTTTCAACTTATCGTAAGTTTTGAAAAACTTTGAACAATTTTCAACTTTTTTAACTTATCACGGAACCCTTCACTTTTAGCAACTGATTATCACGCAAATTTTGTTTTTCCAACTAGAAATGTATCCCAGTAACTTTGACCTTTTTCCTACTTAGAATAAAATAAACTAAATTAAAATAAAATAAAATAAAATAAAACATGAATAAAATTTAAACTTAAACTACTCAAAAATACTTTAAAAATATTTACGACCTATACTAACAAAATATTTTTACGAGAAAGTCAAAGAAGATTCAATCAGATAGCTATGTCAAACGCACTTTCAGTATTACTCTTTCACACTTAGGAATTTTTGATTCCGTTGATTGTTTGACGTGATATACATTCCAAGTCGATTGTCGGTATGATTTTCCCTTTAAACATTTAACACTTTGGAATTTCCCTTGGCCTTTTTATTTATCAAGAGACTACCTTACGTGTCCCATACTTAGATATACTTCTATGATCAAGGCAGACACACAATGATTATAACTTTTCGGTATTGCAAAATTTCTTTAAAAGGAAAACGTTGGACACAGTTCTGTATTTACATACAATTAGTGTTTTAGTTTGTCTTAGAGTTCCTTTTAAGTCAACAAGACAGAGGTGATAGGTCTGTACTTATGTACAACAAAGCGACTTATCTTTTTAACTTGAGTCAAAACAGAGGTGACAGGTCAGTAATTACGTACAACAAAGCGACTTGTTTTGACTCCCTTTTCTTTATCAAAATTTTTCTTTTCTTTTCTTTTCTTTAAGATGTATTTGATGTTGCTATACATCCCCCAGAAAATTTGCATACCTCATTTAGAATCATTGTCTGTATGTCTCTAACATAGAAATTAAGACCATTTGGTCATACATCTAAGTTAGTTACACATAAGACTTTTTCTTGATTATTTTATTAGCTCTTGAGATTTCATTTGTGTATCATGCCTACCAACACATCAAACAAGAAAGTGTATATCACTTAGAATTTAAGGTGCATTATGTGTGAAAGCTTAAGACTTAGATATTGTTTCGACTGTGCTAATTTTCATCACTTTGAACCTATGTCTCTAAAACTTAACTCATTTTTTGATATTCTCATTTTTTGAAATTTTTATGGTTTTCTCTCTTTTTTCTTTTGTTTTTTCATTTTTAAGATAAGCTAATAAATTTACCTACTAACTTACTACAAAAGAAAGAAAATATACTAAACTACTAACTTACTATAAACGGAAAGAAAAACTACTAAGGTCAAGTTACTCTGGATTACGCATGTCATTTAGTTGAACTAACAACTCAAAGCGTGACTTATCAAATGCTTTAGTGAAAAGATTCGCATAGTTGTTATTACCAACATTGTTATATCAATTACCACACTTTACCCTTTTCCCGTAAGACTTCTCCACTTGGTCTAAACACCCAATCAGCATGTCTGTTGTTTCGTCCTTTATACCCCTGTCCTATGTCGAGAGCAACCACTATCCATAAACCATTGGTTATTAGGAAAGTTAGTTATTACGGGGAACCCATGCCGTGACTGACTTGGTAATACCATCCTCGTCCACAAACTTGAACTCTTTCAAATACCCATCTCTCCTTTCAGGTGACTTGGGTTTTTGATTGAGAACCTGTTGTGGAGTTGAGTGATTAACATCCATTCTCGACCTTTGGGTTGGTCTTTGCGGTTCAGCCCTTGAATAATTTCTGTTATAGTACATCTCAGTTTGATAGTTCTGGGCTCTACCTGGTGTCTTATGCCTATTAGGATAATTAGACCCAACTAGAGTGTGACTCATCTTAGGTGTATTATTCCTAATAATGGATTGGGGGCTAGACGTTGATTGACTAGGGGATCTATTCGGTGAATTATTCCTAAGTCCGTCATTTTGTATGAGAGACACCGGTGGTTGTCGACTACCTAGACGTGACATCACAATTCAGTTCTTCTCAGAAATTTGAGAACTACTCCAGCTCATATCACTAGGCATTGTTTTTAAGGTTTGCTGCTTTTGTTTCCCTATGTTTAGTGAAGACTCTGACTTTTTGTAGGGACAACCTGAAGCAACATGTCCTTTCTCATGAAAATTAAAGCAAGACATCTTATCAATAGATTTCTTATAGGCACTCTTTGACCTAGGTGTCTTATTAATGCCCTGATTGTTTGTATCAACAGCTTGGTTGAAGTCCCTTTTGTTATTATTACTTACAGTCTTTTCTTCTTCTAGTTTTGGCTTACAACTAGACTGAACACACTGTACCGTTTGCCTAACCTGAGGAGTAGTTGACGATACTTTAAAAGACTCAGTTACCTTAACTACCTCTGATTTAACCATATCATTGGTCTCATCCTGAGGAGTAGGTACATGGTTGCTATTTGCCTTAGCAACCTTAGCCTTAGACTCAGCTAATTCCATATCTCTAAGAGAGATCTCTTTGGTCAATGACTCTACATGCTCATAAATTAGTTCATTCCTGACACTTTGTTCCATTAATTTGTCATTCAGAACTATTAAATCTTGAGCATCATTTCTCAGTTTGGCTTAAAGATCTTCCTTAATGTCTAAAAAATTAGCATTATCTGATTTTAACGATTGAATTTGAGCAGTCATAGATGAATGTGTTTCTAGTACTAAATTCAATTTATCATTCAAAGTAACACATAAATCATGAAAAGTAGAAAAGTTTAGAATTACCTTTTTCCGATCAGATTTGATGTTGGCCATCTGAGCTGCAAACTCCAAAGTAGTCAACTCCTCAATACTTTCCAGCACCAAAGGGTCTGAATGAGACTGTTGCGTGTCCTCTTTCTTTTCCTCTTCTGCTCCCATATCCGTTTCTGTCACTTCGGCCATGAAAGCCCTAGTATTCGCCTCTGGATGTGTATTCCAATCATATGTGCTATCTAACTGTTTGTTAGACCCTACATTAGTAAGTAAACCAGCTACTGAACCCTGATTCCTTGATCTCTGATTCCATGAACTAGCTGAATACTGACGTCCCGAGTTCTGATGATTATCCATCTTAGATCTTTGACACTCTCTCGCAAAGTGTCCCAACCCCTGACAGTTATAACACTTAACTTTTGACTTATCAAATCCTACATTGTTCACACTTAGATTTCTTCTCGTTCTTTTCATGAATCTCTTCAATCTCTGTGTGACCATAGCCAATTGCCATTGTAGGTCCATTTGTTCCAAGTCATCCGGATTCACCTGATCATAATCTTCTTCCCATAGAGCTGGATCAATTATTTTCCCTTGAATACAATTCCCGTAAGCTGCTACAAATGATGCTAGAAGCTTCAGTTGCTCCTCTGCAGTTTTAGCACTCATTGGCATTTTTGTGTATCCCTGAGACGATGATCCTGAAGTAGATGCCTGTGGCTGATCATCCGGATTTGAAAAACCCAGAAAGGCCCTATCATAAGATTCTTCTGCTTCTCTTGGTATGCCTTCTTGTTCTCCAGAATAAAATGCTAAGGCTTCAGACTTAGGTACACTAGAGTTAGATGGTTTAGATTTACCAAAGTACATCTCAGGATCTTGTACCTGATCATATTCCCGTTCCTTCTTTTGCAACTGAAAGTTGTATGCCCTCAGCGTACCAATAACGCCCTCGAGTGTAAGAGTTTCGAATTTCTCTTCGTCATGCTTTATAAGTGTTGTGTACATCTCCCACTTCGCCGGTAAAGCATCAAGAAGCTTTTCTATCTTCTCAATTTCACGATACTCGACATCGTGATTATCCAGTTCTGTCAATAGATGGTAGAACCTTGTGATTGTCTCATCCAGCTTTTCGTTTTTCAATGCTTTGAAAATAGCGAACTGCTGTTTCAGCATCTCGGTCCTTCCCTTTCGAACCCTCGGATTTCCCTCACAACGTTTCTCGAGTGCATCCCATAACTCTTTAATTGTATGACGATTCCTGAAAGTGTGTAGAATCTCCTGAGGTAGTGCCATGCAAATGATTGAGAATGCTCTGTTTTCGGCCTCATACAGTTTCTTGTCATCATCCTTCATCTTTTGATATGTCAAGACTCTCTGACGGCCCTCAAACTCCTGAGTAGGTGGAATGTATCCCTCATCGATACAGATCCACATTCGCATGTCATTGAAACGCGCAAAGTCAGCAAACCTATCCTTCCACCGGTAGTAATCTTCCAACCTCATCAGTTTTGGCGGAGAATTTGTCTTGCCAACCTCGTGGTCCATTTCGATAAACTTTTGCAAACTGGTCATCCTTTCCAAATTTTTTTGAATTCGAACATAGGTAATTTAATTTAAAATAAACCCTTTCGAACTTTAGTAAGTTCGAATTAGTTTAATAGTAAATTCGTTTAAAATTAAATTCGAAATTTAGCAAGTTCGAAATCAACAAATTCCAAATTCTGACAAGTTCGAAGACTGGCAAACTCGAATGCTAGCAAATTCGAATGAAACCCTAAATCAAGTTCGTGAGGAGCGTATTCCTGACAAGTTCGAAATTTCAGTCAAATTCGAACAAACCCTAATACCCCCTATGTTCAAGCGCCGCAAGTTTGAAAAACGGCCAAAAGTTCAATTTTTTCAACTTTTTAGTTTAAACCAAGGTTTTTAGGATTGAAAACTATGATTTCGACTAAAATGATGAACTAATATGAACTTTTCTCCGTTATCTTGCTTGTATAACTCGAAAAACCAATAGAAGATGTGATTTTCCCGTCCAAAATGCAAAGAAACCAAGAATGTTTATTATGAACACGAAGAACACTAAGAACACCCTTATGGCTCTGATACAACTTGTAAGGTCGCCTACCTATGGATCCTATCTTGACGCGATGCCGTCCAACGAGTGCGAAATCCTCGTTAGCGGTTTGACGGATAGACCACGCACACGGAACACGGAGACACACACGATGATAGACTCACACTAGAACGCCCCGACACGTGATTCTCTCCAAGAACACCCACAAAATCTCCTGTATGTTCGTAATCGCCCTTGCCTGTAATTCTCTGCCAAAGTTCTGCAAAAGTTTCTTCACCCGGATTCTCTGTTTGCTCTCAAGTTCGACAGAACCTCTGAGCCGTCAAATATGCCTGATTTCACAATGAAAAGTTCAATATATAGACGACAAGTTCGTGAAGACGCTCCTCACGAACTTATTGTCATAAGTTCGTGTAGACGCTCCTCTTGAACTTATCTTTGAACTTGTTCTAGAACTTATCTTTGAACTTGTTCTTGAACTTATCTTTGAACTTATTGAGGAACTTATTCTAGAACTTAATCTAGAACTTATTTCTAGAACTTATTCTAGAACTTATTCTAGAACTTATTATGATAGTCTAGAACTTACCATGCAAATGTAAACATCATACACAATCATGATATCAATAACAAAACTAGATTGCTGTCGTCACACCGGATATACCAACAGACTCCCCCTTGACAATAGCTTCTAGTTATTGTTCATTGATCGTAATAGACTATCAGATTCAGAGACTATGAATACTGAAACTAGACAGCTATTGTCACATCGGATGTATCAACAAAGTTGTAAAATAATTAAATGAAGTTGATTTGATGAACAAGTTCGATCTTTGAAAGTTATATCTTGGCTGATGAGTCTCAACGTCTACATCATTTAAGATTTGCAGTTCAGAAAGAAGTTCAAAGAGAGATTAGTGATATGCTGACTCTGCTAAATGAAGATGAAGTGAGTAAGGAAAAAAATCAAAGTTCTGGATTTATCAGCAAAACAAACTGCTGATTACATAAGAAGAAGAAATAAGATTCCATTCCTTGAAGATCATCTTGAGAAAAAGATTATTTGTAAGAGGCAAGCTCCATGCACTTTCGTGAATCTGTTAAGAGTCTTAGAGCCGAACATGCCGAATCTAGCAAACTATGCTCTCTTTCAAAAAAATAAGACTCAACCAATTGCAAAAGTAAGGAGTGAGTTCAGAATTGTGGATTTGGTGAAGATAGAAAAGGATAGGTTTGTGAAAGTGTTCTATCCAACATTTACAGTGACCAAAACTGATGGGAACGTCTATGTTTTCACTGAAGCTGATATGTTCAACATGATTTTGGTGGATATAGAAGATTTGTTTGATGAGCTCTGCAGAAACAAAAGAGATGAAAATTGTAGATTTGCACTTAAGACATTATTTCACTTTATGCACACTAAATTGGTTCTCATGTCCAGATTGGTGTTGATCGAGGGATGAGGAAAATAAACATCACTGCGCCAAATCGTTTCATCAAGTATATGGAAAATATGAAAGAATATCAAGCGGTTATGGCTAACACCTGGTGGTGATTTATAAACATAAAGATCAAAAGTTGAGAGCCATGCGGAGTGTTGAGCTGAATAAGTTTTGTGATGGGACATTGCCGAAGGTATTGTATGGTTTCAAAGGAAGACTAGGTACTCACAAGAAGAGAAAATCAAAGAAAGGTGGTCTAAGTGTTAATGACAGAAAGCTGATAGTGGAGTTCATTTCGAAGATTCCATGGTGAAACTGAGAGTAAGTGGGTGGTTACTGGTTACCTCAAAACTGGCAAGACATGCTGTTTTTTAGGCTTTGAGTGCTCATTTAAATGTACCTCATACACGTGTATTGTACTTTAAATGTATGTGGTACCTCAATGTCTTCCTTTGCCATAACAATATCTGCATCCACTCTGTCATCCATTACCTTGTCTACTTCCGACTTAACAATCTCTGCATTGGGGTTCACCTTGTTTTTATTCAAACATTGAACATCAACAGCTTTATTGTCTTTATATGCTTTCTATAAAGATCATGCATGATTTTGTGTATTGACTTGTGCTAGTTTTATTTGATGATGAACTTTTTTACCTCTTTCTCAACTTTTTTTTTCCTCCAACTTTTGTTCATAAAGTTCAACATGTCGGATTACTTCTTCTTCCCATTCAATGTCAACCTGTATAACAACAATTCTTAGATTTTTTAGATGACAATAATAAAATTATTAACGCTATATACTATAAATTGCTGACGTTTTGTGATGGGACATTGCCGAAGGTATTGTATGGTTTGTACATTCTCATTTTTGCACGAAAAACTTTGTATGGCTAGGTGAACAGTTCTTTCATCATTCTCACAGTATTGTAATGCTGAATTTGTGCAATCCAAATCATTTGGTTAGTGTATCTTATTGTTCTTAATTGATTGATATTTGTTTGTGGTTGATTAAATGAGAATATCAAGTAATGACCAAACAAAATGAACAAAACCTACATAATCCTAAACTAAGAAAGTTTGGCCTTCACAGATAAACTATGCTGGTATGCATTCTAGCCGTTGAACATTCCAATCAACTTTCCACAGCAGTAATTTCTTTGACATCCTTGTCAGAAGTTAAGTCTATGACCTCGGTCCATTTCCAGTTTTGCAGATTTGTTAGGCGTTTTTGTAGCTTGACATATGGTTTTGTTGTACAAGTAACAACGACACTTGAGAATTGAACTGATATCAGTATTGACAAATAAAATTTACAAAACTTATCCAAAATCGTGGTTCCTGTCGTAGATGGATTATATAGGCTTTTGTTATAATATTGATCCTATCTCAATAATTGAGTTCATCCTGTGATATAATGTGTGAAGTTTTAATATGTAAAGTTAGAAAATCAATTATAGAAGAAAGTTGGTAATGTATACCTCTTGTCGGTATAGATTAGAGTGTTTGGTTGGAACTTGGTTGAACTGATCATTTGTCCCCTGAATGAACTCGTCTGCCATTTGAACTTGTAAATCTGGATTGTACAACCTCAATAGTCGCATATAGTAGGGTATAAATACTATTTAAAAAATGGTTACATGGTGTAACTGAGAGTAAGTGGGTGGTTACTGGTTACCTCAAAACTGGCAAGACATGCTGTTTTTAGGCTTTGAGTGCTCATTTAAATGTACCTCATACACGTGTATTGTAATTTAAATGTATGTGGTACCTCAATGTCTTCATTTGCCTTAACAATACCTGCATCCACTCTGTCATCCATTACCTTTTCTACTTCCGACTTAACAATCTCTGCATTGGGGTTTACCTTGTTTTTATTCGAACATTGAACATCAACAGCTTTATTGTCTTTATATGCTTTCTATAAAGATCATGCATGATTTTGTGTATTGACTTGTGCTAGTTTTATTTGACAATGAACTTTTTTACCTCTTTCTCAACTTTTTTTTTCTTCCTCCAACTTTTGTTCATAAAGTTCAACATGCCTGATTACTTCTTCTTCCCATTCAATGTCAACCTGTATAATACCAATTCTTGGATTTTTTAGATAACAATAATAAAATTATTAACGCTATATACTATAAATTGCTGACGTATTGTGATGGGTCATTGCCGAAGGTATTGTATGGTTTGAAAGGAAGACTAGGTGCTGACAAGAAGAGAAAATCAAAGAAAGGTGGTCTAAGCGTTGATGACAGAAAGCTGATAGTGGAGTTCATCTCGAAGATTAAATGGAGGCTAACGAACAGAAAAAGTATTCGAAGATTCGTGATGAAGCTGGGACTGAAAGACTGAAGACTCATTATCTTTCTTCAAAGGGGGAGATTGTTGGAAATTAATATAGTTGATGAAAATAATAAGTCTAGGGGTCTTATTGTGATTAGTTAATAGTCTAGACTTTTTGTATAAATAGAACAAAGGTTGTACAAAAATGGTACATATCGTACATTCTCGTTTTTGCACGGAAAACTTTGTACGGCTAGGTCAACAGTTCTTTCATCATTCTCACAGTATTGTAATTCTAAATTTGTGCAATCCAAATCATTTGGTTAGTGTATCTTATTGTTCATAATTGATTGATATTTGTTTGTGGTTGATTAAATGAGAATATCAGGTAATGACCAAACAAAATGAACAAAACATACATAATCCTTACTAAGAAAGTTTGGCCTTCACAGATAAACTATGCTGGTATGCATTCTAGCCTTTGAACATTCCAACCCACTTTCCACAGCCGTAATTTCTTTGACATCCTTGTCAGAAGTTAAGTCTATGACCTCGGTCCATTTCCAGTTTTGCAGATTTGTTAGGCGTTTTTGTAGCTTGACATATGGTTTTGTTGTACAAGTAACAATGACACTTGAGAATTGAACTGATATCAGTATTGACAAATAAAATTTACAAAACTTACCCAAAATTATAGTTCCTGTCCTAGATGGATTATATAGGTTGTTGTTATAATATTGATCCAATCTCAAGAATTGAGTTCATCCTATGATATATTGTGTGAAGTTTTAATATGTAAAGTTAGAAAATCAATTATAGAAGAAAGTTGGTTAATGTTTATCTCTTGTCGGTCTAGATTAGAGTGTTTGGTTGGAACTTGGTTGAACTGATCATTTGTCCCCTGAATGAACTCGTCTGCCATTTGAACTTGTTTATCTGTATTGTACAACTTCAATAGTCGCATGTAGTATGGTATAAATACTATTTAAAAATGGTTACATAGTGAAACTGAGAGTAAGTGGGTGGTTACTGGTTACCTCAAAACTGGCAAGACCTGCTGTTTTTTAGGCTTTGAGTGCTCATTTAAATGTACCTCATACACGTGTATTGTAATTTAAATGTATGTGGTACCTGAATGTCTTCATTTGCCATCACAATATCTGCATCTATTCTGTCATCCATTACCTTGTCTACTTCTGACTTAACAATCTCTGCATTGGGGTTCACCTTGTTTTTATTCGAACACTGAACATCAACAGCTTTATTGTCTTTATATGCTTTCTATAAAGATCATGCATGATTTTGTGTATTGACTTGTGCTAGTTTTATTTGACGATGAACTTTTTTACCATTTTCTCAACTTTTTTTTTCTTCCTCCAACTTTTGTTTATAAAGTTCAACATGCCGGATTACATCTTCTTCCCATTCAATGTCAACCTGTATGATAACAATTCTTGGATTTTTTAGATAACAATAATAAAATTATTAACGCTATATACTATAAATTGCTGACGTTTTGTGATGGGACATTGCCGAAGGTATTGTCTGGTTTGAAAGGAAGACTAGGTGCTGACAAGAAGAGAAAATCAAAGAAAGGTGTCTAAGCGTTAATGGCAGAAAGCTGATAGTGGATTCATCTCGAAGATTAAATGGAGGCTAACGAACAGAAAAAGTATTCGAATATTCGAGATGAAGCTGGGACTGAAAGACTGAAGACTCATTATCTTTCTTCAAAGTGGGAGATTGTTGGAAATTAATATAGTTGATGAAAATAATAAGTCTAGGGGTCTTATTGTGATTAGTTAATAGTTTAGACTTTTTGTATAAATAGAACAAAGGTTGTACAAAAAAAGGTATAGATCGTACATTCTCATTTTTGCACGGAAAACTTTGTACGGCTAGGTCAACAGTTCTTTCATCATTCTCATAGTATTGTAATTCTGAATTTGTGCATTCCAAATCATTTGGTTAGTGTATCTTATTTTTCTTAATTGATTGATATTTGTTTATGATTGATTATATGAGAATATCAAGTAATGACCAAGCAAAATGAACAAAACATACATAATCCTTACTAAGAAAGTTTAGCCTTCACAGATAAACTATGCTGGTATGCATTCTAGCCGTTGAAAATTCCAATCCACTTTCCACAGTCGTAACTTCTTTGACATCCTTGTCAGAAGTTAAGTCTATGACCTAGGTCCATTTCTAGTTTTGCAGATTTGTTAGGCGTTTTTGTAGCTTGGCATATGGTCTTGTTGTACAAGTAATAATGACACTTCAGAATTGAACTGATATCAGTATTGACAAATAAAATTTACAAAACTTATCCAAAATTGTAGTTCCTGTCCTAGATGGATTATATAGGCTTTTGTTATAATATTGATCCTATCTCAAGAATTGAGTTCATCCTATGATATAATGTGTGAAGTTTTAATATGTAAAGTTAGAAAATTAATTATAGAAGAAAGTTGGTTAATGTTTACCTCTTGCCGGTCTAGATTAGAGTGTTTGGTTGGAACTTGGTTGAACTGGTCATTTGTCCCCTGAATAAACTCGTCTGCCATTTGAACTTGTTTATCTGGATTGTACAACTTCAATAGTCGCATATAGTATGGTATAAATACTATTTAAAAAATGGTTACACGGTGAAACTGAGAGTAAGTGGGTGGATACTGGTTACCTCAAAACTGGCAAGACATGCTGTTTTTTAGGCTTTGAGTGCTCATTTAAATGTACCTCATACTTAATTTAAATGTATGTGATACCTCAATGTCTTCATTTGCCTTAACAATATCTGCATCCACTCTGTCATTCATTACCTTGTCTACTTCCGACTTAACAATCTCTGCATTGGGGTTCACCTTGTTTTTATTCGAACATTGAACATCAACAGCTTTATTGTCTTTATATGCTTTCTAAAAAGATCATGCATGATTTTGTGTATTGACTTGTGCTAGTTTTATTTGACGATGAACTTTTTTACCTCACTCTCAACTTTTTTTTTTCTTCCTCCAACTTTTGTTCATAAAGTTGAACATGCCGGATTACTTCTTCTTCCCATTCAATGACAACCTGTATAATAACAATTCTTGGATTTTTTAGAGAACAATAATAAAATTATTAATGCTATATACTATAAATTGCTGACGTTGGTGGTGAAGGTAAAAAAGAAGCTGTCACCTTTATTGTCTGCAAGTAGATGGAATTTTGCATTAAACCGAAATTCAATACGTAAGATATATTAAAAGCATCCGTAGGCTGTTTAAAATTGTTGGTACCGGTGAACTCGAGTTTGAATTTGACTCATTATTACTTTTGCTATTGACTGATGAGTTTCTGTGTGTTGATGTTTCGTTTTTTACCTTTTTGGTTTGCTGTTGAAAATCAAAGGAATGTATTAATGCAAAACATAATATGTGTAAAAGTAGACGATTTATGTATTTATACCATACTGGTTGCTTGATATCTTCTTCGTTTTCGATCTTTACGTGACATGCTAATTGTCGCTGCCAACAAAAGTAATGTAAATATGTACAAATAAAGAGCACAACTAGTAAACTAAAAATATAGATTTACCCGGTGATCCATTATGAAAAATCAAAACAGCGGAGATATGTATTGTCATCAGTTGTGCAGAGAATGTAGAAACGTTTAAATGAAGCAGCACTCTAATTTTTATGAACATGTATACGTTTATAGTTGAAATCTCCTTAAATACTGACACCGAGCATGAGGAGAAGTTTTATTTCTTGTAATTCAAGCTTGTGTAATGGCACTTAATTGTAAATATTTAATTATACACTAAAGGAGAGATTGTTAGCCCTAAAATAGTGTATAATTAAATATAATAAAAGTCTAGGTTCAATTTATAATTAGGAATAGTTTACTTTGAGGGAGAATCTTAATTTCCTAGTCTTTGAGGGGAGTGTTAGGACAAACTCCCAAAGTAAGCTTAGGTATTTAAATAATATTGTTTTCTTAGGCTTTTAGGAGAAGCCACAAGAGGAGCCTCCACCTTAGTGTGTGTTTTGAGTGTGAAATTCCTAGATATTGAGAGCACAATTTCTCTCTTGTAATCTTCATATTCTTAATACTAATCGTTTGATTTTAAAAAAAAAAATTGTATTGATAGAGTTGCAATGTTTTGAAGACCTACTAGACGCAAGGGGAGAGCCACCGATCTGAATGATTTAAGGGGAGAGTCATCTGAAGAAGATCAATGATGTACTTTAAAGTTCAGAAATCAAAGTGACTTCAAAGTTCAAAGACTTCAGAAAGATACAAGCCTTGATTATAAGAAGGGGAGATTGTTAGAAATTTTATTTCTTGTAATTCAAGCTTGTTTAATTGCACTTAATTGTAAATATTTAATTATACACTAATGGGGAGATTGTTAGCTCTAAAATAGTGTATAATTAAATATAATAAAAGTCTAAGTTCAATTTATAATTAGGAATAGTTTACTTTGGGGGGAATCTTAATTTCCTAGTCTTTGAGAAGAGTGTTTGGACAAACTCCCAAAGTAAGCTTAGGTATAAATAATATTGTTCTCTTAGGGTTTTAGGTGAAGTCGAAAAAGGAGCCTCCACCCTAAGTGTGTGTTTTTTAGTGTGAAATCCTAGAGATGGAGAGCACAAATTCTCTATTGTAATCTTCATACTAGTTTATAAACCACGTATTACGTGGATATTTTTAATTATATTTATTTATATAAAATGTATATGAGTAAAAATAAAAACATACAAAAATAATAATTGTGTTTATTTTTTATTATTTACAGATTAAAAAATAGAGTATATTTATCTTTTTTAAAAATATTAAATTGTATTTATCTTTTATTTTTTATAAGTTGTAATTATCTTTTTGGTGAACGTAAAGGTGACACGTGACATTTGATGTTTTATACATAATTATAATAATTTCATCAACTAATTCAATTTTTTTACATTTGGATCTAATTATGATTGTAACACCCTCTAATCCCAACTAAAAGCCACGTCATTTACAATACACAGGTGGCATAAACGCATATAAAATCCATCACACATGTCAAAGGTTTACACAAACATGGATTAATTAAAACATTTCACAACATAGTCAATATTCAAAAGTCGACCCGACATACAAAACCCGACCCATACCCAACTGTTCACATACAACCCAGTACAACTTATCCCAAGGTTTCCCAACAGAACAAGGACACATACAGAATACAAAAGCAGAATCTCCCAATCACAGCAAGTCAAGCTCCTATCGTCGCTCAGGGGCTGGCGGTCCTATCTTCGGTTCTCCTGATACACACATCAGACTCGAATACGTAAGCTTCGCAGCTCGTGAGTACACAAGGGTTAGACACTGCACAGTTCACATAATCACATATCGCATGTCACATGGCAGCCCTACACTACACGACATAACACATGTCAGCGAGTCTCTAATCAGAGACCCTAGAGATCCGATTACAGAAAGAGATACTCATCTCAGTTGGGAATCCCTCCCCCCTGGAGCCAAACCACGCCCGTGGAAGCTAACAGGAATAACGGCCGCATATATATATATATATATATATATATATATATATATATATATATATATATATATATATATATATATATATATATATATATATATATATATATGGGAACCCTACACAGGGTCAAACAGAGCTACACCGCCCCCGCGATAACCCACCGCGATATACTATAATGGATCTCAAGATATAACACATATAAAGAAAGAGGAATCATACCTGAGGGGCAACTCGCAGTGCCCAAACAATTCATATAATCACATATGAAATATTAACACAAAAGACTCAAAAGACAGCGACTAGTCTTTGGAAAAAGTCTCGCGTACTCACCTGGATCACCCTGCACAATTTCCCTAACTGTCTGATCCGAACTCAGCTCGCGACAATCTCCGATAATCCCTGTACACAAATTAATTCTCCCATATTAATCTCAATTATCCCATGACTGTTAATATACCCAAATGAACCCCACAAAACAGCCCAACGGACTCCCAAAGCCCAAATCGACCCAAACCCGTAGAAGCCGGATCGCGGCCACACTGGCCCGATCGCGGCCCGCGCTCGGCAAGAACATCGCGGCCACGCTTGGCGCGTCGCGACCGCGCTCGCGTCGAACAGCAGACCCCTGTTTTCTGTTTCAGTTCTGTCCAGGGGGTTTTAACCCCCAAACTCCGATTTCTAGCATATAAAACCCATATAAATGATACCAAAACTCTTCTAAAATACATACACACCAATTCCCATCATATCACATGATTAACATACAAAAATCAGATTCAATTGGAAGGATTTACTCACCTTTAAACTCAAGAACACCTATGGAAGCTTTCAATTCAATTTGCAGCAATTAACTCCACTCAATTGGCTTCAATCTCACTGAATCAGTAGCATAGGATCACACACACACTTATCTTAGGCTTTGCACAAAAGAAGGATAAGGAAGCAACGTCACACATACATATAACACATAAACGGATCCCGTTATATCGTGGGTTCGACACCGATACCCGACCCCAATATCAAAAATCCACTATTTATATCATTAAATCCCATTTATACTCGTGAATCCATAATTATAATTTATCCACTAAAATTATATCCCGAATCCACGTAATTCTCCGTCCCGACACGTATAATCCACTATATGGGATGCAATTGGGCCAACGCAATAATCACTATCATAATTAGTCAATAGGATAATTACACGTACCTGCTCGGGAGTCGGGGTGTTACAAATCCTCCCCCCTTACAAAGATTCCGTCCCGGAATCTAACTCTGGCTCTGAAATAGAAAAGGATAGCGACTCCGCATCTCAGACTCGGGCTCCCAAGTTGCGCTGATACCCTTATGATGTCTCCATTGAACGAGTACCAATGATATCTCTTTATTGCGCAATTTCTTCACCTTGCGATCAGTAATCAACTCTGGCTGCTCAGCATATCTCAACTGATCATCCACTGATATCTCAGACAATGGCACATACTGATCCTCTTTCGCTAAACACTTTCTCAAATGGCTCACGTGGAATGTATCATGAACACCGGCCAATTCTGGCGGCAATCTCAACCGGTAGGCCTGATCTCTGACTCTAGCTAAGATCTCAAACGGCCCTATATATCTCGGACTCAACTTGGCCTGGTGCCTGAATCGGATAACACCCTTCCACGGAGACACTTTTAGCAACACCTGATCCCCAACACGGAACTCCAGCTCTGAAGTACGGCGGTCAGCGTAACACTTCTGACGGCTCTGTGCAACACGCATATGCTCCCGGATCACAGCTACTTTATCACTCGTTTCCTGAAGTAGCTCGGGCCCACTGATCGGTCGCTCACCGACCTCACCCCAACACACGGGGGTTAGACACTTACGTCCATATAATGCTTCGAACGGTGCCATCTTAATCGAGGCATGGTAGCTATTATTATAAGCAAACTCTACTAATGGGAGATGCACATCCCAGCTACCTCTGAAGTCTATGGCACATGCTCTCAACATGTCCTCAAGTGTCTGGTTGGTGCGCTCGGTCTGCCCATCTGTCTGAGGCCTGTAAGCTGTACTCAGCTGAACCCGGGTACCCAGCTCTCTCTGGAAGCTCTGCCAGAATCGCGAGGTAAATCGAGTATCGCGATCAGAAGTAATCGACTTCGGAATCCAATGCCGCGACACTACCTCATCAATATACAGCCGTGCTAGCTGATCCATCGTGATCGTACCCCGAACCGCAAGAAAATGCGCACTTTTAGTCAGCCGGTCCACTATGACCCAAATCATGTCGTTCCCACGCACAGTACGAGGAAGTCTGACGATGAAATCCATCGTGATGTGGTACCACTTCCACTCGGGAATCTCCAGTGGCTGTAGACGGCCGTGCGGCTTCTGATGCTCACTTTTGACCCGCAAACATGTCATGCACTGCTCGACATAACGGCCCACATCCCTTTTCATACCCGGCCACCAGTAGAACTCTCGGAGATCTCGGTACATCTTGGTGCTCCCAGGGTGAATAGACAACCTCGACTTATGCGACTCATCAAGAATCAACTGTCGCAAGTTCCCAACTCTGGGAACCCAAACTCTGCTTCTCAGCGTATATATCCCTCGGTCATCCCTGACTAACGACTCTGTCTGCCCAACTAACCTTTCCCTCTTCACATTCTGCTCCCGCAGACCCTCTATCTGTGCCAATCTCAGACTGTCAATCAGGGTAGAGGTGATCTCGAGTCTCACAGCTCGGGAGGTAATCGTCTGAACGCACGCCCTACGACTCAAGGCGTCAGCAACCACGTTCGCCTTCCCAGGATGATACTGTATCTCACAGTCATAATCTTTCAGAAGCTCTAAACTGCGTCTCTGTCGCATGTTCAACTCCTTCTGACTGAAAAGATACTGAAGGCTCTTATGATCAGTATAAACAACAAACTGGGACCCATATAAGTAATGTCGCCATATCTTTAACGCAAAGACGATGGCATCCAACTCAAGATCATGGACAGTATGATTCTCTTCATATGTCTTCAGCTCTCTCGAAGCGTAAGCAATCACTTTGCCCTGCTGCATCAACACACAGCCTAGCCCTGTCCCTGATGCATCACAATACACAGCGAAATCATCTGTACCCTCGGGCAAAGCCAACACCGGCGCCTGACATAATCGAGCTCTCAACTCGGCAAAGGCAGTCTCCTGCTCGTCATTCCACTCGAATGGTACGCCCTGTCGTGTCAGTCTCGTCAACGGCATGGCTATCCGCGAAAAATTCTGAATGAACCGTCGGTAGTAGCCTGCTAATCCCAGGAAACTACGAATCTCTGGCACGGTCTTAGGCTGCTCCCAACTCATCACAGCCTCGATCTTCGCAGGATCCACTTTGATGCCCTCGCTGCTCACAATATGGCCCAAGAACTGCACCTCTCGGAGCCAAAACTCTCTCTCTGCAGCACGCTTAGGACCTCCCTCAAGTGCTGCTCATGCTCCTCAGCGCTCCTCGAGTAGATCAATATGTCGTCTATGAACACGATCACAAATCGATCCAACATTGCTCTACACACCCTATTCATTAAATCCATGAAGGCTGCGGGTGCGTTAGTCAGTCCGAATGGCATGACTAGAAACTCATAGTGTCCATAGCGCGTCCTGAAGGCTGTTTTGGGCACATCCTCTTCCCTGACCTTCAGCTGATGATATCCCGATCGTAAGTCAATCTTCGAGAAGAAGCTAGATCCCTGTAGCTGGTCAAATAAATCATCAATCCGCGGGAGTGGATATCTATTCTTCACTGTCACTTTATTCAGCTCTCGATAATCGATACACATTCGCATGGTACCGTCTTTCTTCTTCACAAACAACACCGGTGCTCCCCACGGTGATGAGCTCGGACGGATAAATCCCCTATCCAGCAACTCCTGAAGCTGAGTCATCATCTCTCGCATCTCAGTGGGTGCCAGCCTATAAGGCGTCTTCGCAATCGGCACCGCCCCAGGGATAAGATCGATCCGGAACTTTACCTGGCGATCTGGCGGTAGCCCAGGTAGCTCATCTGGGAATACCTCAGGGTAGTCTCGCACTACAGGTACATCCCCTACCTTCGTCTTCTCCTTCTGGGCGTCAATCACATAAGCCAGGAAGGTTTCACAACCTTTCGTCACATATCTCTGAGCAGTAACCATCGAGATGATCCCAATCTCGCCCTTTCGCCTCTCCCCGTAAACTGTCACGACCTCGGTCTCAGAAATCGGTATCCTGATCATCTTCTTAGCACAAAGAATGTCTGCCTGACGGGCTGTCATCCAGTCCATACCGACGATCACATCGAAGCTGCTGATCTCGATAGGCAGTAGATCGATCAGGAATCGATGAGTATCGATCTCGAGTACACACTCTCGATAAATACTGCTCACTAAAGTGGTACTGCCGTCTACCCTCTCGACAATCAATGGCACAGATAATACAGAAGGGGCAACAGTAAAATAAGCACAGAATGACACGGACACATATGAGCGGTCGGCTCCAGAATCAAATAAGACTCGCGCACGCAAGCCATTCAGAATATACGTACCCGTAACAACATCTGGAGCATCTCTGGCCTCCTCAGCTGTGGCCTGGAACACTCGGCCTCTGGCTCTCGGAGCTGCATCCCTACGGGAAGTAGAAGAGGAAGGCTCGGCTCTAGCACCGCTCGTGCTCGCCCCCGGTACGGCTGGTGCTGTCTCCGGGCAATCTCTCATGCGGTGACCTGGCTTCCCACATCGGAAGCATAATGCCTCAGGGGCTGTGCAGGCTGTAGCAGTATGGCCAAACTGACCACATCTGAAACATCGGAACTGATCACTAGCACAAGGCCCGGTATGCCTGCGATGACACCTCGGGCAATCTCGCTCTCCGGATGAACTGTCAGCTCTGCTCCCTGATGCCCGGGACCCCTGCCCAACACTGCTCTGACTGGCCGCATGACTGTCTCTCTGACCCTGTCCCCGAGATCTCTCATCCCGACCTCTATCTCTGCCTCTGTCCCTGCCTCGGTCCCTACGCGGACCTGTACTCTGCTCCTGATGACGGCCCTGCTCGGGCTGCTGATCCCTCGGCTCGCGCCAGTAACTAGACTGCTCAGTGGCTCCCGTACGCTGTCTCTGAGTAGGCGGCTGCTCCCTCTGCCTCTCGATCTCTCGCTCTCTCATGCGAGCTAACTCTAGCGCCCTAGCAAAAGATGACGTTTCCTGTAGTCCCACAAACTCCCTGATATCTGGTCTCAGGCCGTCAACAAAGGCATCGGCCTTGCGCCTCTCTGTATCCACATGCTGCGGCGCAAACTGGGAGTACTCGTTAAAGCGATCCACATACTGTTGCACGGACAGATCCCTCTGCTGTAAATGGAGGAAACGGTGCTCCATCTCTCTCTGCTCATCACGAGGCGCATACTGAATCTCGAACATATCCTTAAACTGAGCCCAGGACATCGCATATGCACGAGAATCAGACATGGAAGACTCAATAGATCTCCACCACTGTGAGGCTCCACCCCTCAACTGATATGTGGCATACCCTACCATGTCCTTCGGGTCCACATGAGCAACCCGAAATGCAGACTCAATCTCGCGCTCCCACGCGAGTGCCATCCCTGGCTCACCCCCGCCTCTGAACTCTGGAGGATTCCCAGTCATGAAATCCTTAAATGAACCCCCTCGCTGAGATGTAGAGGAAGAGGCACCTGCACCCGTGCCCGTATCCGGACCACCCCCAGAACGTGGCCCCGTATCATGCCTCTGCTCTCTCTCCAGCTCTCTCTGCTGTCTATAGAACTCTGTAAGAACCCCAAGCAACTCTGACTTGCGGATATACTCATCATCACCCGGCGGCTTACCCGCGCCAGAACCCTCTCCCTGGTCTGCCATACTGATCTGCACAAAAGAAGGCAATTAAGCACAAAAGGTAAGTCTCCCAGCGTTATACACTAAGCCAGGATAATTAAATCCTCTAGTATCCGTCACCGGAATACTCCCCAAGAATCTGAACACGGTCTAAGCTCAAGCATCCCCCGATGCCCAATACTAAAACCACAAGCTCTGATACCATACATGTAACACCCTCTAATCCCAACTAAAAGCCACGTCATTTACAATACACAGGTGGCATTAACGCATATAATATCCATATCACAATGTCAAGGTTTACACAAACACTGATTAATTAAAACATTTCACAAACATAGCCATAATATCCAGAAGTCAACCCGACATACAAAACCCGACCCATACCCAAATATTCACATACAAACCCAGTACAACTTATCCCAAGGTTTCCCAACAGAACAAGGAACACATACAGAATACAAAAGCAGAATCTCCCAATCACAGCAAGTCAAGCTCCTATCGTCGCTCAGGAGCTGGCGGTCCTATCTTCGGTTCTCCTGATACACACATCAGACTCGAATACGTAAGCTTCGCAGCTCGTGAGTACACAAGGGTTAGACACTGCACAGTTCACATAATCACATATCGCATGTCACATGGCAGCCCTACACTACACGACATAACACATGTCAGCGAGTCTCTAATCAGAGACCCTAGAGATCCGATTACAGAAAGAGATACTCATCTCAATTGGGGAATCCCTCCCCTCTGAAGCCAAACCACGCCCGTGGAGGCTAACAGGAATGACGACCGCATATATATATATGGGAACCCTACACAGGGTTAAACAAAGCTACACAGCTCCCGCGATAACCCACCGCGATACACTATAATGGATCTCAATTATATAACACATATAAAGAAAGAAGGACCATACCTGATGGGCAGCTCGCAGTGCCCAACATAATCACAACAGTAATATACGCACATATTATGACTCGATAAAAGTAGGCCCTTTGAAAAGAACTCGTGTACTCACCTGGATCACCCTGCACAATTTCCCTAACTGTCTGATCCGAACTCAGCCCGCGACAATCTCCGATAATCCCTGTACACAAATTAATTCTCCCAGATTAATCTCAATTATCCCATGACTGTTAATATACCCAAATGAACCCTACAAAACAGCCCAACGGACCCCCAAAGCCCAAACCGACCCAAACTCGCAGGAGCCGGATCGCGGCCCGCGCTCGGCAAGAACATCGCGGCCGCGCTCACGACGGACAGCAGTCCCCTGTTTCTGTTTCAGTTCTGTCCAGGGGTTATTTCACCCCCACAGCTCTATTCCAGCAGAATATAACCAAACAATTGACACCAAAACTCTTCTAAAATATATACACACCAATTCCCATCATATCACATGATTAACACACAAAAATTAAGCCCAACTCAAAGGATTCTTACCTTGCAACTTCAAGAACACAAAGGGGAACTCTCAATTCCAAATTACAGCAATTAGAACACTCAATTGGCTTTAATCTCAATCTCCAGCAGCACAAAGGAACACACACACACCTATCTATTTGGTTTGCACAAAAGGAGAGGAGATAAGCATACGCTACACACATATATCACATAACGGATCCCGTTATATCGCGGGTTCGACACCGATACCCGACCCCAATGTCAAAAATCCACTATTTATACCATTAAATCCCATTTAATCTCGTGAATCCATAATTATAATTTATCCACTAAAATTATATCTCGAATCCACGTAATTCTCCGTCCCGACACGTATAATCCACTATACGGGACGCAATTGGGCCAACGCAATAATCACTATTATTATTAGTCAATAGGATAATTACACGTACCTGCTCGGGAGTCGGGGTGTTACAAATACAAACGTGTTTAGATTCCATCAAATTCTTTGGTTAAAAGAATCTTTCATTTCTTACTATTTGTATATAAATTTTAGATTCCTAATATTTCACACACTGTACACTTCTCTTTTAGACATTATGTCACAACACAATCAATCAACTATTATATATTATAAACTACTTTACGAACTCATGTATTACGTTGATAACTTTTTTACATTAAATGTATATAAACTTAAAACTAATTATATAAATGTTAATTAATATTAACAAATCACAAATAGATAATGATGACAAATGAAATTGTTGGATAATGTCAAATAGTTTATGAACTCATTTGTTCGTACAAAACTTCATAATATCATATATACTCAACTTAAAATTTTAATATCATATATATCTCTCTTAAACATTATAATATCATATATACCAAATTTAATTATTAAAATCACAATATCCCTTTTAAACATAGTTAATATCGTTATACCCAAATTCATTAATTTAATTATTTTTATAACATTTAAAACACATAATTAATATTGGTTATTAACTAATGACCATTATACCATTACTTATTTTTTCTTTCAACTAAACTTCAAAATATCATATTTATCCAACTTAAATTAAAATATCATATGTCTCTTAATAATTTTATATAATTTAATTTTGTAAACTTTACCATATGAATTAGGGGTAAAGCCATACAATAGTAACATACTTTTGAAAATTTATCAATATGGTACGTCTACTTTTTTAAGTATCGATATGGTACTTGTACTTCAATTTTTCATACCGATATGACCATATTTGTAATAGACCCCTATTTTTTTCATACAATTAGAACCCTGTTTCGTATGTAAAAACCGGGCTCTATTATGTAGAATAACCATATCGATACAGAAAATTAAAGTACACGTACCATATAGACAATTAAAAAAGTAGACGTACCATATCGATACATTTTCAAAAGTAGGTTGCTATTGTATGGCTTTACCCTTATGAATTATTCATAGTTAAACAAATTAACATAACAATATAATTATTGACAAACTTTGATTTTTTCCACAATTTACCTATAAAAACTTACAATTTGTTAGGCAAATAATATATATATAAATAATCTCGGTTCAATGACAAAATAAAAAAAAGTTGTATTATGTTTTTGATCGTTTGACTTCGAGTCGTGTCGTCTTATTTTTTTCTGCAATTTTTCATATACATTTAACTGATTAAATATTATGTTCTTTATTTCTTTTTTCTTTTCAAATTTTATAGTTGTATTGCATTTTGTTTTTCCTAATTTAGTATATACTTTTTGTTTTCGATATGCATCATTAGTTTCTCATTTTTTTTTCAAGTATGCTTTCATTTTATAATTATTGTTTTTTTAGTTTACCTTTTTTAATTTTTATATTTAATAAAGTTTTTGAATTATTACTTGTAATCTGATGTTATTAATTGTGTATATTTTGTGTTAATGTCTTAACAATAAGATTATATATATTTTGTCCTCTATATTTAGAGTCCAGTTTTATAATAATTTATTTAATGATACATTAATAACTATAAAATATTTTAATATTAAAATTACCGGATGAAATTTATGTATTATTAGTAAATTAATTTTTAATATGAAACATAAGGTTATTCATTAGTAAAGAAGTATTTTTTTTTTTGACAAACCAACGTTTAGCAATAATTATATTATTAATATTAATTTGTCATAAGAGCAATAATTCATATGGTAAATGTTTTACAAAATAATTATATATAATTACTATGTGAAATATAATATTAAGAATTAATTTAAATAGATAAATATGATATTATGAAGTTTAGTTAAAATGATAATTAAAGTATGATGGTCATTAATTAATAAGTAATATTAATTAAGAATTTTAAAATAATTATATTAATGAACTTGGATATAAATGAGATTAATGATGTTTAAGAGGGATATATATGATATTAATAACATAAGTTGGGTCTATATATGTGATATTATGAAGTTTCGGAGGGATATATATGATATTATGAAGTTTAAGAAGGGTATATGTGAAATTATCCCTAAAATTAATCATATAAATGGTTAATTAATATTAACAAATCACAAATAGATAATGATGACAAATGAATTTATTAGATAATGTCAAATAGCGGATAGAATTAATTATTTATTAATGTTTATAAATATTAAAAATAATGAATTGTATTTATCTTTAGTTCATTTTATTTTAAAAATAATAATATATGTTTATCTTTTTAAATAAAATGTGGTGATGACATGTGATGACTTGTGTTCTCATTTATTATATATATATATATATATATATATATATATATATATATATATATATATATATATATATATATAGAGAGAGAGAGAGAGAGAATCAGGTTCATCAGCGTACCTATGAGATTCCAGCATACCCAACGTACCCTAATGTGAATGTGAATGATCATTAACATATATATTTTTTTAATAGACATGTATAAGACAACATTATAAGATTTTTTTTTCAAAATGAGCAACATCATAAATCTTGTGAATGGTAAAAAAAGATCATGTGAATGGTCATGTACACCATTCACATGGTGTTAAATGACGAATCACATAGATGATCATTCACATAAATATTCATTGAGCATTCACATAATTTTTAAGGACACAGAAAGTGTGAATGTATGTGAAATTAATATATCATGCGTATCACATTGATTTAAACATGATTATGAGGGAAATTTTTTTTTTTTAAGGTTGGTACCTTCGGGTGCACTTGATTTCGAGAGGTACTTATTTGAACCTGACTATAT
>JAANYP010000954.1:0-28368 GCA_020465985.1 Centrapalus pauciflorus
TCTGCAGTGTCTATCATACGTTCCTAACATATAAATAAGTAATCAAGGAACAACCAGCAGCAGACGTTTCCATACGAGTCAGTAACAATCACCAATAAGTACCAAAACATATGAAAGTAAGTAATGCAATCTGTCACTCACAGCGTTCCTGAGCAATGCAAGTAATCAAGGAACGTGCACCAGCAGTTGTCCCGTTTCAGCAGTGTCTATCATACGTTCCTAACATACAATTAAGTAATCAAGGAACAAGCAGCAGCAGATGTTTCCATACAAGTCAGTAACAATCACCATTAAGTACCGAAACATGTGCAAGTAAATAATCCAATCTGTCACTCACAGCGGTCATGAGCAATGCAAGTATTCAAGGAACGTGCAACAGTAGTTGTCAAGTTTCAACAGTGTCTATCTTACGTTCCTAACATACAATTAAGTAATCAAGGAACAAGCAGCTGCTCATGTTTCCATACAAGTCAGTAACAATCACCAATAAGTAGCGAATCATATGCAAGTAAGTAATGCAATCTGTCACTCACAGCGATCCTGAGCAATGCAAGTAATCAAGGAACATGCACCATCAGTTGTCCAGTTTCAGCAGTGTCTATCATACGTTCCTAACATAGAATTAAGTAATCATGGAACAAGTAGCAGCAGATGTTTCCATACAAGTCAGAAACAATCACCAATATGTACCGAAACATATGCAAGTAAGTAATGCAATCTGTCACTCACAGCGGTCCTGAGCAATGCAAGTAATCAAGGAACATGCACCAGCAGTTGTCCAGTTTCAGCAGTGTCTATCATACGTTCCTAACATATAAATAAGTAATGAAGGAACAACCAGCAGCAGATGTTTCCATACGAGTCAGTAAATCACCAATAAGTACCGAAACATATGCAAGTAAGTAATGCAATCTGTCACTCACAGCGGTCATGATCAATGCAAGTAATCAAGGAACGTGCACCAGCAGTTGTCCAGTTTCAGCAGTGTTTATCATACGTTCCTAACATACAATTAAGTAATCAAGGAACAAGCAGCAGCAGATGTTTCCATACAAGTCAGTAACAGTCACCAATAAGTACCGAAACATATGCAAGTAAGTAATCCAATCTGTCACTCACAACAGTCATGAGCAATGCAAGTAATCAAGGAACATGCACCAGCAGTTGTCCAGTTTCAGCAGTGTCTATCATACGTTCCCTGACATACAAATAAGTTATCAAGGAACAAGCAGCAGGAGATGTTACAACTCAGAAACAATCACCAATAAGTACCGAAACATATGCAAGTAAGTAATGCAATCTGTCACTCACAGCGGTCATGATCAGTGCAAGTAATCAAGGAACGTGCACCAGCTGTTGTCCAGTTTCAGCAGTGTCTATCATACGTTCCTAACATACGATTAAGTAATCAAGGAACAAGCAGCAGCAGATGTTTCCATACAAGTCAGTAACAATCACCATTAAGTACCGAAACATATGCAAGTAAGTAATCCAATCTGTCATTCACAGCGGTCATGAGCAATGCAAGTAATCAAGGAACGTGCACCAGCAGTTGTCAAGTTTCAACAATGTCTATCATACGTTGCTAACATACAATTAAGTAATCAAGGAACTAGCAGCAGCTCATGTTTCCATACAAGTCAGTAATAATCACCAATAAGTACCCAAACATATGCAAGTAAGTAATGCAATCTGTCACTCACAGCGGTTCTGAGCAATGCAAGTAATCAAGGATCATGCACCATCAGTTGTCCAGTTTCAGCAGTGTCTATCATACGTTCCTAATGTAGAATTAAGTAATCACGGAGCAAGCAGCAGTAGATGTTTTTCCATACAAGTCAGAAACAATCACCAATAAGTACCAAAACATATGCAATGTCACTCACAGCGGTCATGATCAATGCAAGTAATCAAGGAACGTGCACCAGCAGTTGTCCAGTTCCAGCAGTGTCTATCATACGTTCCTAACATACAATTAAGTAATCAAGGAAGAAGCAGCAGCAGATGTTTCCATACAAGTGAGTAACAATCACCAATAAGTATCGAAACATATGCAAGTAAGTAATCCAATCTGTCACTCACAGCGGTCCTGAGCAATGCAAGTAATCAAGGAACATGAACCAGCAGTTGTCCAGTTTCAGTAGTGTCTATCATATGTTCCTAACATATAAATAAATCATGGAACAAATAGCAGCAGATGTTTCCATACAAGTCAGTAACAATCACCAATAAGTACCGACAAAAATGCAAGTAAGTAATGCAATCTGTCACTCACAGCGGTCCTGAGCAATGCAAGTAATCAAGGAACATGTACCATCAGGTGTCCAGTTTCAGCAGTGTCTGTCATACGTCCTAACGTAGAATTAAGTAATCAAGGAACAAGCAGCAGCAGATGTTTCCATACAAGTCAGTAACAATCACCAATAAGTATCGAAACATATGAAAGTAAGTAATACAATCTGTCACTCACTGCGGTCCTGAGCAATGCAAGTAATCAAGGAACATGCAACAGCAGTTGTCCAGTTTCTGCAGTGTCTATCACACGTTCCTAACATATAAATAAGTAATCAAGGAACAACCAGCAGCAGACGTTTCCATACGAGTCAGTAACAATCACCAATAAGTACCGAAACATATGCAAGTAAGTAATGCAATCCGTCACTCACAGCGGTCATGATCAATGCAAGTAATCAAGGAACGTGCACCAGCAGTTGTCCAGTTTCAGCAGTGTCTATCATACGTTCCTAACATACAATTAAGTAATCAAGGAACAAGCAACAGCAGATGTTTCCATACAAGTCAGTAACAATCACCAATAAATACCGAAACATTTGCAAGTAAGTAATCCAATCTGTCACTCACAGCGGTCAGGAGCAATGCAATTAATCAAGGAACGTGCACCAGCAGTTGTCAAGTTTCAATAGTGTCTATCATACGTTCCTAACATACAATTAAGTAATCAAGGAACAAGCAGCATCTCATGTTTCCATACAAGTCAGTAACAATCACCAATAAGTACCGAAACATATGCAAGTAAGTAATGCAATCTGTCACTCGCAGCGGTTCTGAGCAATGCAAGTAATCAAGGATCATGCACCATCAGTTGTCCAGTTTCAGCAGTGTGTATCATAGGTTCCTAACGTAGAATTAAGTAATCAAGGAACAAGCAGCAGCAGAGGTTTCCATACAAGTCAGAAACAATCACCAATAAGTACCAAAACATATGCAAGTAAGTAATGCAATCTGTCACTCACAGCGGTCCTGAGCAATGCAAGTAATCAAGGAACATGCACCAGCAGTTGTCCAGTTTCAGCAGTGTCTATCATAAGTTCCTAACATATAAATAAGTAATCAAAGGAATAACCAGCAGCAGATGTTTCCATACGAGTCAGTAACAATCACCAATAAGTACCGAAACTTATGCAAGTAAGTAATGCAATCTGTCACTCACAGCGGTCATGATCAATGCAAGTAATCAAGGAACTTGCACCAGCAGTTGTCCAGTTCCAGCAGTGTCTATCATACGTTCCTAACATACAAATAAGTAATCAAGGAACAAGCAGCAGCAGATGTTTCCATTCAAGTCAGTAACAATCACCAATAAGTACCGAAACATATGCAAGTAAGTAATCCAATCTGTCACTCACAGCGGTCATGAGTAATGCAAGTAATCAAGGAACATGCACCAGCAGTTGTCCAGTTTCAGCAGTGTCTATCACACGTTTCTAACATACAAATAAGTTATCAAAGAACAAGCAGCAGGAGATGTTTCCATACAACTCAGAAACAATCACCAATAAGTACCGAAACATATGCAAGTAATGCAATCTGTCACTCACAATGGTCCTGAGCATTGCAAGTAATCAAGGAACATGCACCAGTAGTTGTCCAGTTTCTGCAGTGTCTATCATACGTTCCTAACATATAAATAAGTAATCAAGGAACAACCAACAGCAGACGTTTCCATACGAGTCAGTAACAATCACCAATAAGTACCGAAACATATGAAAGTAAGTAATGCAATCTGTCACTCACAGCGGTCATGATCAATGCAAGTAATCAAGGAACGTGCACCAGCAGTTGTCCCGTTTCAGCAGTGTCTATCATACGTTCCAAACATACAATTAAGTAATCAAGGAACAAGCAGCAGCAGATGTTTCCATACAAGTCAGTAACAATCACCAATAAGTACCAACACATATGCAAGTAAGTAATCCAATCTGTCACTCACAGTGGTCATGAGCAATGCAAGTAATCAAGGAACATGCACCAGCAGTTGTCCAGTTTCAGCAGTGTCTATCATACGTTCCTAACATACAAATAAGTTATCAAGGCACAAGCAACAGGAGATATTTCCATACAACTCAGAATCAATCACCAATAAGTAACGAAACATATGCAAGTAAGTAATGCAATCTGTCACTCACAGCGGTCCTGAGCAATACAAGTAATCAAGGAACATGCACCAGCAGTTGTCCAGTTTCAGCAGTGTCTATCATATGTTCCTAACTTAAAATTTAGTAATCAAGGAACAAGCAGCAGCAGATGTTTCCATACAAGTCAGAAACAATCACCAATAAGTACCGAAACATATGCAAGTAAGTAATGCAATCTGTCTCTCACAGCGGTCCTGAGCAATGCAAGTAATTAAGGAACATGCACCAGCAGTTGTCCAGTTTCAGCATTGTCTATCATACGTTCCTAACATATAAATAGGTAATCAAGGAACAACCATCAGCAGATGTTTCCATACGAGTCAGTAACAATCACCAATAAGTACCGAAACATATGCAAGTAAGTAATGCAATCTGTCACTCACTGCGGTCATGAGCAATGCAAGTAATCAAGGAACATGCACCAGCAATTGTCCAGTTTCAGCAGTGTCTATCATACGTTCCTAACATACAAATAAGTTATCACGGAACAAGAAGCAGGAGATGTTTCCATACAACTCAGAAACAATCACCAATAAGTACCGAAACATATGCGAGTAAGTAATGCAATCTGTCACTCACAGCGGTCATGAGCAATACAAGTAATCAAGGAACATGCACCAGCAGTTGTGCAGTTTCAGCAGTGTCTATCATACGTTTCTAACATAAAATTATGTAATCAAGGAACAAGCAGCAGCAGATGTTTCCATACAAGTCAGAAACAATCACCAATAAGTACCGAAACATATGCAAGTAAGTAATGCAATCTGTCACTCACAGCGGTCCTGAGCAATGCAAGTAATCAAGGAACATGCACCAGCAGTTGTCCAGTTTCAGCAGTGTCTATCATACGTTCCTAACATATAAATAAGTAATAAAGGAACAACTAGCAGCAGACGTTTCCATACGAGTCAGTAACAATCACCAATAAGTACCGAAACATATGCAAGTAAGTAATGCAATCTGTCACTCACAGCGGTCATGATCGATGCAAGTAATCAAGGAACGCGCACCAGCAGTTGTCCAGTTACAGCAGTGTCTATCATACGTTCCTAACATACAATTAAGTAATTAAGGAACAAGCAGCAGCAGATGTTTCCATACAAGTCAGTAACAATCACCAATAAATACCGAAACATATGCAAGTAAGTAATCCAATCTGTCACTCACAGCGGTCAGGAGCAATGCAATTAATCAAGGAACGTGCACCAGCAGTTGTCAAGTTTCAACAATGTCTGTCATACGTTGCTAACATACAATTAAGTAATCAAGGAACTAGCAGCAGCTCATGTTTCCATACAAGTCAGTAACAATCACCAATAAGTACCGAAACATATGCAAGTAAGTAATGCAATCTGTCACTCACAGCGGTCATGATCAATGCAAGTAATTAAGGAACGTGCACCAGCAGTTGTCCAGTTTCAGCAGTGTCTATCATACGTTCCTAACATATAAATAAGTAATCAAGGAACAACCAGCAGCAGATGTTTCCATACGAGTCAGTAACAATCACCATTAAGTACCGAAACATATGCAAGTAAGTAATCCAATCTGTCACTCACAGCGGTCATGAGCAATGCAAGTAATCAAGGAACGTGCACCAGCAGTTGTCAAGTTTCAACAGTGTCTATCATACGTTCCTAACATACAATTAAGTAACCAAGGAACAAGCAGCAGCTCATGTTTCCATACAAGTCAGTTACTATCAACAATAAGTATCGAAACATATGCAAGTAAGTAATCCAATCTGTCACTCACAGCGGTCCTGAGCAATGCAAGTAATCAAGGATCATGCAGCATCAGTTGTCCAGTTTCAGCGGTGTCTATCATACGTTCCTAACGTAGAATTAAGTAATCAAGGAACAAGCAGCAGTAGATGTTTCCATACAAGTCAGAAACAATCACCAATAAGTACCGAAACATGTGCAAGTAAGTTATGCAATCTGTCACTCACAGCGGTCCTGAGCAATGCAAGTAATCAAGGAACATGCACCAGCAGTTGTCCAGTTTCAGCAGTGTCTATCATACGTTCCTAACATATAAATAAGTAATCAAGGAACAACCAGCAGCAGATGTTTCCATACGAGTCAGTAACAATCACCAATAAGTACCGAAACATATGCAAGTTAGTAATGCAATCTGTCACTCACAGCGGTCATGATCAATGCAAGTAATCAAGGAACGTGCACCAGCAGTTGTCCAGTTCCAGCAGTGTCTATCACACGTTCCTAACATACAACAATTAAGTAATCAAGGAACAAGCAGCAGGATATGTTTCCATACAACTCAGAAACAATCACCAATAAGTGCCGAAACATATGCAAGTAAGTAATGCAATCTGTCACTCACAGCGGTCCTGAGCAATGCAAGTAATCAAGGAACATGCGCCAGTAGTTGTCCAGTTTCTGCAGTGTCAATCATACGTTCCTAACATATAAATAAGTAATCAAGGAACAACCAGCAGCAGACGTTTCCATACGAGTCAGTAACAATCACCAATAAGTACCGAATCATATGCAAGTAAGTAATGCAATCTGTCACTCACAGCGGTCATGATCAATGCAAGTAATCAAGGAACGTGAACCAGCAGTTGTCCAGTTTCAGCAGTGTCTATCATACGTTCCTAACATACAATTAAGTAATCAAGGAACAAGCAGCAGGAGATGTTTCCATACAAGTCAATAACAATCACCAATAAGTACCGAAACATATGCAAGTAAGTAATCCAATCTGTCACTCACAGCGGTCATGAGCAATGCAAGTAATCAAGGAACATGCACCAGCAGTTGTCCAGTTTCAGCAGTGTCTATCATACGTTCCTAACATACAAATAAGTTATCACGGAACAAGAAGCGGGAGACGTTTCCATACAACTCAGAAACAATCACCAATAAGTACCGACACATATGCGAGTAAGTAATGCAATCTGTCACTCACAGCGGTCCTGAGCAATGCAAGTAATCCAGGAACATGCACCAGCAGTTGTGCAGTTTCAGCAGTGTCTATCATACGTTTCTAACATAAAATTATGTAATTAAGGAACAAGCAGCAGCAGATGTTTCCATACAAGTCAGTAACAATCACCAATAAGTACCGAAACATATGCAAGTAAGTAATGCAATCTGTCACTCACAGCGGTCCTGAGCAATGCAAGTAATCAAGGAACATGCATCAGCAGTTGTCCAGTTTCAGCAGTGTCTATCATACGTTCCTAAATTATAAATAGGTAATCAAGGAACAACCAGCAGCAGATGTTTCCATACGAGTTAGTAACAATCACCAATAAGTACCGAAACATATGCAAGTAAGTAATGCAATCTGTCACTCAGAGCGTTCCTAAGCAAAGCAAGTAATCAATGAACATGCACCAGCAGTATTCCAGTTTCCTAACATACAAATAAGTTATCAAGGAACAAGCAGCAGAAGATGTTTCCATACAAGTCAGAAACAATCACCAGTAAGAACCGAAACATATGCAAGTAAGTAATCCAATCTGTCACTTACAGCGGTCATGAGCAATGCAAGTAATCAAGGAACATGCACCAGCAGTTGTCCAGTTTCAGCAGTGTCTATCATACGTTCCTAACATAGAATTAAGTAATCAAGGAACAAGCAGCAGCAGATGTTTCCATACAAGTCAGAAAGAATCACCAATAAGTACCGACACACATGCAAGTAAGTAATGCAATCTGTCACTCACAGCGGTCCTGAGCAATCTAAGTAATCAAGGAACATGCACCAGTAGTTGTCCAGTTTCAGTAGTGTCTATCATACGTTCCAAACATATAAATAAGTAGTCATGGAACAAATAGCAGCAGATGTTTCCATACGAGTCAGTAACAGTCACAAATAAGTACCGAAACATATGCGAGTAAGAAATGCAATTTGTCACTCACAGCGGTCATGATCAATGCAAGTAATCAAGGAACGTGCACCAGCAGTTGTCCAGTTTCAGCAGTGTCTATCATACGTTCCTAACATAGAATTAAGTAATCAAGGAACAAGCAGCAGCAGATGTTTCCATACAAGTCAGAAAGAATCACCAATAAGTACCGACACACATGTAAGTAAGTAATGCAATCTGTCACTCACAGCGGTCCTGAGCAATGCAAGTAATCAAGGAACATGCACCAGCAGTTGTCCAGTTTCAGTAGTGTCTATCATACGTTCCAAACATATAAATAAGTTATCACGGAACAAGAAGCGGGAGATGTTTCCATACAACTCAGAAACAATCACCAATAAGTACCGACACATATGCGAGTAAGTAATGCAATCTGTCACTCACAGCGGTCCTGAGCAATGCAAGTAATCCAGGAACATGCACCAGCAGTTGTGCAGTTTCAGCAGTGTCTATCATACGTTTCTAACATAAAATTATGTAATTAAGGAACAAGCAGCAGCAGATGTTTCCATACAAGTCAGTAACAATCACCAATAAGTACCGAAACATATGCAAGTAAGTAATGCAATCTGTCACTCACAGCGGTCCTGAGCAATGCAAGTAATCAAGGAACATGCATCAGCAGTTGTCCAGTTTCAGCAGTGTCTATCATACGTTCCTAAATTATAAATAGGTAATCAAGGAACAACCAGCAGCAGATGTTTCCATACGAGTTAGTAACAATCACCAATAAGTACCGAAACATATGCAAGTAAGTAATGCAATCTGTCACTCAGAGCGTTCCTAAGCAAAGCAAGTAATCAATGAACATGCACCAGCAGTATTCCAGTTTCCTAACATACAAATAAGTTATCAAGGAACAAGCAGCAGAAGATGTTTCCATACAAGTCAGAAACAATCACCAGTAAGAACCGAAACATATGCAAGTAAGTAATCCAATCTGTCACTTACAGCGGTCATGAGCAATGCAAGTAATCAAGGAACATGCACCAGCAGTTGTCCAGTTTCAGCAGTGTCTATCATACGTTCCTAACATAGAATTAAGTAATCAAGGAACAAGCAGCAGCAGATGTTTCCATACAAGTCAGAAAGAATCACCAATAAGTACCGACACACATGCAAGTAAGTAATGCAATCTGTCACTCACAGCGACCCTGAGCAATGCAAGTAATCAAGGAACATGCACCAGTAGTTGTCCAGTTTCAGTAGTGTCTATCATACGTTCCAAACATATAAATAAGTAGTCATGGAACAAATAGCAGCAGATGTTTCCATACGAGTCAGTAACAGTCACAAATAAGTACCGAAACATATGCAAGTAAGAAATGCAATTTGTCACTCACAACGGTCATGATCAATGCAAGTAATCAAAGAACGTGCACCAGCAGTTGTCCAGTTTCAGCAGTGTCTATCATACGTTCCTAACATAGAATTAAGTAATCAAGGAACAAGCAGCAGCAGATGTTTCCATACAAGTCAGAAAGAATCACCAATAAGTACCGACACACATGTAAGGAAGTAATGCAATCTGTCACTCACAGCGGTCCTGAGCAATGCAAGTAATCAAGGAACATGCACCAGCAGTTGTCCAGTTTCAGTAGTGTCTATCATACGTTCCAAACATATAAATAAGTAATCATGGAACAAATAGCAGCAGATGTTTCCAAACGAGTCAGTAACAGTCACAAATAAGTACCGAAACATATGCAAGTAAGAAATGCAATCTGTCACTCACAGCGGTCATGATCAATGCAAGTAATCAATGAACGTGCACCAGCAGTTGTCCAGTTTCAGCAGTGTCTATCAGACGTTCCTAACATACAATTAAGTAATAAAGGAACAAGCAGCAGCAGATGTTTCCATACAAGTCAGTAACAATCACCAATAAGTACCGAAACATATGCAAGTAAGTAATCCAATCTGTCACTCACAGCGGTCCTGAGCAATGCAAGTAATCAAGGAACGTGCACCAGCAGTTGTCCAGTTTCAGCAGTGTCTATCATACGTTTCTAACATACAATTAAGTAATCAAGGAACAAGCAGCAGCAGATGTTTCCATACAAGTCACTAACAATCACCAATAAGTACCGAAACATATGCAAGTAAGAAATGCAATCTGTCACTCACAGCGGTCCAGAGCAATGCAAGTAATCAAGGAACGTGCACCAGCAGTTGTCCAGTTTCAGCAGTGTCTATCATACGTTCCTAACATACAATTAAGTAATCAAGGAACAAGCAGCAGTAGATGTTTCCATACAAGTCAGTAACAATCACCAATAAGTACCGAAACATATGCAAGTAACTAATCCAATCTGTCACTCACAGCGGTCATGAGCAATGCAAGTAATCAAGGAACATGCACCAGCAGTTGTCCAGTTTCAGCAGTGTCTATCACACGTTCCTAACATACAAATAAGTTATCAAGGAACAAGCAGAAGGAGATGTTTCCATACAACTCAGAAACAATCACCAATAAGTACCGAAACATATGCAAGTAAGTAATGCAATATGTCACTCACAGCGGTCCTGAGCAATGCAAGTAATCAAGGAACATGCACCAGCAGTTGTCCAGTTTCTGCAGTGTCTATCATACGTTCCTAACATATAAATAAGTAATCAAGGAACAACCAGCAGCAGATGTTTCCATACGAGTCAGTAACAATCACCAATAAGTACCGAAACATATGCAAGTAAGTAATCCAATCTGTCACTCACAGAGGTCATGATCAATGCAAATAATCAAGGAACGTGCACCAGCAATTGTCCTGTTTCAGCAATGTCTATCATACGTTCCTAACATACAATTAAGTAATCAAGGAACAAGAAGCAGCAGATGTTTCCATACAAGTCAGTAACAATCACCAATAAGTACCGAAACATATGCAAGTAAGTAATCCAATCTGTCACTCACAGCGGTCATGAGCAATGCAAGTAATCAAGGAACATGCACCAGCAGTTGTCCAGTTTCAGCAGTGTCTATCATATGTTCCTAACATACAAATAAGTTATCAAGGAACAAGCAGCAGGAGATGTTTCCATACAACTCAGAAACAATCACCAATAAGTACCGAAACATATGCAAGTAAGTAATGCAATCTGTCACTCACAGCGGTCCTGAGCAACGCAAGTAATCAAGGAACATGCACCAGCAGTTGTCCAGTTTCAGCAGTGTCTATCATACGTTCCTAACATATAAATAAGTAATTATGGAACAACGAGCAGCAGATGTTTCCATACGAGTCAGTAACAATCACCAATAAGTACCGAAACATATGCAAGTAAGTAATGCAATCTGTCACTCACAGCGGTCATGAGCAATGCAAGTAATCAAGGAACGTGCACCAGCAGTTGTCAAGTTTCATTAGTGTCTATCATACGTTCCTAACATACAATTAAGTAATCAAGGAACAAGCAGCGGCTCATATTTCCATTCAAGTCAGTAACAATCACCAATAAGTACCGAAACATATGCAAGTAAGTAATGCAATCTGTCACTCACAGCGGTCCTGAGCAATGCAAGTAATCAAAGAACATGCACCATCAGTTGTCCAGTTTCAGCAGTGTCTATCATACGTTCCTAACATAGAATTAAGTAATCAAGGAACAAGCAGCAGCAGATGTTTCCATACAAGTTAGAAACAATCACCAATAAGTACCGAAACATATGCAAGTAAGTAATGCAATCTGTCACTCACAGTGGTCCTGAGCAATGCAAGTAATCAAGGAACATGCACCAGCAGTTGTCCAGTTTCAGCAGTGTCTATCATACGTTCCTAACATATAAATAAGTAATCAAGGAACAACCAGCAACAGATGTTTTCATACGAGTCACTAACATTCTCCAATAAGTACCGAAACATATTCAAGTAAGTAATGCAATCTGTCACTCACAGCGGTCATGATCAATGCAAGTAATCAAGGAACGTGCACCAGCAGTTGTCCAGTTTCAGCAGTGTCTATCATACGTTCCTAACATACAATTAAGTAATCAAGGAACAAGCAGCAGCAGATGTTTCCATACAAGTCAGTAACAATCACCAATAAGTACCGAAACATATGCAAGTAAGTAATCCAATCTGTCACTCACAGCGGTCATGAGCAATGCAAGTAATCAAGGAACATGCACCAGCAGTTGTCCAGTTTCAGCAGTGTCTATCATACGTTCCTAACATACAAATAAGTTATCAAGGAATAAGCAGCAGGAGATGTTTCCATACAACTCAGAAACAATCACCAATAAGTACCGAAACATATGCAAGTAAGTAATGCAATCTGTCACTCGCAGCGGTCCTGAGCAATTCAAGTAATCAAAGAACATGCACCAGCAGTTGTCCAGTTTCTGCAGTGTCTATCATACGTTCCTAACATATAAATAAGTAATTATGGAACAACGAGCAGCAGATGTTTCCATACGAGTCAGTAACAATCACCAATAAGTACCGAAACATATGCAAGTAAGTAATGCAATCTGTCACTCACAGCGGTCATAAGCAATGCAAGTAATCAAGGAACGTGCACCAGCAGTTGTCAAGTTTCAACAGTGTCTATCATACGTTCCTAACATACAATTAAGTAATCAAGGAACAAGCAGCGGCTCATGTTTCCATTCAAGTCAGTAACAATCACCAATAAGTACCGAAACATATGCAAGTAAGTAATGCAATCTGTCACTCACAGCGGTCCTGAGCAATGCAAGTAATCAAAGAACATGCACCATCAGTTGTCCAGTTTCAGCAGTGTCTATCATACGTTCCTAACATAGAATTAAGTAATCAAGGAACAAGCAGCAGCAGATGTTTCCATACAAGTTAGAAACAATCACCAATAAGTACTGAAACATATGCAAGTAAGTAATGCAATCTTTCACTCACAGCGGTCCTGAGCAATGCAAGTAATCAAGGAACATGCACCAGCAGTTGTCCAGTTTCAGCAGTGTCTATCATACGTTCTGTAACAACTGGCCTAAAAATATAAGGTATGAAACTCAAAATTAAACTAAATATAAAACTCGGATAATGAAGTAAACTCGAATGAAGTTATATGAAACTCGATTAAGTGAAGACCTAAACTCGAATGACACTTTGATGAAACTCGAATAAAGAAAGGATTTTCTCGGATGATGCAGTATAAAACTCGAATGATGAAGATACAAATCTCGATTTCTAAGGGATGAAACTCGAATAAAGAAACATAAAACTCGAATAAAACTACATAAAGCTCGAACAGTTAAACAAAGAAACTCGATTAAAGAAGCAAGAAACTCGGGCAATGTTGTATAAAACTCGACTATAGCTATATGAAACTCGAATGACAAAGGCATAAAACTCGATCAAAGGGTGACAAAACTCGGGCATTATGTTATAAAACTCGATTGACACAACAACAAACTCGATTCACACTTGAATCGAGTTTAACATTCCAGAAATTTTTTCTAAGTATGTATATATATATATATATATATATATCAGTATTTATTATTGCCACCTCTTTTGCACGCCTCTTGTACTTTTATTAATATAAAAATTGAAAACCCATACTACTTATCACCCTAAAAAGTAAGTTGTCCTTTAAAGGACAACTAGTTGTCCTTTAAAGGACAACTAGATGTACTTTTGTATTATTATATTAATAAACAACATGCAACATACAATTATGAAATCGGCCACACCTTTTTGTCCAACACTCAACCGAAACACCTTTTTACTTTTCATTATTTCACTAAAATTTTAAATTACTTTATCTTTATTTTAATAACCCTTTTTCTTCTATAAATAGAAGACTAACCCATTTCACAAAAACACACCAACACACATATTCTCTCTCAAAACAAAATCGGCCAAGAAGTTCAAGTGTTCTTCAAACTTTTGTAAGCTTTTCTTAT
The DNA here is from genome assembly GCA_020465985.1 of Centrapalus pauciflorus. Classification (NCBI taxonomy): domain Eukaryota; kingdom Viridiplantae; phylum Streptophyta; class Magnoliopsida; order Asterales; family Asteraceae; genus Centrapalus; species Centrapalus pauciflorus. The sequence continues at coordinate 14,219 of JAANYP010000954.1, forward strand.
TTACTTTATTTCCCACCTTAAAAATTTATAAAACATGAAAAATTAAAATATAATACTTTTTATTTACAACTCGGTTTTCATAATACTCGTGAAATTTTCCATGCAAAATATATGAATACCCTTTCATAATGATGAACATGCTCGTATATATATGTATGCATTTTCGTATATATATAAATACATATGTACATACGTATGCATGGATGCATTAAAATGTCCTTGGAAATAAACTACTTAAAATCATTTTTGTAAATCGGAATTAATACAACAAATTATATTTTTAAATAAATTACTTGAACATAACTGCAAATCATTATCAACATTATTTATACATCACCCCCAAGTACATAAAATATTCAAACACGTATTATGATGATATTGACCCGAACTCGTAAAAATATTAGGACGAGTCTCAACTATACAATCAAGTGTTCAACTCAGATCCAAAAATATCATCAAAAATCAACAAGGTGAGTCTTCATAGTCCCATTTTTCACATTATTATGTTTTGGGATGAAATACATGCTTCGTTTTTATATATGGACACAAAACTTCTCGATTCTATTATGTATTACATATGTGATTTCCGCCCTTATATCATGAAATCGTTAGTTGCATTTGTTTGCAAGCGCGAATATATTGTGGATAGATCTATTGGGAGTCATGTCCCCCACTCGGGTTAGTGGTTTAGCTAACGGCGGGTGCATATATATTCAACTCACGGTATTACGTATGGGAATACTGCTCGGGGCAAACTCATTCTAATTAAGCTTCGGTGACATGATGGTTTATGTAATTCATCTCATGGAATTTATGATTTTATAAATTCAACGCATCTGATAATGTCCATACAACTGGTCTTTTCGTGTAAACCTATGAACTCACCAACAATTTTGTTGACGTATTTTAGCATGTATTTTCAGGTAATTAAGGCAAGTGTGCCTTCGGATACACCAACTTTCAAGCTTCCGCATTTCATGGTGTCGCATGCATATTTTGAAATTAACGGAGATTTGACTGCATTATTTTTGGACGCATTAATTATGTATTAGAATCTCTGTATTACGCGAACTTCATTTCTTTCATTTTGTAAAACGTTATTACATTCTTAAATTTTAAAGATGTATTATTTCGAAAACGTCCATATAGTGGTCGTTCGTTATAATTATGGTTACGCTTCCGCACTCGTCACGTCTCGCTGCCAACGAAGGTAGCAGGGTGTGACAGATTGGTATCAGAGCCATAGTTATAGTGAACTAGGTTGCATTAGTACCCTAGACTATAACTGCACATAAAATTTGCTGATTTTAAGAATGTTTTTGTAACTAACTAAAAGATTACAAATGAACCTTGTTAGCAGAAACTATGAACTATCCAGAAACTATCATTCTATCTGACTCAGAGGAGGAATACACTCCCGCAAGTCCCACGGCCACGGAAGTCTTCCCAGAAGAAGAAACCTTGGAGGAGGAAGACCCCTCGGAAGATCCGATGGAGGAATCCGAAAAAGAGCCGATGGAGGAAGAGGATCCCTCACCACCGACGGCCCCTGCTCGCGTCCCATACCACCCCGCCGAACCATCATATAAGCCGTATAGGCCTTACCCTAACGGCCCAAAGATGTTGTACACACCCCGGAAACGGGTAAACATACCAAGAAGGGAGTCTATTCCTGTCCCGACTCCCCAGCCCAATCCCCCGACACCACACCGACGGGTAGACGCCCGGCGATGGACCTGGATACCGGAGACCCTCCGCGAATGGAGGCAGATGGAGGGAGTTCCTCCAAACTTCGAGATCGGAGGACCATCCTCCGCACCTGTCTCATCGCTCACCCAAGAGCCTGCCGATCAGACCATACCACTTTTGATCGCAAGGTCTACCAGGCATGACCACCAGATTCGGTCACTTAACCTGGATATCGGGGAGATGACCGCTCGTTTAGAGCGGGAGGAGTTGCAAAACTCCAACATATATTGGGCCAATCAGCACGCCCTTGCTATACAGCAGGACGGACTGAATGAGCTCCGGCAGCAACTAGCCGAGAGCCAAGCCCGGATCGAAGAGCTGACGCAGCGCCTCCACTCAATGGAAAAGGGAGAGACCCCTGATCACTCACACACCTAGTACTTTTCCATTTCCTTTGTATTGGTAGGAAAAATATCGTGTAATAGCGTAGGATAAAATTTTCGGGTAATAACCCGCCCCCAATGTAAGAAAAATTTCGAATGATTAATGAAAATTCCCAAGATATTTATGAGATTGTGCTTGATGATTATAGTATTATGCTGCATCTTTAAGATTCAACTTCTTACACTATGATTCTCTTTAAACTTCAAGATAATGCCGCCAAAACGAGCAATGAATGCCGCTGACATTGAAGAGCTTGTTGCACAAAGGGTGGCTGCCGCCATAGCTACCTACGAGGCAAACCGGAATAGCACAGCCAATGGGGATGGTGGTGCCAGTCGCACCACGGGAGGAACTGAAACTCACACGAAAGGTTGTGGGATTAAAGGGTTTTTAAGTTGCAAACCCCGGTATTTCAATGGAACCGAAGGAGCAATCGGTTTGATCCGTTGGTTTGAAAAGTTAGAATCTGTATATCGTGTCAGCGGGTGCGCTGAAGGAGACAAGGTGAAATTTGCTACTCACACCTTGCAAGATAGCGCGCTCACATGGTGGAATTCCTACGTCCAGTCTGTAGGTATTGACGAAGCCTACCAGCTCACGTGGTCCACGTTGAAACACATGATGACGGATGAGTACTGTCCGAGAAACGAACTCCAGAAAATGGAATCGGAGTTCTGGAATCTATCAATGAAAGGAACGGACATTGCAGGATATACCAACCGATTCCATGAACTAAGTATCCTATGTCCGCAAATGGTAACTCCGGAATACAAGAAGATTGAACGCTATATTTGGGGACTCGCTCCTCAAATACAAGGAAACGTTACAGCCTCCAACCCATCCACCATACAGGACGCCATCAGAATGGCCAACAATCTTATGGACCAAGTATCCCGGAGGAACGAAGCCAAAGCCGGGGAACACAAGAGAAAGTGGGAAGAAAAGACCGGAAAGAACGCGGGTTCACAGTCCAAGAAGCCCGAGACCGTTAAAGCCTATGTAGCAGGAGTTGAGCCAAGGAGAGGCTATACCGGCACCAAGCCTTTTTGCACCAAATGCACCTTCCACCACAACCCTGGCCCCTGTCCAACCCAATGCGGAAAATGCAAACGTTTGGGCCATATGGCAAAAGATTGTAGATCCGGAGCCCCGGGTGCCAGTGGTAGCAACCCGAGGGGCTGTTTCGAATGTGGCGCAACTGGACACATCAAGAGTGAGTGTCCGAAATTGAGGAACGAAGGAGGAGCTCAGGGGAGAGCATTTGTGTTGGGAGCAGGAGACGCTCGTCAGGACCTCCACGTGGTATCAGGTACGTTTCTCCTAAACGATATTTACGCTTACGTACTCTTTGATACTGGGGCTGATAGGAGCTTTATATCTGATAAGTTTAGCCAGCAGTTGAATGCTACTACTCTTCCCTTAGACAACTCATATACAATAGAACTGGCGGATGGCAAAATAATAAAGGCAAGTAGTATCATTAAGGAATGCACACTAAAGCTAGCGGATCACTCCTTTAAGATAGACTTAATGCCTATAGAACTCGGAAGTTTTGATGTGGTGATTGGTATGGACTGGTTGTCACATAACCAGGCTGAGATTTTGTGTGGTAAGAAAGTGGTGCGAATACCACTCAGTAAGAAGAAAGTCCTCACGATCCAAGGGGAAAAGAAGAACCAACAATTGAATGTCATATCCGGCCTAAGAACATTAAAATGTCTTAGGAAGGGTTGTCATGCAGTGCTGGTCCAGATCGTAGAAAAAGAGTTGAAGGAAAAACGACTTGAAGATATTCCAGTAGTACGTGACTACCCGAAGGTATTCCCGGAAGACTTGCCTGGGCTTCCTCCAGCTAGGCAAGTAGAATTTCAAATCGATTTGGTGCCAGGAGCTGCACCGGTCGCAAGAGCCCCATATAGGCTCGCACCTTCTGAGATGCAAGAACTATCCAGTCAATTGCAAGAATTGATGGATAAAGGATTCATTCGACCAAGTTCCTCACCTTGGGGAGCTCCGGTTTTGTTCGTTAAAAAGAAAGACGGATCCTTCCGAATGTGCATAGACTACCGAGAGCTAAACAAGTTAACGGTAAAGAACCGCTACCCTCTCCCTAGGATTGATGACCTGTTCGACCAGCTACAGGGATCTAGCTTCTACTCAAAGATTGATCTGCGCTCCGGTTATCATCAAGTAAAAGTTCGGGAAGAAGATATCCCCAAGACGGCATTCAGAACTCGTTATGGACATTACGAATTCCAGGTAATGCCATTCGGTTTAACCAACGCACCAGCCGTATTTATGGACCTCATGAATCGGGTGTGTAAACCATATCTGGATAAATTTGTAATAGTGTTCATAGACGATATCCTAATCTATTCCAGAAGTAAAGAAGAGCATGAACAACATCTCAAGTTGATCTTGGAGTTGTTAGAGAAAGAGCAGCTATACGCCAAATTTTCAAAATGTGAATTTTGGTTGCGAGAAGTAAAATTCCTTGGGCATGTGATCAACAGTCAGGGAATTCAGGTCGACCCATCAAAGATCGAGGCCATAAAGAACTGGGCAATCCCAAGAACCCCCACAGAAGTCCGCCAATTCCTAGGACTTGCCGGTTATTATAGGCGATTCATTGAGAACTTCTCGAAGATAGCAGGTTCCTTAACGGAGTTGACCCGTAAGGATGTGAAATACGTCTGGGGTGAAGAGCAGGAAAAGGCGTTTCAGCTGCTTAAGCAGAGGTTGTGTAGTGCACCAATTCTGTCCCTACCCGAAGGGACTGAAAATTTTGTAGTCTACTGTGATGCCTCGCACAACGGACTAGGTTGTGTGCTCATGCAAAGGGACAAGGTCATCGCTTATGCATCGCGACAGCTCAAGATTCACGAGGTAAACTATACGACTCATGACCTGGAACTGGGAGCAGTGGTGTTTGCTCTCAAAATATGGAGGCACTATTTGTAGGGGTGAACACAGTTGGACCGAAACCGAAAAAACCGGCCGAAACCGAGTGAAGTGGCCGGTTTGGCTGGTTTAAAAATGTTTTGGTCGGCCGGCCGGCTTGGAAATTTTGAAACCGGTGACCTCGGTTCGGCTAATGGTTTGGCGTATTAGACCGGCCGTAGAAACCGAACCGGCCGAGGTATTTTAAAGTTATATAATTATTTTAAAAATAATTAAATATCCCCCTATATTTAGTCTTAATATCCTTCTTAATTAAGTCTAGCAATTTCCCAAATTAAGTGTCAACTTTTCCTTAATTTGCTTTCTATCTTAAATTAAAACCCCCCCACCACAAGGCCACAACTAGTCAACTACTCTTTAAATTCCAAAATCCCTCCCGGCTCCCACGACCAATGACCACCCCCATCAATAACCCAAATTATATTATGTATTTCTTCTTCATAAGCGGCTATGCGGCGACGGCAATTCCAGCCCATCTTCATTAATCTAAGACGTAATTATTCGACCATATTCTTTCGTCTTTGACGTCCAGACCATCGTAGCACTAGTGAGGCACGTCATCACTACCGACAAGTAACAACCGTTGTAAGTTTTCGTTCAAACCATCTTCATTCGTCTTCGACGTAAGTCGTCGTAATTAAGTCTTCGTTCGACGATTGACATGTTAAATTATTAGTGTTTTACATTCAAGCAACACGTTCAAAAAACACGGCATCATTAACGACACTTTTATAGCATTTTGTCTCTTGATTTTCATGGGTTTTTAAGTATGTTATAATATTCAAATCTTTTTTTTTATAATGTGCAAATGAATTATGGGTTGATTGTGTTTTTACATATTGTATATTATGCTTATGTTTTGTTTTAATCAAGCATGGAAAATACAAATGAAGCCATTGATTTGGATGATGAGGTTGAGAATAATGGTGAACCCCAAGAGCCCGTTGTAGATCGCAAGTCCAAACGAAAAAGAACCAAGTCGACGGTATGGGAGCATTTTATTATTCCAGATCCGGTGCCAAAAGATAATCCACGATGCTGGTGCAAATATTGCAACAAAGATTATGCCTATGATCCAGGTAAAATCGGAACTAGTAGTTTATGGAACCATTTGTCGCAGCAATGCAAAAAGTATCCTTTAAATAAACAAAAGGATGAAAAGCAAAAAACATTGATATTTCAAAAAGGTATCGGTGGTGATGCGAATTTAACGTTATTTTCATTTAACAAAGATTTGTGTAGAAAAGCTCTTGCTAGGATGATAATCGTTGATGAGCTTTCATTTAGATTTGTTGAGAAGGAAGGGTTTATTTATTTTTGTTCGGTGATGCAACCAAAGTTTGATATACCTAGTCGTGTAACCATTGCAAGGGATGTTCTTTTGTTGTATACTTGTATGCGGAAGAAAAAAAGAACTTACAGTTCTTGTTGAGCAAATCTTCACAACAAGTATGTCTTACAACGGATACATGGACATCAATTCAAAATGTTAATTATATGGTTTTGACGGTTCATTTCATTGATGATGATTGGAAATTGCAAAAAAGAATTTTGAATTTCGAATGTATTAAAAATCACAAAGGTGAGACCATTGGGAAAATGATTGAGGCGTGTTTGATTGCATGGGGGATTGAAAAAGTGTTTACAATTACCGTAGATAATGCGAGCTCTAATGACGTGGCACTTTCTTACATTAAAAGAAAGATTCGAAATTGGGGGAAAGCGGTCTTAGATTGTGATTTCTTGCACATGCGTTGTTGTGCACATATGTCACACCCTGCTACCCCGGTTGGCAGCGAGGCGTGACGAGTGCGGAAGCGTAACCATAATTATAACGAACGACCACTATATGGACGTTTTCGAAAATATTACATCGAATAAATTTAAACTGTAATAATGTTTTACAAAATGAAAGAAATGAAGTTCGCATAATACAGAGATTTTAATACATAATTAATGCGTCCAAAAATAATGCAATCAAATCTCCGTTAGTTTCGAAATATGCATGCGACTCCATGAAATGCGGAAGCTTGAAGTTGGTGTTTTCGAAGGCGCACTTGCCTTAATTACCTGAAAATACATGCTAAAATACGTCAACAAAAATTGTTGGTGAGTTCATAGGTTTACACGAAAAGACCAGTTGTATGGACATTATCAAATACGTTGAATTTATAAAAAAATCATAAATTCCATGAGATGTATTACGTAAACCATCATGTTACCGAAGCTTAATTAGAATGAGTTTTGCCCCGAGCAGTATTCCCATACGTAATACCGTGAGTTGAATATATATGCACCCGCTGTTAGCTAAACCACTAACCCGAGTGGGGGACATGACTCCCAATAGATCTATTCACAATATATTCGCGCTTGCAAACAAATGCAACTAACGATTTCATGATATAAGGGCGGAGATTCTCATACGTAATACATAATAGAATCGAGAAGTTTTCGTGTCCATATAAAAACGAAGCATGTATTTCATCCCAAAACATAATAATGTGAAAAATGGGACTATGAAGACTCACCTTGTTGGGTTTTGATGATGTTTTCGGATCTGTATTAAGCACTTGATCGGATGGTCGAGACTCGTCCTAATATTTTTACGAGTTTGGGTCAATATTATTATAATGCGTGTTGGAGTACTTCGTAATCATTTTTATGTGATTATGATGTACGAATAATTTCTGTGGGATTTTATATGTGCATTTTCGATTTATGGATATTTATTTCCAAAATGGTTTGCATGCATGCATACTTACGTATATATATATATATGAATATATATACGAGAGTGCATACAGGTGTATGTGAACATGTGCATCATTATAAAAAGATATTCATATATTTTGCATGGAATATTATCATGAGTATATATAAAAACCGAATTGTAAATGAAATATTGCATTTTTAGTAAATATCTTTGATTTTTCATGTTTTAGATGGGAATAAAATGAATGAGAAAAAGAACTTACAGAAGTTGAAGAAGGCTTGAAATCTTTAAAGTTGGCCGATTTGTTTTGAGAGAAAATGTATGTTGGTGTGATTTTTGAGAATGGGTTTTGTCTTCTATTTATAGAAGAAAAATCGGTTATTAAAATAATGATAAATTAATTAAATTTTCAATGAAATGATGAAAAGAAAAAGCAAATCGGTTGAGTGTTGGACAAAAAAAGTGTGGCCGATTTTATCATTTCATGTTGCATGTTGTTTAATATTAAAATAATACAATAGTACAAGCTAGTTGTCCTTTAAAGGACAACTTACTTTTTAGAGTGATAAGTAGTATGGCTTTTCATGTATTTTATTAATAAAGTACAAAAAGTATGCAGAAAAGGTGAAAATGATAATTTCGGATATATATATATATATATATATATATATATATATATATATATATATATATATATATATATATATTTATATATATATATATATACACTTAGAAAAATTTCTGGAATGTTAAACTCGATTCAAGTGTGAATCGAGTTTGTTGCAATGTCAATCGAGATTTATATAATTATATTCGAGTTTCATGCCTTTGACATTCGAGTTTCAGGTCTTTGTTATCCGAGTTTCTTTGTTTAATTATTCGAGTTTAATCTTTTCTTTATTCGAGTTTTATGTAATATCATTCGAGATTAATCCTTTCTTTATTCGAGTTTCATCAAGGTACTATTCGAGTTTATGCCTTTACTAATCGAGTTTCATCACATCACTATTCGAGTTTCTGCTTACATGATTCGAGTTTCATGTAATATCATTCGAGTTTATTGCTATATAATTCGAGATTCATAAAAACTTCATTCGAGTTTATTACTTCATTATTCGAGTTTCATATTAGTTTAATTTTCGAGTTTCATACCTTATATTTTTAGGCCAGGTGTTACAGTCTCCCCCCGTTGAAGGAATTTCGTCCCGAAATTAGCTCGTGTTCTCCTCTGCTTGGACTTTTGAGAACAGCTGGGGGTACTTCTCTCGGAATTGATCTTCGCGTTCCCAAGTAAACTCAGGACCTCGTTTAGAATTCCACCGGACCTTTATTATTGGAATTCGACTGTGCTTGAGCTTCTTGACTTCTCGGTCCATTATTTCCACCAGTTGCTCGATGAAATTTAATTTATCGTCTATCTCCAGCTCGTCCATGGGTATCACGAGTGATTCATCAGCCAGACATTTCTTAAGGTTAGATACGTGGAAGGTATTATGAACGTTACTAAGCTCTGGGGGTAGATCGAGTCGGTAAGCTACCGGACCAATTCTTTTGGTGATTTTGAATGGTCCGATATAACGAGGATTGAGTTTTCCTCGTTTTCCAAAACGAATTACGCCTTTCCAAGGCGAGACTTTCAGCATTACTTGGTCTCCCTCTTGGAATTCCAAATCCTTCCGTCGGATGTCTGCATAACTCTTTTGTCGATCCCGCGCAATCTTCAATCGGTTCCGAATCTGGGCTATTTTCTCTGTAGTTTCCTGGATGATCTCAGGTCCAGTAATCTGACTATCCCCTACTTCAGCCCAACAAAGAGGTGATCGACACTTTCGTCCATAGAGTGCTTCGAATGGGGCGGTCTTAATGCTCGAGTGATAACTGTTGTTATAAGAAAACTCAACTAATGGCAGGTGTCTGTCCCAACTTTTTCCAAAGTCGATGACACATGCCCTTAGCATATCTTCCAATGTCTGAATCGTTCTTTCACTCTGACCGTCCGTTTGCGGGTGATAGGCTGTACTCATATCCAGACGCGTTCCTAGAGCTTCTTGCAATGATTGCCAAAACCGTGACGTAAATCTGCTGTCTCTGTCTGATATAATGGATACTGGCACCCCATGCCTTGAGACGACCTCCTTAAGATAGATTAGTGTTAGCTTATCCATCTTGTCAGTCTCCTTGATTGGCAGGAAGTGCGCGGTCTTGGTCAGTCGATCCACGATCACCCAGATGGTGTCATAACCTCCAGAAGTCTTTGGCAACTTAGTGATAAAATCCATGGTGATATTTTCCCACTTCCATTGGGGTATCTCTGGCTGGACTAGCAATCCTGATGGCCTTTGATGCTCAGTCTTAACTTTTAAACATGTTAAGCACTTGCTGACGTAAGTAGCAATATCAGCCTTCATGTTTGGCCACCAGTATGAACCCTTCAAATCGTGATACATCTTGTCCGACCCTGGATGAACAGCATATCTTGTTTTGTGTCCTTCATCCATGACCAGTTTCCTTATGCCTCCAAACTTTGGTAACCAAATTCTGCCCATGAAGTATCGGCATCCGTCTGGCTTAATTTCAAACTGCTTATCCATGCCTCTCAATGCTTCATTCAGCAGATTATCCTCCTTGACTGCCTCTTCTTGTGCCTCTCGGACTTGAGAGTTTAGGTTTGACTGTATGGTCATTACCAATGCTCGGACTCTCAATGGCTTAACCCGCTCCTTTCGGCTTAGGGCGTCAGCTACGACATTTGCTTTTCCTGGATGGTAGCGAATCTCGCAGTCATAATCGCTAAGAAGTTCCACCCAACGTCGTTGCCTCATATTTAATTCTTTCTGATTCAGAATATGCTGAAGGCTTTTATGGTCCGTGAACACCGTGCACTTGGTTCCATACAAATAGTGCCTCCATATTTTGAGAGCAAACACCACTGCTCCCAGTTCTAAGTCATGAGTCGTATAGTTTACCTCGTGAATCTTGAGCTGTCGGGATGCATAAGCGATGACCTTGTCCCTTTGCATGAGCACACAACCTAATCCGTTGTGCGAGGCATCACAGTAGACTACAAAATTTTCAGTCCCTTCGGGTAGGGACAGAATTGGTGCACTACACAACCTCTGCTTAAGCAGCTGAAACGCCTTTTCCTGTTCTTCACCCCAGACGTATTTCACATCCTTACGGGTCAACTCCGTTAAGGAACCTGCTATCTTCGAAAAGTTCTCAATGAATCGCCTATAATAACCGGCAAGTCCTAGGAATTGGCGGACTTCTGTGGGGGTTCTAGGGATTGCCCAGTTCTTTATGGCTTCGATCTTTGATGGGTCGACCTGAATTCCCTGACTGTTGATCACATGCCCAAGGAATTTTACTTCTCGCAACCAATATTCGCACTTTGAAAATTTGGCGTATAGCTGCTTTTTCTCTAACAACTCCAAGATCAACTTGAGGTGTTGCTCATGCTCTTCTTTACTTCGGGAATAGATGAGGATATCGTCTATGAACACTATTACAAATTTATCCAGATATGGTTTACACACCCGATTCATGAGGTCCATAAATACGGCTGGTGCGTTGGTTAAACCGAATGGCATCACCTGGAATTCGTAATGTCCATAACGAGTTCTAAATGCCGTCTTGGGGATATCTTCTTCTCGAACTTTTACTTGATGGTAACCGGAGCGCAGATCAATCTTTGAGTAGAAGCTAGATCCCTGGAGCTGGTCGAACAGGTCATCAATCCTAGGGAGGGGGTAGCGGTTCTTTACCGTTAACTTGTTTAGTTCTCGGTAGTCTATGCACATTCGGAAGGATCCGTCTTTCTTTTTAACAAACAGAACAGGAGCTCCCCAAGGTGAGGAACTTGGTCGAATGAATCCTTTATCCATCAATTCTTGTAATTGACTGGATAATTCTTGCATCTCAGAAGGTGCGAGTCTATATGGGGCTCTTGCGATCGGTGCAGCTCCTGGCACTAAGTCGATTTGAAATTCTACTTGCCTAGCCGGGGGAAGCCCAGGTAAGTCTTCCGGAAATACCTTCGGGTAGTCCCGTACTACTGGAATATCCTCAAGTCGTTCTTCCTTCGACTCTTTTTCTACGATCTGGACCAACACTGCATGGCAACCCTTCCTAAGACATTTTAATGTTCTTAGGCCGGATATGACATTCAATTGTCGGTTCTTCTTTTCCCCTTGGACCGTGAGGACTTTCTTCTTACTGAGTGGTATTCGCACCACTTTCTTTCCACACAAAATCTCAGCCTGGTTATGCGACAACCAGTCCATACCAATCACCACATCGAAACTTCCGAGTTCTATAGGCATTAAGTCTATCTTAAAGGAGTGATCTGCTAGCTTTAATGTGCATTCCTTAATGATACTACTTGCCTTCATTATTTTACCATCTGCAAGTTCTATTGTATAGGAGTTGTCTAAGGGAAACGTAGAAACATTCAACTGCTGGCTAAACTTATCAGATATAAAGCTCCTATCAGCCCCAGTATCAAAGAGTACGTAAGCGTAAATATCGTTTAGGAGATACGTACCAGATACCACGTGAGGGTCCTGACGAGCGTCTCCTGCTCCCAACACAAATGCTCTCCCCTGAGCTCTCCCTTCGTTCCTCAATCTTGGACACTCGTTCCTGAGGTGTCCCGTTGCACCACACTCGTAACAGCTTCTCGGGTTGCTACCACTGGCACCCGGGGCTCCGGATCTACAGTCTTTGGTCATATGGCCCAAACGTTTGCAGTTTTCGCATTGGGTTGGACAGGGGCCAGGGTTGTGGTGGAAGGTGCATTTGGTGCAAAACGGCTTAGTACCGGTATAGCTTCTCCTTGACTCAACTCCTGCTACATAGGCTTTAATGGTCTCGGTTTTCTTGAACTGTGAACCCGTGTTCTTCCCGGTCTTTTCTTCCCACTTTCTCTTGTGCTCCCCGGCTCTGGCTTCGTTCCTCCGGGATACTTGGTCCATAAGATTGTTGGCCATTCTGATGGCGTCCTGTATGGTGGATGGGTTGGAGGCGGTAACGTTCCCTTGTATTTGAGGAGCGAGTCCCCAAATATAGCGTTCAACCTTCTTGTATTCCGGAGTTACCATCTGCGGACATAGGATACATAGTTCATGGAATCGGTTGGTATATCCTGCAACGTCCGTCCCTTTCATTGATAGATTCCAGAATTCTGATTCCATTTTCTGGAGTTCGTTTCTTGGACAGTATTCATCTGTCATCATCTGTTTCAGTGTGGACCACGTAAGCTGGTAGGCTTCGTCAATCCCTACAGACTGGGCGTAGGAATTCCACCATGTGAGCGCGCTATCTTGCAAGGTGTGAGTAGCAAATTTCACCTTGTCTCCTTCCGCGCATCCGCTGACACGATATACGGATTCGAGCTTTTCAAACCAACGGATCAAACCGACTGCTCCTTCGGTTCCATTAAAATACCGGGGTTTGCAACTTAAAAACCCTTTGATCCCACAACCTTTTGTGTGAGTTTCAGTTCCTCCTGTGGTGCGACTGGTACCACCATCCCCATTGGCTGTGCTATTTCGGTTTGCCTCGTAGGTAGCTATGGCGGCAACCACCCTTTGGGCTACAAGCTCTTCAATGTCAGCTGTATTCATGGCTCGTTTTGGCGGCATTATCTTGAAGTTTAAAGAAAATCATAGTGTAAGAAGTTGAATCTTAAAGATGTGGCACAATACTATAATCATCAAGCATAATCACATAAATATCTGGGAATTTTTATTAATCATTTGAAATTTTTCTTACATGCGGGGCGGGTTATTACCCGAAAATTTTATCCTATGCTATTACATAATATTTTCCTACTAATACAAAGGAAATGCAAAAGTACTAGGTGTGGGAGTGATCAGGGGTCTCTCCCTTTTCCATCGTGCTGAGGCGCTGCGTCAACTCCTCGATCCGGGCTTGGCTCTCGGCTAGTTGCTGCCGGAGCTCATTCAGTCCGTCCTGCTGTATAGCAAGGGCGTGTATAGCAAGGGCGTGCTGATTGGCCCAATATATGTTGGAGTTTTGCAACTCCTCCCGCTCTAAACGAGCGGTCATCTCCCCGATGTCCAGGTTAAGTGACCGGATCTGGTGGTCATGCCTGGTAGATCTTGCGATCAGAAGAGGTATGGTCTGATCGGCAGGCTCTTGAGTGAGCGGTGAGACAGGTGCGGAGGATGGTCCTCCGATCTCGAAGTTTGGAGGAACTCCCTCCATTTGCCTCCACTCGCGGAGGGTCTCCGGTATCCAAGTCCATCTTCGGGCGTCTACCCGTCGGTGTGGTGTCGGGGGATTGGGTTGGGGAGTCGGAACAGGAATAGACTCCCTTCTC
>JAANYP010000955.1:0-25000 GCA_020465985.1 Centrapalus pauciflorus
CAGAGTCAGGCTATCCTTTGTGATCCTAACAGCTTTGAGATCATTGATAAAGAGCAGTGAACCTGGTGTAGGTTTCTGTGAGTGACTCCTTTGGTTTAGCAAAGAAGAGTTCATACTGTCTAACAAGATTGTTGATCCTGTTATCCAGTGTGATTGTGGGACCACGCATAGACGGTACACAGAGTATCCCACATCTCCTTTGCAGTCTTCATCTTCTCAACCTGTTTGAACACATCATCAGGAAGAGAAATGACCAGGTTATTCCTGGCTTTTGCATCCAGAGCAACCAATCTTTTGTCTTCATCAGACCATTGAGCTTTGGCCTTCTCAAAGGTTCTGATTTCAGGGGCAGCTCCTTCAACAGCAGGAGTGATAGTAGCAATAGAAGTTGGCACATAGGGACCTTCCATTACTATTTCTGGTAGTTGTACATCCAGATTCTCTAAAAAGAGCATCATTCTGCACTTCCATCCAAATAAGTTTTGATGATTGAACTTTGAAGGTTTGGCCATTGAACCATTGTCAGAGTAAGAGGGGGAACTTGCAGCACTGTTGTCCATGAGAAAGTAGGGAGAATGAGAGATCTAGAGTTGACAAACACTCTATCTGCTCTGATACCAGTTATAGGTCCCAAAAGGTTTCCCTAGAGTATTTTTCTAAGCTGTAGAGGGGGGTGAATACAGCAAATTAAAATTCAACACTCTTTTCTCAATGTTTGTGTATACTATTAACAAGTGTTAATTACAAACAAGCCTGAACTGCAGAAAGGTTCAAGCTGAGATGACAGATACAACAGATGTTCAACTAATCTAAGACACACTCAGACTAGATACAATGACTACACTCACTTAGATGCACTCACTGATTTTACAAGACATAGATGGACAGCTTGAGTATGAACAACTTAGACACACGTACTGTTATATTCAAGCAGACTTGCATGCATGAAAAACACACTTTAATGCACGATCTGATTTCACACTCTTGATGTCTCACAATACTTAGAAGCTTCCTTTTATACTCTCACTGAAAATCTCAGTGAAGCTTCTTCATTGGACAATGAGAAAGTGGGATGTCTTTCCAAAAAGACAAAACACCTTTTCTGCACATGTTGATAAAGCAGACTTGTCTTCATGTGGCAAAATCTTTGTCTTTTTCTTTTTGTCACAGTTGCATAAGGCTTTACCCAAAAGAGGAATGTCAACTTTGCATCTTTCTTCTTTTGTTAAGGCCATTTTGATATAAGGAAAGGTCTGTCCCCTTTTTCAGATATCCGTTTGTCTTCATGTAACAAAACAGCATAGGCAGGCTTTTGCAGTTACTGTTTTCCACTTTGTATTCGACTTGTAAACTGATCTTGTAGCCAAAAACAATACATGAGGACTTGGAAACATATTCCATAAAGTGTTTAGCCTGTTCACAAAGAACATAACACTTAGAATCTGTCCAAGCTGCTCAACAGAACAGAGCAGCGTACACAGTTTATGTCCAGCCTGTTCAGCAGACAGAACAGCTTGGACAATCTGCCTTTGTTGCAACGAATGCAACAGGGTAAACAGCTTTGGCTGATATTGCAAATCATTTTTCAGGTTTCAATGAGGCATAAACATGCCTTAAATAATACCTTCAAGTTCATCAAACAGGTTTGATTAAAAATCTTCCCTAAGATGTAGAGCAGGTTTGACTGAGGCCTTTTTGTGCCTAACAACAAACCGTAACTCTATTTGTGGCAAGGGCCACCCGACACGACCTCCAGTGTATGTATCTTATCCAAGAGGTCAGGGAGATCACTGCAAGGATCGAGAGGGAAGAAATGCAAAACACCAATATTTATTGGGCCAACCAAAATATGCAGACGATTCAACAATATGGAATCAACGTATTGCAACAGCGGCTAGTAGAGTGCGAAGCCCGTAATGCAGAGTTAACCCAACGACTCAACGCTCTGGAATACGGGGAGACCCCCAAGGCATCTCACACCTAGTGCCCCCTCTATCTTTGTAGTGTTTGCTTAATGTATCTTCTAGTTAAGTAAGGCTTAAAATGTTTCGGGAAAACCCCGACCCCATGTGTAAAAAACTATGTATCAAGCGACGTTTAATGAAAAATTAAGTTTATCTATAAATCTGTGTTGATGATATGTAGTATGACTATTTGCCTTAGTAAATTTCAAATCGATAGACTTATGTTAATTTTCTTTGAACTTGAAGATCATGGCGCCGCGAAGGATGAACACCGAGGAAATTGAACGACTAGTAGAAGGGTAGCTGATGCCATCGCAGCCCTCGAGAGTAACTGCCAAAATGTGTCTGGAAGCAATGGAGATGCTGTAGGGGCAGAAAATAACCCGCGGGGTTGCAGCATCAAAGGTTTCTTAGGCTGCCAACCCAAGTATTTCAATGACATGGAAGGTGCTGTTGGTCTTACCAGATGGTTCAAGAAACTGGAATCCGTCTTCCGAGTCAGCAACTGCACTGAAGAAAACAAGGTGAAGTTCGCTACTCATACGCTACAGGATGGATCCCTTACATGGTGAAACTCCTACGTTCAATCAGTTGGAATTGACACGACCTATCAACTCGCGTGGACAGAGTTGAAACAAATGATGACGGATGAAAATACTGCCCAAGAAATGAACTGCAGAAGATGGAATCCAAATTCTGGAATCTAGCAATGAAGGGTACGGATGTCACTGGGTACACCTACCATTTTCATGAGCTAAGTCTGCTATGCCCATAGATGGTCACCCCCGAATATAATGTATTGAACGCTATGTTTGGCGACTCGCTCCTCAGATTCAAGGGAATGTAACCGCCTCAAATCCAACCACAATTCAAAGCGCCATTCGAATGGCGAATAAATAATGGATCAAGTGGTGAGACGGCTAGAAGCTAAGGCTGGAGAGAACAAGAGAAAGTGGGAGGATCGCTCGGAGAAGAATTCGGGCCCACAAGCTAAGAAGCCCGAAACCATTAAGGCGTTTGTTGGTGGGGCTGAACTAAGAGATGGTTACGGTGGTAACAAACCGCTGTGTAACAAATGCACCTACCATCATGTAGGACCCTGTCCTACCCCATGCGGAAAATGTAAACAAATTGGTCATCTGACTAAATATTGTTGGAGTAACAACAACGAAAACAGCAATGGTGCACAAAGAAGCTGCTTTGAATGTTGGAACACTGGGCATTTTAGGAAGGACTGCCCAAAGTTGATAAACAACGGTGGAGCTCAAGGAAGAGCTTTTGTGTTAGGAGCTGGTGATGCTCGACAGGATCCCAAAGTTGTTACGGGTATGTTCCTTCTCAACGATGTATATGCATATGTGTTATTTGATACTGGGGCTGAAAGAAGTTTTATATCTACTAAATTTAGTGAACACACTCTTTCCCCATTAGACACTACTTATGCCATAGAGTTAGCTGATGGTAGTTGATTAAAACAAGTAGTGTAATTAAAGAGTGCACACTAAAATTAGTAGATCATCCCTTTAAAATAGACTTGATGCCTATTGAACTTGGAAACTTCGATGTGGTTATTGGTATGGATTGGTTATCAGATAATCATGCAGAAATCTTGTGTGGTAAGAAGGTTGTATGTATACCACTCAAGAAAAGAAAAGCCCTAACAGTCCAAGGAGAAAGAAGGAACCCTCAGTTAAACATCAATTCTGGTTTAAGAACTCTGAAGTGTCTCTGGAAGGGATGTCAAGCGGTTCTAGTACACATGATTGAGAAAGGGTCGAAGGAGAAATGACTCGGAGAGATTCCTGTGGTTCGTGATTAACCCAAAGTCTTTCCTAATGACTAGCCTGTACTTCCACCACCTAGGGAAGTAGAATTTCAGATTGACTTAGTGCCTGGAGTTGCACCTGTGGCACGAGCACTTACCGATTAGCCCCATCAGAGATGCAAGAATTATCCAATCAGTTGCAAGAGCTTTTGGATAAAGGATTCATTTGACCAAGTTCCTCACCATGGGGAGCTCCGGTCTTGTTCTTAAAGAAAATGGATGGATATTTTAGGATGTGTATAGACTATCATGAGCTGAATAATTTAACAATCAAGAACCGATACCCTCTCCCCAGAATCGACGACTTATTTTACCATCTACAAGGATCTAGCTTCTATTGAAAGATTGACCTGCGGTCAGGATATCATCAGGTTAAGGTACGTGAGGAGGATGTTTCGAAAACGGATTTTAGAACTCGTTATGGTCATTACGAGTTTCAGGTAATGTCATTCGGTTTGACCAATGCGCCAGCGGTATTCATGGATCTTATGATTCATGTGTGCAAACCCTATTTACACAAATTCGTTATTATCTTTATAGATGACATCCTTATTTACTCTCGATGCAAGGAGGAGCACGAACTCTACCTGAAGTTGGTTTGGAGCTACTAGAGAAAGAACAACTATATACCAAATTTCAAAGTGTGATTTTTTGCTGCGAGAAGTAAAATTCCTTGGTCATGTGATCAACATTCAAGGAATACAAGTAGATCCATCGAAAATCGAGGCCATTAAGAACTGGGCAAATCCTAGAACTCCCACGGAAATCCATCAGTTCTTAGGCCTTGCCGGTTGTTATAGGTGATTTATTGAGAACTTCTCAAAGATAGCTAGTTCTTGAACAGAGTTGACTCGGAAGGATGTAAAGTACAACAGGGTTGAAGAACATGAGTCATCTTTTCAACTGCTAAAGCAAAGGTTGTGTAGTGCACCTATTCTATCCTTACCCGAAGGAAATGAGAATTTCGTGGTCTACTGCGATGCCTCACACAATGGGTTGGGATGTGCGTTAATGCAGAGGGATAATGTTATCGCTTATGCATCACAACAACTTAAGATCCACGAGGTGAACTACACGACACATGATTTAGAGCTTGGAACTGTAGTATTTGCCCTCAAGATCTGGAGACACTATCTTTACGGTACAAAGTGCACCGTGTTTACAGATCATAAGAGTATTCAACACATTCTAAACCAGAAAGAGTTGAATATGAGGCAACGTCATTGGCTGGAGCTGCTTAGTGATTATGATTGCGATATTTGTTATCATCCGTGCAAAGCAAATGTTTTAGCCGATGCTTTAAGTCGGAAGGAACGAGTTAAGCCCTTGAGAGTCCGAGCCCTGGTCATGACTATACAATCAGACCTGAAATCTCAGATCCTTGAGGCACAGAAAGAAGCGGTCAAGGAAGGAAACCTGTTGGATGAAACTCTGAGAGGCATGGATAAAATTTGAGACCAAGACTGGTGGATGCCGGTATTTCGTGAACATAATTTGGCTACCTAAATTCGGAGGATTAAGGAAGCTGGTCATGGATGAAGGGCATAAGTCAAGATATGCTATTCACCCAGGATCAGATAAGATGTATCACGACTTGAAGGAACTATACTGGTGGCCAAACATAAAGGTTGTCATTCTTACGTATGTGAGCAAGTGCTTCTTAACATGCTTAAAGGTTAAGGCTGAACATCAAAAACCGTCATGACTATTGGTACAACCGATGATACCACAATGGAAGTGGGAAAGGATAACCTTGGATTCCATCACGAAGCTGCCAAAAACTTCTGGTGGTTATGACACCACTTGGGTAATCGTTGACCGACTCACAAAGTCTGCACATTTCCTGCCTATGAAGGAGACTGATAGGATGGATAAGTTAACACGAGTCTATCTTAAAGAAGTTGTCTCAAGGCATGGAGTTCCTGTATCGATTATTTCTGATAGAGATAGTCAGTTTACATCGAGGTTCTGGCAATCATTGCAAGAGGCTTAGGGTACACGATTAGACATGAGTACATCATACCACCCTCAGACTGATGGTCAAAGTGAGAGAACCATTCAAACGTTGGAGGACATGTTAAGGGCATGCGTAATTGATTTTGGCAAAAGTTGGGATAGACATTTGCCATTAGCCGAGTTCTCTTACAACAATAGTTACCACTCGAGCATTAAAGTTGCTCCGTTTGAGGCACTATATGGGCGAAAGTGTCGATCACCTGTTTGTTGGGCTGAAGTTGGGGATAGCCAAATTACCGGCCCAGAAATCATACACAAGACAACCGAGAAGATAGTGCAAATATGAAACCGATTAAAAACTGCTCGGGATCAACTAAAAAGTTATGCAGATGTTAGAAGGAAGGATCTGGAATTCTAAGAATAAGATCAGGTGATGTTGAAAGTCTCACCATGGAAGGGTGTAATCCGTTTTGGAAAACGAGGGAAGCTTAATCCTCGTTATATCGGACCATTCAAGATTTCCAAGAGAATTGGTCCGGTAGCTTATCGACTTGAACTACCCCCAGAGCTAAGCAGTGTACACAATACTTTCCATGTATCAAATCTGAAGAAGTGTCTGTCAGATGAAACAATCATCATTCCCATGGAAGAACTACAACTGGATGACAAGCTGCATTTAATTTAAAAACATGTAGAAATCATGGACCGAGAAGTCAAGAAACTAAAACAAATCTGCATACCTATAGTGAAGGTCAGGTGGAACTCTAAGCATGGTCCTGAGTTTACATGCGAACGCGAAGATCAGTTTTGGGAAAAATACCCTCATTTGTTCTCAAATACCCAAGCAATGGAGGACACAAACTAAATTTCGAGACGAAATTCCTTTAACAGGGGAGACTGTAACAACCGGCACAAAATCAGGTTAGCATTTATAACTAAATCAATAGTCATTAGTAATTAATCAATGTGATTAACAAATTGTAAGGTCACCTACCTACGGATCCAATCTTGACGCGACACCGTCCAACTAGTGCGGAATCCTCGTTAGCAGCTTAACGGATTGATCACACACACGAAACACAAAGACACACACGATGATAGACGTAAACTCGAACGTCCCGACACGTGATTCTCTCCTAGAACACACAAAAACGTCTCTGCAAGTTCGTAATCGCCCGAATACTAATTTCTGCGAAGATTCTTTTCACCCGGATGCTCTGTTTGCTCTCAAGTTCGACAGAACCTCTGAGCCGTCAAAGATCAATGAACTCACAAAGATAAGTTCATTATATAGCCGATATGTTCGTGAAGACGCTCCTCTTGAACTTATCTTTGAACTTATTCTAGAACTTATTCTAGAACTTAATCTAGAACTTATTCTAGAACTTATTTCTAGAACTTATTCTAGAACTTATTCTAGAACTTATTCTAGAACTTAATCTGGAACTTATTTCTAGAACTTATTCTAGAACTTATTATGATAGTCTAGAACTTACCATGCAAATGTAAACATCATACACAATAATGATATCAATAACAAAACTAGACTGTTGTCGTCACACCGGATGTACCAACAGACTCCCCCTTGACGATAGCTTCTAGTTGTTGTTCATTGATCGTAATAGACTATCAGATTCAGAGACTATGAATACCGAAACTAGACAGCTATTGTCACATCAGGTGTATCAACAGACTCCCCTTGACGATAGCTTCTAGTAGATATTCATTACTCTATGAATACCGAAATCACCTTTTCTTCTTTGTTATCCATGACTGCCTCTCTAGTTTTGCTGTCCTCACCGGTTTGTAGACTAACTTAGTCCATGTCCTACCAGTCAGAGAATTTATTCTTATTTGAACCACAACCCTTCTACCAACTCTTAGATTAACTTCTCAAATCTTCCAGAACGACCCTCCCTTCTGATAGTTTTTGCAAACACCTCAACATAAGAATCGACTTCCTAGATTTATAAGGTCCTTCCAAGCTAAATCAATCACTTCACACTTCAGAATATGATTCATCATTTAGTGCAGATTTCAGCATCTCTAGATCTATCACATTTTGATCTTCATTCATAACACCTTCATCGAGTGACTTCCAATCAGGTTTATCTTTAGGAGTAAACGCTCATTCCTAAAGATCCTCCTATTCTAAGTCATCTTCGAAGATGAACCTCATTTCATCTTCATCCAACCCTGACAATGCTCTGATCAGACCTTATCTTCAGTTACTTTAGTCACCTCTGAATCCTTGTCTTTTCCCTTGTCAGCGGCTATGAACACCGACTCCCCCTGAGGATCAGCAAGCTGATCAAATTATTGTCTTGAAAGATCTGCCAGCTCACTATTCGGGCCATCTTCTTTGACTTCTCTACAATTTCTCCCCCTGAGATGGACGATCTTTCAACTATTCCTCCAGTATAGCCTCCAGATTTGCAATTTGCTGCTGCTGATCAGTCTCTGTCTGATCCAACTGGGCATTAAGATGTTGAAGTTCACGAATCGCCTTTGTCAGCTGAAGAATCTGTGCTTCTATTAAAACTCTAATTCTAACACTGTATAGACTTAATCAACACATGAAACAAGTCATAAAATGTTAGTCGGACATCCAAATCCATTATTCAACAATAAAAATGCAATGAAACTCTCCTTACTTACATTCTTTGATGGTTTCGAAGGTAAACCAAAAACTAGAATTAAGTTCGAGAAAAACAGTCAATATTTTCGATAAATAGACACAAAATCGTAAGTTTTGAAAAACTTTGAACAACTTTCAATTTTTTTCAGCTTATCCCGGAACCCTTCACTTTTAGCAACAACAATTTTTCAACTTTTTCAATCACGCAAATTTTGTTTTTCCAACTAGAATGCATCCTAGTAACTTTGACCTTTATCCTAGTTAAAATAAAATAATATAAAATAAAATAAAATAAAATAAAGTAAACCAAAATTAAAAATACTCAAAAGTACTTTAAAGATTACCACTTATACGAACAAAATATTTTTGCGAGATAGTCGAAGAAGGTTCAATCAGATAGCGGTGTCAAACGCACTTTCAGTATTTCACTATCACATTTAGGAATTTGTATTCCTTTGATTGTTTGTCGTGATGTACATTCCAAGTCGATTGTCGGTATGATTTTCCCTTTAAACATTCAACACTTTGAAAATTCCTTTGTGTAACATCCCTACTTTTCAAATTATTTGTAATTGACAGTTTAAGATTCAATTATTGTATTAATGGATTATTATGTCAATTTAAGTAAAATTTCGATCACAATTTAAAAATGAGAAAAGATGAGGAGAAATCCTCATTGTAGTTTTTTGAGTGAGCATAACAATGAGAAACCGATACAGACAATTAAAATCGGTTATATAAGAAAATATGAAGTTGAGGGGTATAACTTGGATTCAAGTGTTAAAAATCTGGAATCAAGTTGCAATAAAGGAACTATAAGCATTACAACAAACAATTTGAGGTAACATTTGCTCATATTTACGAATTTTTGAAGTTTTGGTTCGGTTTTTGGTGAAAACCGAATCATAAGATGTAACAACCTAACTTTTGGCCAAACATGTAATATTTGATTTTGAGATAATAATGTAATTTTATTACATTATTTATGTTGCAATTTAATTACGTATGAAATTATTTAATTAAATTATATAACTATTAGGAATTATTAAAGATGATTAAATTAAAAGAGATGTAAAATACAAAAGTTTAGTGGGTTAAATTGCAAATATAACTAAATGAAATATATATAAACCAAATTAATGCTCATTAACCATCATTTAAGAAATCTACTCTCTCTCTACTCTCTCACTAAACCATACGACCATTCTTCAATTTCATCAAGAATCCATAAGTTTGTGCAATTAATGGAAGATTAAATCCAAAAGGAGTTACAAGGAACATCAATCAACAAGAATTTGCAAGATTTAAAGGTATTAATTTATTAAAATTTGAAATTATTATGAGTATTGGTTCGGTATAGTTAAAAACCGAAACTTAGGATTTTAAATGTGGAATTTAATGGTTGCATGTATAAATATTTGATAGATAATGATGAATTTAAGTAGTTTGAAGTAATAGAAATGAAAATCTATGGATAGATTGTCCAAAATTATTAAAAATCGGAATTTTTGGTGAAATTATGTTCTTGACAAAAAGTATACATTTTTGGACAATCTTACTCAAATTATGATGTTATTGATAGGGAAAATAGTATAAAATCAACCCAAATATGATAATATATCGATATAATACATTACATGTTAATAAAATGGGTTTTTGAAAATTATTATGAAAAATTCGTATGAACATAAGATAGAACAAATTCTGAAAATTATGATGATGAAGGATCCGAATTCGGTTGAATGCGAATTCGGATGTGATGTTTCAATTTCGGATGCTACAAATTCGGATCCTATGTTTCCGATATGTCCCAATTCGGTTGACAAGATTTTGGTTCCAAATCTGAATTCGGATGGCCTAGCTTGGTCCGAATTTGATTGCCCACTTTGGATGATGCTATTTCGGATCACCCATTTCGGTTCAGCTCGGTCTGAATCTGGCTGATCCGAATCCAAATGTTTTATTTTGAATACTTTAAATCATAAATAAATGATATTTTATATCCATAAATTATGATGGAAGAATGATTAAAGCAATATGAGATATATTAATATCTCATTAAGATTTCAAAGAGTCAAAGAGAATGCAAAATGATTGATAAGATAACAGTTATCAGAATCAGATCAGATAAAGATTAAGACTTAAAATGTTCTTGCTATGAATGATTTTGAAAAGGTTCAGTTAATTTTTGAACATAGATTTAAAGACTTAAAGAGATTGAAAGCGGGTCTTTGATTTGAAAGAATTAACAGAAGATCAGATTGATAAAAAGATTTAAAGATAAATCCTGAGATAACTCAGGTGGTGGATTTACATATGCTTGATAAAGACCCCAGACCAGTGAGTTATAGATATTCAGCATTTCATGCGAGATTTCCGGTTGATACATATTGTTGATGATAGATTACTTGACATTCATATATGATCAGCTGAATTGAGACCTGTGCTCACTATGGTTCGGTGATGCCCAGTGTATCATGATAGCTATTTGATTATCATTTCACATGACATTGCATTACAGTTCATTTCAGATACTGCTATGAGATTTATTGCTTTCATGACTTTGATGACTTAAGCTTTCATTATTGCTCAGACATCTGACTTATTGATTCAGCTTGATTAGCCTTGTCGGTCTATTGTTCTAGACCATGCTATTTCACCAGTTCAATTGAACTTGGTAATGACCCTCCGATGTTCCGCCATGTTGATTTACTGGTAGCTAGCCCAGTATGTGGCTGATCCCCACGATTTAAGCGTGAGCGTGGCTTGAACATCATCCGACTCTATGACTTCTATGTCTCAATCATGAGTGGCTGTAGCGGCAGTCAAGATATATCACGCTAGACCCATGATCCGCTTGATAATGTGTGAAATCTGAAAATCTATAATCTCACTAAGCATTGCTTACAGTTGCTACTTTACAATTTTTACAGGAAAAGATAAAGGGAAGTCTGTTGGACCTAGTTCTTAGGTCATTCAAGATCCAAGTTTTGAAGCTTTCACAGACCACTACTCAACAAACCCTTCGGTATTGATTGGAAGACAACAATTGTGGTGGTATTGGGTAGATTTGATATGATTGTATGATGTAATGTATTAGATTAGACTTGTGTCCTTTATAAGTTTAATTTGAAAACTGTAAACTGTATTAAACTTAATCTTAATAGTTTGTACTGTAATTTAAATATTCCGCAATTTAATTACTCTATCTTAGTTATGATTGATATCGTGTTGCAAGATGTGGGACCTAGACTAGTGAGGACTGCCCCGTGAGGGGTGGTCTTCACAGGATGGTATCAGAGCCCATAGTTTGAGTGAATCAAGTATTACGAGAGTAATACTTGGTCTCAAACTGAAGCAATACATATGTATCAATCATTTAGGTGGCTTGAACTGAGATTGGATGTACAGACTGTTAGGATGGGGGAAAAGGGTACATAGATCTAAGTCTATAAACTAATAGTTAAAAAATTTTAATTTTCAGTTAAGATGTCAGGATCAGGTGACATTCCCAACAACATGACCCCACAACAGATGTTTGAAATGATGCAACAACTATTAGCCTAACATTCTGAACAACAAAATAAGATTAGGCAAGAACAGTTTCAGGCCAAAGATAAGGTCGATGCTAAGAGACGTGATGATAAAAAGAATAAGAGAAAAGAAAAGCAAGTTCTAAATAATGAATCTGATTCTAATAACTCACTGAAACCCAAATTGAACAACCAAAAGGTTGGAAGTTCAAAGATTTCAAAGCTAGCGGTGCCCTGAACTTTGAGGTGGCGTTTGGTTTGTAGGATTTTAACAACTCGTTTAGAATTTGGATTTATAAATCCTTCTATGTCATGTTTGGATAAAAACTAAAATGAAATGATTTAGCTTCATTTAGGATTTCACATTCCACACTTCTCCTCATTTCACAATGCACTCACCCCCCTAATAATTTTAAAATCCTATCATTTTAGAATCCATCATTCTAAAATCATGCAATCCAAACGGCACCTGAGGGTATAGTTAATCCAATTCAGGCAATGGATTGGATCAGCCATACTGAAGAGATCTTTAGAATCTCTGATTGCTTAGAATCGAAAAAGGTGAGTTATGCGTCTGCGTTGTTCGTTGGTGCTGCTCGTGCCTGGTGGAAGACTCAAAGAAGCATATATGGAGAGGAGATAATACAGACATTAAAGTGGGATCAGTTCCTTGACATGTTCAACGTGAAATATTGTCCTATTGATCAACGAGATAAAATGGAGGTTCAACTGATGCAGCTGACCCAAGGAACCAAATCTGTTGATGAATACGAGCTTGAATTCTCACGGCTTTGTGGTTACTCCTCGTATCAAGTAGCTACTGAGGAAATGAAGATGAATCGATTCCGCGGAGGGCTTAACCCGAGATACCGACATCCAATGAGCACGATAAATTATAAGAGTTATTTAGAGATGGTTGAAGCGGCCAAACAAATCGAGAGGGGATATTTAGAATATGGCAATCAGCTTTATGCTCCATCAGTAAATCCAACATGTCCATCTCCTCTAAAGAAACAGAGACTCGGCAGATTCTTCAAGCCAAACAAATCACAACCTCAGCAATTCCAACAATACAGTTCGCCTCAGAAAGCACAAGCCTACTCACTCACGAATGAACCACGATTCTGCAAGAGGTGCAGAAAATCGCATATGGGGCTGTGTAACCCGGACGACGTCACATGCTTTGCATGCAGCAGAATTGGTCACAGTAGTGAAGAATGTCCTCAGCGAGGACTTGGATGTGCAAAGTGCGGAAAGCGCAGACACTTTATGTATCAGTGTCGTAGTGGGCAACGAGGTCAGTCACAATCATCAGCTGGAGGATCTACAATAAAAAGCTCAGCTGCAATTCCAACAGCAAGGACTCGCGCATTTCAGATAACTGCGGAGGAAGCAAAGGAAATACCTGATGTAGTTACCGGTACGTTCTTGTTAAACTCGATACCTGCTCGTGTATTATTCGATTCCGGTGCTAGTCGTTCCTTCATATCAACTTCTTTTGCACAAAGATTATATAAATCTCCATCCAAGCTTCTTGTCGTGATTGATATTGAGACAGCCAATAACAACTATGTTATGGCTGATTCCGTATATCGTAACTGCACTCTACTCGTTGATAACATCGTATTCAATCTTGATCTTATTCCGATCCCGTTGAAAGAGTTCGACATCATCATCGGCATGGACTGGTTAACGAACAACGAGGCTACGATTGTCTGCAACCGTCGAATCATCAGGATCAAGTCTTCAGACGGCCGAGTATTGGAAATCAAAAGGCGAAAAGCGAAAAGGTGCTCACTGTTTCATAACTGTTGAAAAAGCTCACAAGTATCTGTCTAAGGGACATGAGTCTTATTTATGCTATGTCTCGTATGAATCTAACTCTGAAGTCAATAAGAAATTTATTGCTGATATCTCTATCGTCTGTGAGTTCCATGATGTATTTCCCGATGATATTTCTGGAGTGCCACCGAAACGTCAAGTCAAATTCGGCATTGACTTAGTTCCTGGTGCGGCTCCAATTGCTAAAGCTCCCTACAGACTTGCACCTGCAGAGATGCAGGAAATGTCAAAGCAATTGCAAGAGCTTTTAAAAAAGGGATTTATCCAACCTAGTTCATCTCCGTGGGGTGCACCTGTCTTATTTGTTAAGAAGAAAGACGGAACTCTCCGTATGTGCATCGATTATCGGGAGTTGAACAAAGTCACTATCAAAAATAAGTATCCTCTGCCCAGAATTGACGATTTATTCGATCAACTACAAGGAGCTAGCTATTTCTCCAAGATTGATCTTCGTTCTGGGTATCATCAATTGAAAGTAAGAGATGAAGATATTCCAAAAACAGCCTTCCGAACAAGATACGGTCATTACGAATTTCTCGTAATGCTTTTCGGTCTAACAAATGCACCAGCGGCATTCATGGATCTCATGAATTGTGTGTGCAGACCAATGTTGGATAAGTCAGTTATCGTATTCATATACGATATCTTGATTTACTCCAAAACGGAGGCTGATCATGTTAATCATCTGCGACAACTGTTAGAGTTATTGAGAAAGGAAAGACTCTACGCGAAATTTTCAAAATGTGAATTCTAGCTCAGACAGGTATAACCTTATATTGTCTTGAGTTACTTCTTAAGTGTTCTTTGTTTCAAACGAAAATTGAAATTCTACTTTGACTTCTTTATAGATTCAATTCCTTGGCCATGTTGTATCTGGCGAAGGAATCTCAGTTGATCCCTCCAAAGTCTAGGCCGTTCAAAAATGGCAAACGCCTCGCAATGCCTCTAAGATCCGAAGTTTCGTTGGCTTGGCCGGTTACTATCAGCGATTCATTAAGGACTTCTCGAAGATTGCTGTGTCACTCATGATGTTAACACGAAAGAATACACCTTTCGTATGGGAGGATAAACAGCAAGAGGCATTTGAAACTCTAAAACAGAAACTTATTCAAGCACCAATCCTAGCCTTACCAGAAGGCAATGACGACTTTGTCGTTTACAGTGATGCATCTGGTACAGGTTTAGGTTGTGTCCTCATGCAAAGGGGAAAAGTCATTGCCTACGCTTCAAGGCAACTGAAAGATTACGAGAAAAGTGCACCAACTCATGATCTTGAGTTGGCTGTCGTTACCTTTGCACTAAAAATCTGGTGTCACTATCTTTATGGGACGAAGTGTCAGTTGTATACTGACCATAAAAGCCTTAAACATCTCTTTACTTAAAAGGATCTGAATACGAAACAGCGACGGTCCTTGGAGCTTATCAAGGATTACGATTGCGAGATCCTATATCATCCCGGCAAAGCTAATGTGGTCGCGGATGCTTTGAGTAGGAAGGTATATCTAGAAAAGTGTTGTTATGCCCTGACTCCTGTAGTATTCTCTTCCGATCTTATCGAAGACATCAGATCTGCCCAAGTGGAAGCGCTGAAAGAAGAGAATCTCTGTTCTGAAAATCTCAAAGGGCAACTTCAATTTCTGTCTATGAATCATTTGGGACTTCATTGTCTCAAGGGAAACCGAATCTGGATTCCTAAATATGGTTCTATTCGCAACACTCTTCTATCTGAAGCCCATCAGTCCAAGTTATCTGTTCATCCTGGCAGCTCAAAGATGTATTTTGATCTGAAAGTTGATTATTGGTGGCCAGGAATGAAGAAAGACATCGGTAAAATCGTTGAAAGCTGTAGAGTCTGTCAGATGGTTAAGGAAGAACATCATAAACCCTTCGGGGATATGCAACCACTGCCAGTTCCTGAGTGGAAGTGGGATCATATAACAATGGACTTCATTACGAAGTTGCCAAAAACCAAGAGACAGCACGACTCCATCTCGGTGGTCGTGGATCGTTTAACATAGTCAGCTCACTTCATACCGATGAAAGAGACGTATTCTCTCGATAAATTGGCACGGATGTACATTACCGAGATCATCTCTCGTCACGGTGTGCCGAAATCTATCGTCTCTGATCGTGATAGTCGTTTCACTTCAAGATTCTGGAAAGCGCTGCAAGAAGGTGTGGGTACTCGAATCTCAGTGAGTACAGCTTATCACCCAAGTGCAGATGGCCAAAGTGAACGTACTATCTTAACTCTTGAAGATATGCTTCGTGCATGTGTTATTGATCTGGGTGGTAATTGGGATGACCACTTGCCTTTGGTTGAATTCTCATACAATAAGAGTTATCATTCCACGATTGAGATGGCTCCTTTTGAAGCACTATACGGAAGAAAGTGCAGAACTCCCACCTGTTGGCGCGAAACAGGTGAATCACCGATAGCGGGTCCTGCCCTTCTACAGTTGACACATGAGAAGATTCAACTGGTCAGAAGAAACATTCTTGAAGCTCAAAGCAGACAGAAGTCATATTACGACAATCGTCATCGATCTATCAGTTTTGTAGTCAACGAATGGGTGATGCTGAAAGTATCTCCAATGAAGAATGTGGTCCGGTTTATAAAGTGAAACAATCTAGCTCCGAGATTCATTGGTCCGTTCAGGATCGTTGAAAAGATTGGGAATCAGTCTTATCGTCTTGAATTGCCAGCGGATTTAGCGGGAATACATCCTGTATTCCATGTTAGTGATCTGCGAAAGAGCTTAGCTGATGAAAGAGAAGTTCAGATATCGCATGTTGATCTGAAGATTGATGAAAAGCTTCAAATGGTTGAGGAGCCGGAATGTATTCTGGACTAGAAGACCAAAAAGCTTTGAAATAAAGATATACAGATGGTGCTCGTCCAGTGGAAACACCACAAGGGTTCGCATCAGTCTTGGGAATCAATAGATGTTATGAAAGCTACTTATCCCAGTCTGTTCGAACATAACTAACTTCGAGGACGAAGTTTGTGCGTGGTGGAGCCCATTCTGTAACAACCTAACTTTTGGTCAAACATGTAATATTTGATTTTGAGATAATAATGTAATTTTATTACATTATTTATGTTGCAATTTAATTAAGTATGAAATTATTTAATTAAATTATATAAATATTAGGAATTATTAAAGATGATTAAATTAAAATAGATGTAAAATACAAAAGTTTAGTGGGTTAAATTGCAAATATAACTAAATGAAATATATATAAACCAAATTAATGCTCATTAACCATCATTTAAGAAATCTACTCTCTCTCTTTACTCTCTCACTAAACCATACGACCATTCTTCAATTTCATCAAGAATCCATAAGTTTGTGCAATTAATGGAAGATTAAATCCAAAAGGAGTTACAAGGAACATCAATCAACAAGAATTTGCAAGATTTAAAGGTATTAATTTCTTACAATTTGAAATTATTATGAGTATTGGTTCGGTATAGTTAAAAACCGAAACTTAGGATTTTAAATATGGAATTTAATGGTTGCATGTATAAAATTTTGATAGATAATGATGAATTTAAGTAGTTTGAAGTAATAGAAATGAAAATCTATGGATAGATTGTCCAAAATTATTAAAAATCGGAATTTTTGGTGAACTTATGTTCTTGACAAAAAGTATACATTTTTGGACAATCTTACTCAAATTATGATGTTATTGAAAGGGAAAATAGTATAAAATCAACCCAAATATGATAATATATCAATATAATACATTGCATGTCAATAAAATGGGTTTTTGAGAATTATTATGAAAAATCCGTATGAACATAAGATAGAACAAATTCTGGAAATTATGATTATGAAGGATCCGAATTCGGTTGAATCCGAATTCGGATGTGTTGTTTCAATTTCGGATGCTACAAATTCGGATCCTATGTTTCGGATATGTCCCAATTCGGTTGACAAGATTTCGGTTCCAAATCCGAATTCGGATGGCCTAGCTTGGTCCGAATTTGATTGCCCACTTTGGATGATGCTATTTCGGATAACCCATTTCAGTTCAGCTCGGTTAAGATTCTGGTTCTGATTGTTAATGCATGTTGGAAATTATGGTGGGAATATTAAAATCGAGTAGTAGTGATGCAATGTACCAAACTTCAGATCCAGATTCCACCTCTAAGTATGATTTTGAGATAAGTGTGTGTGTTAGTGTGTGTGTTCATCGAGACATGATGAAAAAGGAACACAAATGGGTTATTTTGGTACATAAGTGTTATGTTATAAGTTAAAAGGGTACATTAAGTTCATATTTGCAAGTATACATACTGAATCATGCAAAAATAGTCGAAAAGTATAATCTGGAAATTTACTAAGTATGAACTCGGACCTGATGAACTCGGTCCGGATCCATCCGAATTCGGACCCGTATCCCAATTCGGACCAACAGTCACTTCGGACCACCCCATTTCGGGTCCATCCCAATTCGGACCCCAACCTATTTCGGACCAAAAATCACAATTCGGACTTTAACCCTATTTCGGACCATCCGAATTCGGATGTGGTCCGAAATCAGTACAATTACATTTAGTTTTCAGAAATTAAGTTTTAAGCAATTACTGATATTAAATCACTATTACATTTACTTGACAAATCATTGTGGTGTTGACTACACACATTGATTCAGAGACAAATCACACTGTACAAACCACTGTGAGTAATAGATTATCATTCTAAGATTTATTGTCTATGCATTCACGTTTACATATTCAATGGCATGTTCACATTGTTCATATACATCAATTGGCACTCATGAATGATTTGTTGTTATGATGCACACTCGTACTTGACATGTAACACACATGTAGCCAGCGTTCGTTTGAAAGTGCATCTATTTACATCATGCTTGCACTGCATGATCATTACTTCACAATCTGATGCAACCTGGACTGGGGCTGACAGCAGGCCACTGTCGGGGACTGATCATCCCACTCGTTATCCTGGTCAGGTTCGGCACATCCCCGATCAGCATTTGAACTGCCAACCCCATGCTTGCACTGCATGGTTTTACACATACTATGGGCTTTCACTGCCAGATTATACACTATGCTTGTAAAGAAATAATTGTTGAATGTATAATCTGTTATCTCACTAAGCAAATTAGCTTACTGTTGACTCACAATGTTTTCAGGCACAGGCAAAGGCAAAGGTGTAGCTAGACCTTCTACTTAAGCAATTTCTATTCAATATCCAGGAGACTTTAGAAGCAATTGGTTCTTGAATGTTTGTAGCTTTGGGCTGGAATTTGATACTGTCAAACAATTATGTTGATGTAATAGTTAGACTTTATCATTGTAGACATGTAGCTTTATTGCTTTAGTGTGGAACTGCTGAAATCTGAATTAAACATCAATTTTAATTATCATGTTATTCATTGGGTTGTGTGTTGATCCTGGTGATTCCATTTATACTATCAAAATATGAGGACGTCACACTTTGGCCTTTTTATTTATCAAGAAACTACCTTACGTGTCTCATACTTAGATATACTTCGATGATCAAGGCAGACACACAATGATTTAAACTTTTCGGTATTGCAAATTTTCTTTAAAAGGCAAACGTCGGACACAGTTCTGTATTTACATACAACAGAGTGTCTTAGTTTGTCTTATAGTTCCCTTTAAGTTAGCAAGACAGCGGTGACAGATCTGTACTTACGTACAACAAAGCGACTTATCTTGCTAACTTAAGTCAAAATAGCGGTGACAGGTCTGTACTTACGTACAACAAAGCAACTTGTTTTGACTTTCTTTTCTTTTCAAAACCTTTTCTTTTCTTTGTTTAAGATGTATTTTGATGTTGCTATACATCCCCCAGATAAATTTGCATACCTCATTTACAATCATTGTCTGTATGTCTCTAACATAGAAATTAAGACCTTTTGGTCATACATCTAAGTTAGTTACGCATATGATATTTTCTAGATTATTTTATCAGCTATTAGGATTTCCTTCGTGTATTATGCCTACCAACATATCAGACAAGAAATTGTATATCACTTAGAATTTAAGGTGCATTATGTGTGAAAGCTCAACACTTAGAGTTTGTTTATACTGTGCTAATTTTCATCACTTTGAACCTATGATTCTAAGACTTAACTCATTTTTTTATATTCTCTTTTTTTGAAATTTTTATGGTTTTCTCTCTTTTTTTTCTTTTGTTTTTCACTTTTTAAGTAAAATAAGCTGATAAACTAAACTAATAACTTACCATAAAAAAGAAAGAAAAACTACTAAGGTCAGATTACTCCAGATTACACATTCCAAATAGTTGGACTAACAACTCAAACTGTGATTTATCAAATGTTTTTGTGAAAAGATCCGCATAGTTGTTATTACCATCATTGTTATATCAATTACCACACTTTACCCTTTTCCCGTAAGACTTCTCCACTTGGTCTTAGGACCCAATCAACATGCCTGTTGTTTCGTCCTTTGTACCCCTACCTGTGTCGAAAGCAACCACTATCCATAAACCATTTGTTATTAGGACCTATAGTTAACTCCTGCACACTAAACAAGACAAGTTAGTTATCACGGGGAACCCATGCCATGACTGACTTGGTAATACCATCCTCATCCACAAACTTGAACTCTTTCAAATACCCATCCCTCCTTTCAGGTGACTTGGGTTTTTGATTGAGAACCTGTTGTGGAGTTGAGTGATTAACATTCATTCTCGACCTTTGGGTAGGTCTTTGTTGTTCAGCCCTTGAATAATTTCTGTTATAATACATCTCAGTTTGATAATTCCGTGCTCTTCCTGGTGTCTTATGTCTATTAGGAGAATTATACCTAACTAGAGTGTGACTCCTCTTTGGTGTATTATTCCTAGTGATGGATTGGGAGCCAGACATTGATTGACTAGGGAATCTATTCGGTGAATTATTCCTAAGTCCTTCATTTTGTTTGAGAGACACCGGTGGTTGTCGACTACCTAGACGTGATGTCACAGTCCAGTTCTTCTCGGTATTTTGAGAACTACTCATATTAGCATTACTAGGCAGTGAATTTAATGTTTGCTGTTCTTGTTTCCCTATGTTTAGTGAAGAATCTAGCTTCTTGTATGGACAACCTGAAGCAACATGTCCTTTCTCATGACACCTAAAGCAAGACATCTTGTCAACAGATTTCTTATAGGCACTCTTTGACCTAGGTATCTTACTAATGCCCTGATTGTTTGTATCAACAAATTGGTTTAACTCCCCTTTGTTATTATTACTTACAGTCTTATATTCTTCTAGTTCTGGCTTACAACTAGACTGCACACACTGTACCATTTTCCTAATCCTGAGGAGTAGTTGAAGATACTTTAGAAGACTCAGTTACCTTGACTACCTCTTATTTAACTGTATCCTTGGTCTTATCGTGAGAAGTAGGTACATGTTTGCTATTTGCCTCAGCAACCTTAGCCCTAGACTTAGCTAATTCCATATCTTTAAGAGAGATCTCTTTGGTCAGTGACTCTACATGCTCATAAATTAGTTCATTCCTGACACTTTGTTCAATTAATTTGTCATTCAGAACTATTAAATCTTGAGCATCATTTCTCTTTTTGGCCTGAAGATCTTCCTTAATGTCTAATAAATTAGCATTATCTGATTTTAAGGATTGAATTTGAGCAGTCATAAATGAATGTGTTTCTAGCACTAAATTCAATTTATAATTCAAAGTAGTACATAAAGCACATAAATCATGAAAAGTAGAAAAGTTCAGAGTTATCTTTTTCCGACCAGATTCGATGTTGGCCATCTGAGCTGCAAACTCCAAAGTAGTCAGCTCCTCAGTAATCTCCAGCACCAAAGGTTCTGAATCAGACTGTTGGGTATCCTCTTTCTTTTCCTCTTCTGCTCCCATATTCGTTTCTATCACTTCGACCATGAAAGCCCTAGTGTTTGTCTCTGGATGTGTATTCCAGTCATATGTGACATCTAACTGTTTGTTAGACTCCACATTAGTAAGTAAACCAGCTACTGAACCCTGATTCCCTGATCTCTGATTCCTTGAACTGGCTGAATACTAACGTCCCGAGTTCTGATGATTATCCATCTTAGGTTTTTGACACTCTTTCGCAAAGTGTCCCAACCCCTGACAGTTATAGCACCTAACTTTTGACTTATCGAATCCTACATTGTTCACACTTAGATTTCTTCCCGTTCTTTTCATGAACATCTTCAATCTCTGTGTGACCATAGCTAATTTCCATTGTAGGTTCATTTGCTCCAAGTCATCCGGATCCACCTGATCATAATCTTCTTCCGATTTCGAACTTAAATAATTTAATTTAAAATTAATTTAAAATAAACTCCTTCGAACTTAGGTAAGTTCGAATTAATTTAATCTTAAATTTGTTTAAAAATTAAATTCGAATTTGTGTAAGTTCGAAATCAATAAGTTCGACTGACTGACAAGTTCGAAAAAATCTGACAAGTTCGAATAATACTTAATTTTCTGACAAGTTCAAGATCTGACAAATTCGATGATAGCAAGTTCGAATTTCTGCCAAATTCGAATGAAGCCCTAAATTAAGTTCGAGAGGAGCGTATTTCTGACAAGTTCGAGTGAACCATAATACCCCCTATGTTCGAGCGCCGCAAGTTCGAGAAACGGCCAAAAATTCAAAATTTTCAAGTTTTCAGATTAAACCAATGTTTTTAAGGTTAAAAACAATGATTTCGACTGAAAAAGTGAACCAATAAGAATTTTTCTCCGTTACCTTGCTTGTATAACAAGAAAAACTATAAAAAATGTGATTTTTCCATCACAAACGCCAAGAAACCAAGAATGTTTAAGATGAACGCGAAGAACACGATGAACACCCTTATGGCTCTGATACCACTTGTAAGGTCACCTACCTACGGATCCTATCTTGACGCGACGCCGTCCAACGAGTGTGGAATCCTTGTTAGTGGTTTGACGGAATGATCACGCACACGAAACACGGAGACACACACGATGATAGACGCAAACTAGAACGTTCCGACACGTGATTCTCTCCAAGAACACACAAAAATGTCTCTGCAAGTTCGTAATCACCCTTAAGATTAATTCTGCAAAAAGTTCTTTTCACCCGGATGCTCTGTTTTCTCTCCAGTTCGACAGAACCTCTGAGCCGTCAAAGATCAATGAATTCGCAAAGATAAGTTCATTATATAGCCGATATGTTCGTGAAGACGCTATGTTCGTGAAGACGCTCCTCACAAACTTGTAGACGCTCCTCTTGAACTTATCTTTGAACTTATTCTAGAACTTATTCTAAAACTTAATCTAGACTTATTCTAGAACTTATTCTAGAACTTATTTCTAGAACTTAATCTAGAACTTAATCTAGAACTTATTTCTAGAACTTATTCTAGAACTTATTATGATAGTCTAGAACTTATCATGCAAATGTAAACATCATACGCAATAATGATATCAATAACAAAACTAGACTGCTGTCGTCACACCGGATACTAACACAAATTCATAAAGTATTTCATTACAATCAGAGACAATTTCATCTGTGAGATTCGATGAAACGACAAAGTAATTAATTCGATAAATTTACGATATGATAGATTAATTCAACTAAGTGCATAATTAAATTTAGATTAGTGACACTAATCATGCATTAACAAACTTACATAACTTTAATTATGCAAGACAAAAACAATCACACAAAACTAGTGTATTTCATAAGTATTTATAAAATTTCATAAAAAGGAAACTACAAAAATACATTTTGAAATACTTTTAAAAAAATAAAAATACTTTTTAAATACCCCCTAGGCCAGCCACTAGAGGGATACAAGCCTCAATTGACTTCTAATTTTTTAATAAGAATGTCATTT
The DNA here is from genome assembly GCA_020465985.1 of Centrapalus pauciflorus. Lineage (NCBI taxonomy): Eukaryota > Viridiplantae > Streptophyta > Magnoliopsida > Asterales > Asteraceae > Centrapalus > Centrapalus pauciflorus. The sequence continues at coordinate 23,626 of JAANYP010000955.1, forward strand.
ACCATCAAAATCAAATCCTCTCCATATCACCTCCCTTTCATTTCATCTAGATTTACACTTCACCTCCACTCGCACGACTTTTTCCTCCTCTATAAATAGAGAGTTCTTTCCTTCATTTCTTTCACATCTTGCAAACAAAAACTCTCTCCCTCTTGCTCCCTAAAATCCGGTCCCTAAGCCACACACACAACCAAAGTTGCAACTATTTTGTTCTTCAAGTTTTTCAAGGAAGTTTCTTGTGCAACAATTCAAGAACACAACTTCTACTCATTTGCCTACTTTTATTTCATCAAAGTAAGTATAAGTCTTTCATAATATATATAATCACCAACAACAACAAGTTTCATTAAAAGTTAACTTTATAAACAACTAGTTTTGTTTTAAAGTTTGTTTCTTCAAATGTGTTTATAAATATATAAACACATAATGTAAGCATGAATATTATAAAAAAATGTATATACATGTTTCATAACCTTTTATACATGTGGTTTCTGAATAAACAACAAGAATCACAAGTTTTTGCAAGGTTGTGAAATTCAGATTTTTCGCCAGAAATATTACATCAACTTTGAAAAATCATAATGAATTCAAAAATTAACGAAATGAGTTGATTCTTATTCCAGAATTTAGATCTATGTTTTAACTAAATATCTGGAGGTTTTCATAATTTAACATGGAGTTTTGATCCCCCAAATACTGTTTGGGAACCAAAAAGTCTAACAGCTCAGTTATGGCAAACATAGGATTTTTAACGAGCCTTTTCCCTAACCTAAACAACTCGAAAAGTGACCGCTTTTACCTTGAAAAATTCCTTGTATATAGTAGTTTTATGATTATGAATACCAAAGCCCAAATCGTTTTGGATCTTGGTTAAAGTAGTCCAAAAAACCTCGATAAAACCTGGAAAATCCTTATAAATAAGCTTGAACTTTTTAAATGGGTTTTTGTTTATGGACTTGTTAAGTTGGGTGATTTAAAACATAAAAATCATCATACATGCATATTATCATTTATGAGAATTATTAAGTCCCTCATATCATTTTGGACTCGATTAAATACGTCAAGCTTCATTTCAAGTCATCAACGTGATCTTCATTTTTACGCTCACATTTGCCATCACTTTTACGGTTAGTCTTCATAGCCCCTCTTTTCACAATGTTAATGTTATGTTTTGGGGTGAAAATACATGCTACAATTTTCTTATGGACACAATACATGCTACATTTCTTTTTATGTATTACACACATGTGGTTTCATCATGCCCTCAATCATGAAACGTTAATTACATTTATGTAAACGTGAATATCATATACATAGATCTATCGGGATTAATGCCCCCCACCCGGGTTGGTCGTGCCAATTGTTAACGGGTGCG